>LR738713.1:457762071-457892363 GCA_902687465.1 Secale cereale | reverse complement strand
GGGGGGGGCTGATCTGGAGTCCGTTCGGGGCTCAGGAGAGTGGAGATCGTCGCCGTCGTCATCATCAACCTTCCTCCATCACCAATTTCATGATGCTCCGGAGGGTAGGACAAAAGATGTCATGCAAGTTCTTCTCCATAAGCACGTATGACTATATTCGGAATACATGCCTACATTACATTGATGAACTGGAGCTAGTTCTGTGCCACCATATGTTATAACTATTCGCATCCGACATAATTATCCATCACTGATCCAATACCTACGAGCTTTTCACATATAGATCTTCGGTTAGTTAATTTTCCGCTGCCGTTGTTACAATTAATACAAAACTGCTACTGTTACTTTTGCCACCGTTACCATTACTGCCATACTACTTTGCTACTAAATACTTTGCTACAGATATTAAGTCTTTTAGGTGTGGTTGAATTGACAACTCAACTGCTATTACTTGAGAATATTCTTTGGCTCCCCTTGTGTCGAATCAATAAATTTGGGTTGAATACTCTACCCTCGAAAACTGTTGCGATCCCCTATACTTGTGGGTTATCCAGACTATATTCTGGCGCCGTTGCCAGGGAGCATAGCTATATTCTTTGAGTCACTTGGGATTTATATCTGTTGATCACTATGAAGAACTTGAAAGACGAAAAAACCAATATTTATCCCTCAACTACGAGGGGAGGTAAGGAACTGCCATCTAGCTCTGCACTTGATTCACCCTCTACTATGAGTAAATTTGTGACACCTACACCTGCTATTGAATCTGATATGTATCATGTTCTTGATGATGCCACTTCTAATATGCATGATACTTATGATGAAACTACTTCTATGCTTGATAATACTGTGCCACTAGGTGAATTTCTTGATGAACAACTTGCTAGGGCTAGAGAGAATGAAATTATTGAAACTGATAATATTGATGAAAGTGATGATGAAGATTCCCCCTAGATATGAATTGCCTGTTGTGCCTTAGGGTTATGTTATGGATGAAGAAACTGCTAGAAATCTTTTAGCTTGCAAAGATAGATATGATCTTAAGAAACTGTCAGCTAAGCTGAAAGAAAAGTCTTTGAATGCTAGAATGAAATATGACCCTGCTTTCGTTACTTCACCTATCTGTATTTCTGATAAGGATTATGATTTCTCTGTCGATCCTGAGTTAATTACTTTGGTTGAATCTGATGCTTTCCATGGCTTTGAATCTAAAACTGTTGTGGCACATCTTACTAAATTGAATGATATAGCCACCCTATGCACCAACGAGGAAAAAATTTGTTACTATTATATCCTTAAGCTATTTGCGTTCTCCTTAAAGGGTGATGCTAAAACATGGTTTAATTCTCTTGATCTTGGTTGTGTGCGTAGTCCCCAGGATATGACTTACTACTTCTCTGCTAAATATTCCCCACTCATAAGAAATAAGATGCCTTAAGGGAAATATATAATTTTGTGCAAATTTAAGAAGAGAGTCTCCCACAAACTTGGGGGAGGCTTCTCCGACTACTTAATGCTTTGCCTGATCATCCTCTCAAGAAAAATGAAATACTTAATATCTTCTATAACGGACTAACCGATGCTTCCAGAGACCACCTGAATAGTTGTGCTGGTTGTGTTTTCAGGGAAAGAACTGTTGATCAACCTGAATTGCTATTAAATAATATGTGGAGTAATGAAAATAATTGGACACTTCCTGAACCAGCTCCTAAGCCAACTCCGAAGAAATGGGGTATTCTATTTCTCAGTCCTGAAAATATGCAAGAGGCAAAGAAATCTATGAAAGAAAAAAGTATTAAAGCTGAAGATGTTAAGAATTTACCACCTATTGAAGAAATACATGGTCTTGATAACCCGACACAGGTAGTAAATGTAAAATCTCTCTACAGACTTGATGAAGGTGATATTCCTTGGTATAAGTCTGCTAGCCAATGCTTAGATGAGTTTCATAATTTTATTGTTAAACAAGAAAACTTCAATGCTTAATTTGGAAGACAATTGAAACGCAATGCTTATATGATTGAACACTTGAGTGATTATATGTCTAGAGTTAAAGGTGAATTTAAACTCATTAGTAAACATGTTTCTATGGTTACACTCCGGTAGAACAAGTACTTAACTCACAAAATGATTTGCTTAATGAATTAAATAATAATAAAAATGATAATGTTGTTAGAGTTATGACTAGAGGGGGTAGAATGACTCAATAACCTTTGTATCCTGAGGGCCACCATGATAACCCACAAGTGTAGGGGATCGCAGCAGTTTTCGAGGGTAGAGTATTTAACCCAAATTTATTGATTCGACACAAGGGGAGCCAAAGAATACTCTCAAGTATTAGCAGTTGAGTTGTCAATTCAACCACACCTGGAAGACTTAGTATCTGCAGCAAAGTATTTAGTAGCAAAGTAGTATGGAAGTAACGGTAACAGTGGCAAAAGTAGCGATAGTAGTTTTGTAGTGATTGTAACAGCAGAAGTGGAAAAGTAAATAAGCAACAAGCAATATGTGAAAAGCTTGTATGCATTGGATCACTGATGGATAATTATGTCGGATGCGATTCCTCATGTAATAGATATAACATAGGGTGACACAGAACTAGCTCCAGTTCATCAATGTAATGTAGGCATGTATTCTGAATATAGTCATACGTGCTTATGGGAAAGAACTTGCATGACATATTTTGTCCTACCCTCCCGTGGCAGCGGGGTACTATTGGAAACTAAGGGATATTAAGGCCTCCTTTTAATAGAGTACATGACCAAAGCATTAACACATAGTGAAAACATGAACTCCTCAAACTACGGTCATCACCGGGAGTGGTCTCGATTATTGTCACTTCGGGGTTGCTGGATCATAACACATAGTAGGTGACGGTTGACTTGCAAGATAGGATCAAGAACACACATATATTCATGAAAACATAATAGGTTCATATTTGAAATCATGGCACTCGGGTCCTAGTGACAAGCATTAAGCATGGCAAAGTCATAGCAACATCAATCTTAGAACATAGTGAATACTAGGGAACAGAACCAAACAAAACTAAGTCGATTACATGGTAAATATCATCCAACCCATCACCGTCTAGCAATCCTACAATAGGATTACTCACGCACGGCGGTGAGCATCATGGAATTGGTGATGGAGGAAGGTTGATGATGACGACGGCGACGATCTCCACTCTCCGGAGCCCCGAACGGACTCCAGATCAGCCCTCCCGAGAGAGATTAGGGCTTGGCGGCGGCTCTGTATCGTAAAACGTGATGAATTCTTCTCTCCGATTTTTTTCTCCCCGAAAGTGAATATATGGAGTCGGTGGTGATGTCGATGGAGCCTCAGGGGCCCACGAGGCAGGGGCATGCCCAGGGGGCGCCCCCACCCTCGTGGATAGGGTGTGGGCCCCCTGGTCTGGTTCTTTCCGCAGGTATTTTTTATATATTCAAAAATAAATCTCCGTTGATTTTTAGGTCATTCCGAGAACTTTATTTCTGCACAAAAATAACACCATGACAGTTCTGCTGAAAACAGCGTCAGTCTAGGTTAGTTCCATTCAAATCATGCAAGTTAGAGTCCAAAACAAGGGCAAAAGTGTTTGGAAAAGTAGATACATTGGAGACGTATCAACTCCCCCAAGCTTAAACCTTTGCTTGTCCTCAAGCAATTCTGTTGATAAACTGAAAGTGATAAAGAAAAACTTTGACAAACTCTGTTTGCTCTTGTTGTTGCAAATATGTAAAGCCAACATTCAAGTTTTCAGCAAAGATTATGAACTAACCACATTCACAATAACTTTTAGGTCTCATGTCTACTCATATCAGTGGCATAATCAACCAGCGAGCAATAATAATAAACCTCGGATGACAACACTTTCTCAAAACAATCATAATATGATATAACAAGATGGTATCTCACTAGCTCTTTCTGAGACCGCAAAACATAAATGCAGAGCACCTCTGAAGATCAAGGACTGACTAGACATTGTAATTCATTGTAAAAGAGATCCGATCACAATCATACTCAATGCAAATTAATAGCAATACATGCAAATGACAGCGGTGCTCTCCAACTGGTGCTCTTTAATAAGAGGATGATGACTCAACATAAAAGTAAATAGATAGGCCCTTCGCAGAAGGAAGCAGGGATTTGTAGAGGTGCCAGATCTCGATTTTGAAATAGAGATGAATAATATTTTGGGCGGTATACTTTCAATGTCAACATAACAACCAAGATATCTCGATATCTTCCATGCTACACACATTATAGGCGGTTCCCAAATAGAATGGTAAAGTTTATACTCCCCAACCACCAACAAGCACACTCCACGACTAACCCGAAACAACGTGTACCGTCCAAACCAGCAACATCCCTGGGGGAGCTTTGTTTAATTATTATGATTTGAGCATGAGACTGGGCATCCCGGTTACCAGCCATTTTCTCATGAATGATGAGCGGAGTCCACTCATCGTGAGAATAACCCACCTAGTATGGAAGATATAGACAACCCTAGTTGATACATGAGCTGTTCGAGCATACAAAATAGAATTTCATTTGAAGGTTTGGAGTTTGGCACATACAAATTTACTTGGAACGGCAGGTAGATACCGCATATAGGAAGGTATGGTGGACTCATATGGAATAACTTTGGGGTTTATGGAAGTGGATGCACAAGCAGTATTCCCGCTTAGTACGAGTGAAGGCTAGAAAGAGAGTGGAAAGCGACCAGCTAGAGAGCAACAACAGTCATGAACATGCATTAAATTTAATCAAAAATGAATGCAAGCATGAGTAGGATATAAATCACCATGAACATAAATATCGTGGAGGCTATGTTGATTTTGTTTCAACTACATGCGTGAACATGTGCCAAGTCAAACCACTTGAATCATTCAAAGGAGGATACCACCCTATCATACCTCATCACAACCATTTTAATATCATGTTAGCACGCAAGGTAAACCATTATAAACTCTTAGCTAATTAAGCATGTCATGAGCAGCTATGATCTCTAATTGTCATTGCAAGCATGTTTCATTCATAATAGGCTGAATCAGGAACGATGAACTATCATATTTACAAAACAAGAGAGGTTGAGTTCATACCAGCTTTTCTCATCTCAATCAAGTCATCACATATCGTCATTATTGCCTTTCACTCGCACAATAGAACGGTGTGGATAATAATAATAGTGCACATGCATTGGACTAAGCTGGAATCTGCAAGCATTTAATACATGGGAGAAGACAACATAATATGGCTCATGGTTAAATCAACAGCAATGCATATGAGAGCCACTAAGCATTTTCATCATGGTCTTCTCCTCTTGACCCCCAAAGAAAAGAAAAGAAACTATTTACACGGGAAAGCTCCCAACAAGCCAAAGAAGAACGAGAAAACTTTTTGTTTTTTCTTTTAATTACTACTACCACAAGCATGGAAAGTAGACTAGCTAAAAGCTACAACTATTTTTTTTGTTTTTCTTAAGGTTTTTCTAACAAACAAGAAAAAGGCTAAGAAAATATATGAAACTAGCATGGATAGTACAATGAAAAAGTATGAGCACCGACTACTGGAATAAGGGTGTGAACATGAATGTAATGTCGGTGAGAAATACGTACTCCCCCAAGCTTAGGATTTTGGCTTAAGTTGGTCTATTGCCACGGATCAAAGCTACCACTACAAAAAAAGACACATCCGTGACATTTTGGGCCAAATGATTTTTTTTTCTGTCATACTTATGACACTTCTATGACGATAATTGTGACAAAACCCGGTATCATCATATATGTGGTAGGGTCCTACTTCTATGACAAAAAATCATGAGAGAAAATGGGATTTTCGTCCTAGGCGGCCAGAGACGCAGCTGCATGACATTCTTTGGGCTGTCCATGACGGAAAAAACTGTGGTAGATGTAACACCCCAGATGTTAAAACTTCCATATATGGCAATATATTCCATTTGGTCCTTACCCTTTCCTTGGGGGTTCTCTTTTTCATTTATGCATTGTCATAACATCTTTGCTTCATTATCATCATATGCATCATGGTCATATCATATTGCATTCTTGCCTATTGTCATTTTGCATTCTATTGCCATATGATGATGCATTGTGTGGTGTTCATGTGCTTGAGTGAGGTAGCATGCATGTGTCTTGTTGTTCATATGCGAGCCTTACACCCTACCCTCTCTTCCTTTTCCCAAATCCATCCGTTTCTTTACTTTTGTGGCAAGCTATCCTCCTAGCCTCTATTAATGTTCATCTATTCTCAATAATTCTTGCACCATGTCTTTAACCTCTCTGCCAAATTTCATCATATTTGGAGTTGATTTGGTTAGGCTAAAAAATATCTCAAGTTTGAATTTTATTCAAACTTGATTTATTTTTGTGTCACAGCCCTAGAATTTTGCTTGTAATTAGTTGCACTTGAGTGCATCATGCATCATGTCAAGGTTGCAATGGGGATTGTTCAAACCCTAGCACCAAATGAACTCAACTAGGTTCAAATAAAAATCTTTTTCAATGACCCAAAAATGCCTTTGAAAATGTTCATTATTTTTGAATTGGTCTAGAACCTCTGCCAAAAATGGTGCACACTTTTATGGGACAATTTGGATCTTTGATTTAAATCATTAAGTATTTTCATTTGGACATTTAAATGCTATAAATATTTTTAAATGTCCAAATAATCTTGAAAGTATTTTTGGGCTGTTAGATTAAATCTCTGAGGTGCCCATAAATATTTTCAGCTTTTTATTAAATGGTTTAGTATTTTTACTAAAAAAACAAACAACAGAAAAGAAAAAGAAAATAGAAACAGAATAAGAGAGAGAGAGTGGAACCTCACTTGGGCTTACCTGGTGGCCCAACACTGTTGCCAGCCTAGCCCAGCAAGCAGCCCAGCCATGCACCGTCTTCAACCTTGTGCCAGAAGGCACGAGGGCGTGTGTCCCGCGCGCGCCGGCACGTGCCTCGGCCACCTCCTGCTTGCCGCTCCCCCTCGACAGCTGGACGGCTCTAGACGACGCCACGCACCCCCTTGGTCTTTCTCTCCCTCACCCGTGGCCCTTCCCCCTCCTATGCCCTCTCTCCTGCGCAGCCCGAGAGGAGCCCATCGCCACCGTTCACTGCCACCGCGCCCAGAGCCACTTCCATGCCTCGTCTTCGTGCCCCCGTGCTCTGTCTCCTCACGCTGAAGTGCCTCGCCGAGCCGCCCGACGCCGGGAGCCCCTGGAGCGGCGTCATCGACCTCTTCTTCCTCCTTCGGCCGCTGAAATCGCCGGTGACCCCACGCTCGCCTCGTTGCCTCCCCAAGGCTCCTGAGCTGCTCTTCTGGACCGCTGTGAACAGCTGCTCCTTTCCCCTATGCTTCCCCCCCTCCGTTCCCATCCTGTAGCCGCCGTTCTGCAAGCCCCGAGCACATCGCTGATACGTCCAAAACGTATTTATAATTTCTGCTTGCTCCATGCCTCTTTTGGGTGATATTGCCATGATATTTATACACTTCCATACACTTTTGATCATATTTGAACTAACCTATTAACTCAGTGCACCCCAGTGCCAGTTTCTGTTTTCGGCTGTTTTTGTATTTCAGGTTTTCACATTACGAGAACTGCCAGGAAAAATCCAGAAAAAATATATAAAAAATCAGCGGTCCAGAAACTACCGTGCGCCCGAAGGACAACCGGGGGGGGGCACCAGGGCTCCAGGCGCCCTGGCGGCGCGCCCCCCTGGGCCGCGCCGGGGGGGGGCGCCTGGGCCCCTCGAGGCTCCTCCGATGCCCCCCTTTGGCATATATTTAAAGCATCTCCCGAAACCCTCGAGGGAGGAACTTTTTTCGCGATCTCATCTCTGTTCCGCCGCCGCCGCCGCTTCCAAGATCGGGAGCACCAGGAGAACTCTTCCCGACACCCTGCCGGAGGGGAGGATCACCACCGGGAGACTCTCCACCACCATGGACGCCTCCCGGATGAGTTGTGAGTAGTCTCCCTTGGACCATGAGTCCATGACCAGTAGCTATGTGATGTTCTCCTCCCGTTCTTGTGCTTCACTAATTAGCCCTCGTGAGCTGCCCTACATGATCGAGGCACATATGTAATCCTTATGCTGTTGCTATGATGAGTTTGCTGGGATCCGATGGATTATGAGATTATGTTCAGATTGTGCTTGAGTAATATATTTGATCTACCTCTTTTATATTTATGTTCGTAAGTAATTCTTGCATGTTCTCCGTTGTTATTTATTGCTTTGGCCAAGTAATAGGTAGTGACTCCAAGAGGGAACGTTATGCTTGATTGTGGGTTCATGCCCCTCGATGACTAGTTTGAGTGACAGAAACATGAGTCTAGGGGATGTGCTGTTGCCACAAGGGGGAAAACAACGGTGCTTGTGCCCACGGGTGCAAGGATTGTTTACTTTACGCAAAGTTCTTTTAATGCAGTTGTCTGTTGCATTGAGTTTACACTATGGGTGGGACTCGCAACTTAATACCAGCGAGATGTTCTGGATAGATATCTCAAGGTGGATGATTAGTAGTAGATATTGATGGATTTCGATCTACTTACTTTGGCGTACCACCCATGCTTTGAACCTCAACCTTTCTTGCAATGTAGTCAGCATTGGTTTGCGCACATGGTCCTGTCAATTGCCCAGCTGTAATTCGTTTACCTCACATAGCTGTTTTATCGTCTTTTGGGAGAGAGACATCACTAGTGAACATCATGAGACTCCGGTCCATATTACCATCATTGATCACATCCGCTATTTACTTTTCGCTATTATTTACTATTGCAATTATATCTATCACTACTATCACTTGCGTTTAATCCTTTGTGAACTACAAGGCTGGAGGGATTGACAACCTCTCTGTACTCGTTGGGAGCAAAGTTATTTGTATCTGTGTGCAGGTCCATGTTGATTGCTAATATCTGGCGCTGTAGCAGTTGACACCTTCTTGTTGAACCTAGGAGTCTCTGGGGATTCAATCCTTGGTATCTTTGCCAAGGGAAAAACTTCCGCAACACTACATCTCACACCTTCCACTTGGGGTAACCAACGAGGGGCGAGAAGCCTAGCAAGAGTTTTTCTGGCGCCGTTGCCGGGGACTCCACTCTTCAAGATAGGGGAGTTGCACGCTATCTTTTACCTTTGCTTTTAGTCTTGTTAATGCCTAGCTTAAAGGCATAAAAGAAAGCGCTTTTGGGAGGCAGCCCACATTAATAAATTTATTTTGCTTTTGTTGTGTCTTGATGTTGTTTACTACTGTAGCATCATCATTGTATCTTTGCTTTTCAATTTTGTGCCAAGTGTAGCCTCTGATTGCTAGAAAGTTCAAAAGTTGTGAGGTGCTGTCCAGGAAACAGATTCTGTCCTTGGATACAAAAATTCGTATAAAATCACCAGATCATCTTTTTGGTCTGAATTTTTTCGACAGCGTGCTCTATATATTTTTCTTTCGTGCGTCTGTTCTGAGTTTTTTTATTAGAGTTGCAGAAGTGCCCCGAACAAATCAATTACTACTTGCTGTTCTGTTTTTCACAGATTCTGTCCTGTTTTGCCTTTCCTTCATTTTGCAAAGCAAGAGCTTGCTTTTTCTTCGCAAAAACCTTTTGGCAATCTTGAGAAACAGTAGACCTTCAAGAATATCTTTATTTCCAGCAAAGTACAATTATTTTATTATGGGTACTAACCTCGCTAATCAGATTATGATGAGTTATGTATGAAGGGAGTTTTCAAGTGTGCGAGGGAAGATGATAAAAAGATTCAGGAGTGTCAAGCGCTCAAGCTTGGGGATGCCCCCATGCACCCCCAAGAAATATTCAAGGACACTCAAGCGTCTAAGCTTGGGGATGCCCCCGTGCATCCCCTTCTCCATCAGCATTATCAGTTCGTCTTTCATTCCACTATATTTTAATCACTTCATGTGTTATGTGCTATGCTTGGAGCGTCTTGCTTTTAGTTTTCTTTAGTTTTTCATAACGAGTCGGAACTCAGCTTTCTTTATGGGGGAGAGAAACACGCTCCACTTCTACCTAGAACATAACATAGAATTTTCATGTCTATCCTTGCTGTGTGTGTTCTTTGTCTTTTAATAGCTACTATCATGTTCAGCTCTTAGCTTTCATGCTTATCTTTTCAAAGAGCTTTTGTTTAGTTGGTTGCTTGAACTCTCTTTAATTACCATGCTCACCTTATTAAGAGAGTTTGCTTCCGTTGCATTGGTTGATATGTCTATGATAAAGATGCTACGTGCATGATGGCGCTTAGTAGTTCATGTTTTCTTATGGTTAGTCTCAAATAGCTGGGGGGGTTCCCAATGTGTTATTGGAATACCAACATGATTTGTTTGCCTATGATGTGGTATGGTTTAGTAATATCTTCCTTTGAGAATTTATTTTGATTGACCTGGCGTATGCTCACGCATATTTAAGACTGTAAAGAAAGTCTGTCAAGCCTTGATGATCTTTTGTTTCTGAGTAGCGATATAACTACCATGCCTGATTCAATGTTGCTTTGTCGCTCTGCATGATTATGACCATCATTGCTCTCTTAGTTGGTCGCTCCCAGTCTTTTGCTAACTTTCGCCTGTACTAAGCGGACTGACTGCTTGTGCATCCACATCCTTTAATCCAGTTATGCCATATGAGTCCACCATACCTTCCTACATGGTATTTACCTGCCATTCCTAACGGAGACTTGCATGTGCCATCTCAAAATTATTCAAAGAAAAAGCATTCTTATTTTGTGCCTCTGTTGTAAGTTCATGAGGAAGTAGTGGTTAATTCATGACCTTTTTAAGTTGGACAAGCTTCACCCCGGGATTGCATGTATAATGTGCAAACCCATAATACGAGAAGGAACTGGCATTGAGTGCGCCTGGCTCAAAAAGATAATATAACAAACAAACCCTCCTTCACGCTTTGTTCGTGAGAAATCAGAAAACTTTGGCAGTGATAAACAAAGGAGATTAAGAGGATGTGATCGTCCTCATTCGGTAGCCGTTCATCGAAACTTGTCCATCTCGAAAAGTGATTGAGTTGTCTGCTAGCATTCGTTGACGAAACATGCATGATCTAAAATAAATTATTACCTCTGTTTTAAAGCCAAGAGCTCTGGTACATGTTTTGTCTTTGTTTCCGACTACGGGTTTTCAACCTTGCCAACAAAAGCCACGGTTCGAGAGTCTCCACCTTCTTTTAAAAGCACCAACTACTGAGAGCATGATTGTCATTCTGAGTGTAATGCGCATTGTCCCAAAGTAGCATTGTCTTTTGCATGATTGTGATATCGTTTATTCTGAAATCATTGTATCTAGTCATCACTTAAACCTTGGAGGTGCCCCTGCATTTATGTTTTGCTTCACTAAAGGGGGCAAGCTAGATATCACTGTATCATATTTGCACATCATGTTCATTGCAAATCTATTTGATGTTTTAGTATCATATTGTAAAACTTTCAGTACTTTGTGATTTTCTCATGAGGCAACTTAATTACTATAGATCCATTGTCTCAGTAAGCTTTTGTCATATGACTATGAAAAAGTCCTATATGGTTAATAGCATGTCACCACAGAAATTATTCTTGTTATCATTTACCTACTCGAGGACGAGCAGGAATTAAGCTTGGGGATGTTGATACGTCCAAAACGTATCTATAATTTCTGCTTGCCCCATGCCTCTTTTGGGTGATATTGCTATGATATTTATACACTTCCATACACTTTTGATCATATTTGGACTAACCTATTAACTCAATGCACCCCAGTGCCAGTTTCTGTTTTCGGCTGTTTTTGTATTTCAGGTTTTCACATTACGAGAACTGCCAGGAAAAATCCAGAAAAATTATATAAAAAATCAGCGTTCTAGAAACTACCGTGCGCCCGAAGTACAGCCGGGGGGGGGGGGCACCAGGGCTCCAGGCGCCCTGGCGGCGCGCCCCCCTGGGCCGCGCCGGGGGGGCGCCTGGGCCCCCCGAGGCTCCTCCGATGCCCCCCTTTGGCATATATTTAAAGCGTCTCCCGAAACCCTCAAGGGAGGAACTTTTTTCGCGATCCAATCTCTGTTCCGCCGCCGCCGCCGCTTCGAAGATCGGGAGCACCCGGAGAACTCTTCCCGGCACCCTGCCGGAGGGGAGGATCACCACCGGGAGCCTCTCCACCACCATGGACGCCTCCCGGATGAGTTGTGAGTAGTCTCCCTTGGACCATGAGTCCATGACCAATAGCTATGTGATGTTCTCCTCCCGTTCTTGTGCTTCACTAATTAGCCCTCGTGAGCTGCCCTACATGATCGAGGCACATATGTAATCCTTATGCTGTTGCTATGATGAGTTTGCTGGGATCCGATGGATTATGAGATTATGTTCAGATTGTGCTTGAGTAATATATTTGATCTACCTCTTTTATATTTATGTTCGTAAGTAATTCTTGCATGTTCTCTGTTGTTATTTATTGCTTTGGCGAAGTAATAGGTAGTGACTCCAAGAGGGAACGTTATGCTTGATTGTGGGTTCATGCCCCTCGATGACTAGTTTGAGTGACAGAAACATGAGTCTAGGGGATGTGCTGTTGCCACAAGGGGGAAAACAACGGTGCTTGTGCCCACGGGTGCAAAGATTGTTTACTTTACGCAAAGTTCTTTTAATGCAGTTGTTTGTTGCATTGAGTTTACACTATGGGTGGGACTCGCAACTTAATACCAGCGAGATGTTCTGGATAGATATCTCAAGGTGGATGATTAGTAGTAGATATTGATGGATTTTGGTCTACTTACTTTGGTGTACCGCCCATGCTTTGAACCTCAACCTTTCTTGCAATGTAGTCAGCATTGGTTTGCGCACATGGTCCTGTCAATTGCCCAGCTATAATTCGTTTACCTCACATAGCTGTTTTATCGTCTTTTGGGAGAGAGACATCACTAGTGAACATCATGAGACTCCGGTCCATATTACCATCATTGATCACATCCGCTATTTACTTTTCGCTATTATTTACTATTGCAATTATATCTATCACTACTATCACTTGCGCTTAATCCTTTGTGAACTACAAGGCCGGAGGGATTGACAACCTCTCGTTGGGACCAAAGTTATTTGTATCTGTGTGCAGGTCCATGTTGTTTGCTAATATCTGGCGCCGTAGCAGTTGACACCTTCTTGTTGAACCTAGGAGTCTCTGGGGATTCGATCCTTGGTATCTTTGCCAAGGGAAAAACTTCCGCAACACTACATCTCACACCTTCCACTTGGGGTAACCAACGAGGGGCGAGAAGCCTAGCAATCACCGGCGTCCCGATCACCACCGTGGACACAGCCGCTGCAGCTCGCAGCAGAGCACACCACTGCATGCGGGTGCTCCCAGGAGCCTATTGCACCCACCAGCTCGTCCGCAGACGCACCCTAGCGCCATCCCCGTGCATGACCGAGCTCCGGCCACCACCTCGCTCGACGCCGCCACGGCCACAGCTAACCCCAGCTCCTGTGGCATCCCCCATTGGATGCGCACGAGCACGAGCTCCCTGTAGAACCCCTCCGCGCGTCGAATGGGCGTCGGAACAGCCGTTCTGTAGCGACCCGACCCGAATGGATCAAGTCTCTGTGCTTAAGTGTCATCCCTGGATCGGTATGCTGACACACACAGTACTCGAGGATTTATAACAGAGGTAAATCACATGTATAAAGTAACGTAAGTACTATTACCTCAATCACTCATAGCAGAAGCAACAAGGTTGTGGAGTTCCATCAACACCAACGGCAAAGTTGAGTGTAGACAGCGCAACCCTAACGTAACACTTACTCGTTGAATAAATTCCTGCAACATGAGACGTTGCAGCCATGTAGGTCAGTACATTGAATGTACTGGCAAATTCACACTGTAATGAGTAATGATGAACAATGCCTACAACTACATGCATATTTGGTTGGTGGAGGCTGTAAGGCTGTTTTTGCATAAAGCTGATTTTTCCCTACCACAAAGGAATGCATTTTATTTAACTACTTTGTTAAATTTAAATCATGAACAATTGAGAATGGTTCCTCCATCTCAATCCCAAACCAAAGTCATTATTAACCCAACAAATTAATTAAATAGAGTGTTGAGATCAATAAATAATCCACTTCTAGATACTCAAAGATGTCCATAACCGGGGACACGACTACTCATGAATAGTTTGTACACTCTGCAGAGGTTTGTGCACTTTTCCCCAGAAGACTCGATCACCTCTGTTTAATTTCTCGCACTGCATGGTGTTTGAGAAATGGATGACCGAGACACAGTCTTTCAGAAGCATTAACTCTTTACCCCGGGTGGACCGGTGCACCTACATCCGCTACATCTGCTTGTCCACCACTGAAAGAGGTCACACAACTTACTCATACTATGCTAGAGCCCATAAGGGCTTGTGGCTGCACATGGAAGTTTCTAGGCATGAAAGTATTATATGATCCCTTTGAGCCTGGGTGGCATTCCATAGGACAATCACACGGAAACCCCGGGATTTCCTAGGACAACACTGGCAACCCCAGGTGTCCGACAACCACTGGGTACTACAGGGTGCCACAACCAATCCACCCAGATGTGTATTAATTTCCACCTTAAAGTTTCCCTTAAATAACACTCACATATTTCATGAAACTCTCATACGAATCCACGTCTACAAGCATGGCTAAGCAATAAGTAACAAAGTGTATACCCCCCTGGGTTGATCTCAAGTCATTGGGTAGCATCATATTAAGTAACCAGTCCTACTCATGCAAGTGTTTGAGGATAGAACTAATGCAATAAAACTGGGTATTGGAAAGTATGATCAAAGTGTGAACTTGCCTTGTACTGATGATGTAGATGATTCGCACTCAGAACTCGTGATAGATCTACTCGTCACACTCCTTTCAATCTATCGTAAGCAAACAATAGTAACCACACATAAGCAATCACTCAACAAATCAGAAAGAACGAATAAAACACTTCGGAAAACTTCGAAAACAAACGAATGACTCTTTAAACATAAAACAATTTCCAACAGTACCAAAATTATGTGAATTTGTCCTTATCAGAAAGTTTAGGTCAAGAGCTTCGATTTGCAAAAAGAATCAACTAAAACGGAGTTATAAAACTCAAGTTATGATCAGATGAAGTTCAAATTCAAATCTAGTTGAATTCAAATTTTAAAACTTTCAAAAACATATTTAAGTTGTTTTACTGGAAAGAGGGGATCATAACGAAGACGTGGGTGTTGGTCTCATTGGATTTGGACCAACGATTAAGAAGTTACGGCCGTTTGAAGATTAGGGGCTAAACTGTAAATAAAATACTTACAGATAGGCCCCTGGCCGAGAAAAAAGAAAAAGCTACTGGGCGAACGCTCGCTACCTAGTTCTACACAGAGAACGTTCACAGATTAGATCTAACCCTAATAAAACAAAAACCGATCTAATAGAAAAAAACGGGCGGTTCGGCGGTTCGAAGAAAACCGGCGGTTTCAGGCGAACAAAACCGGGTCGGGCTGATCCGGCGGATCGGGTCCGTCGAAACTCCGGTGCGGCGGCGGCGAAGCCGGCGGCCTGAGCGGGTCGGGGCGGCTGTGCGGCGAGAGGGGCTAGCAGCAGGGCGGCGACATTGGGCAGCGCGGGCGGCGGCGGCGGTGGCAGGTCACGGCAGCGGCGGTTGAGCGGCGGCGGCGGCGAGATCGCGGGTTGCGGCGGCGAAGCGAGGGGCGAAACGGGCCCGGGGCGGTGCCCTTTTATAGGAGGAGGGGGAGGGGTGCCATGGGCGAGGGGCGAAGGAGAGGCCGGGCAGCGCACGGCGGCCATGGTGGTGCGGCGGCGTGCCCGAGCCGGACTCCCGCTCGAGGAAGGAGGCGGCGCGGCTGGGATCGGCCTTGGCCTAGCCTGATTGGCTGGGCCGGCCTAGTTCGGGGAAGAGATTTAAAAAAACACAGACAAAATAAAATAAAACGGAAATATCCTAAAATATTATATAGGCATATAATATATCAAAATTTGCAGAAAAAGGAACCCTACAAGATGAACATTTTCTACACCCAAATAAAATTTCCACAAATTCTAATAAGTCAAAAGGTGCTATTGTTGCAATAAAAACCAGTAAAAATCATTTTAAAAATACCAAAATGATTTCAAATTTATTTCTCTCCAATTTTCTGCTGTAGGGAATCATGTTATCCTAATTTCCATATATTTTATTTTTGGAGAAAAATAATTTGAATAAAAACCAAATAACTCACTATTTGAAATTGAGTTGTAGAAAATTTCAGAAAAACTTCCAACTCATATTTCCTATAATTTGAAGAATTTATTTTATCTTCTCTCGGGAAAATCATTGAGTTGCTTAAAGTTTCTGAATTGAAAATATTTCGAGGATGAAATTCAAAATCCTTTCAAAGCCCTTTATCATTTAAAATAAATGGAAGAAGTCATATTATCTTCACTCTAGGGTTTTGTGTTGAAAAGAATTTGAATTCCCGGAGAACAAAATGCAAAGTGAAAGTTTTGGGAAAGTCATTTTATTCCCTCTCATTTAACTTTCAAAGTTTCAAATTTCACTCGATTTCACTCAACACATCAAACAAGCAATCAAATCTATCTATTTATTATAACATTCCAAAATTTAGAATTTTGGGATGTTACACGTTCCGGCGTGCCTCCGCCGTCGGTTGAGGTCGCTGCCGGCCAAACTCCGGCGGTTGACGTGGCACTTAGTTAGGGACTAATCATCATTAGTTAAACTCCCACAGCCACTGACTGTGGGTCCCACTTCGTGGTCAAACCCAGTCAGCGCTGGTTTTGACCAGGTTTAGACCATGTGACACTGACAGGTGGGTCTCACCAGTCAGGTTTGACCTGGACCGGTCAGTTGACCTCCTGACCTCAGCCTGACGCAGTAAAGCCTTTCTGGAATTAAAATAAATCATAAAAGGTTTAGAAATTCCAAAAAATGCTTTAAACTTCTAAAAATCATATAAAATCAACCGTAGCTCAGATGAAAAAGATTTATATATGAAAAATTATCAGAAAGATATGAAGAATCTGTTTATGGCATTTTCATGTATGTTTGAACAACTTATACTCACTGAATTGTACAAATCAATTAAAGGGCATTTGTAATGATTCTTTTGGAGTTTGAATTTGAATCTTTGATTCAAATGAACTTCAACCAACATGGTAGCCTTTTGCATTAGGTCAATCAAGAGCATATTGCCATGTCATGATCATGCATCATATTGTCGCATTGCATTGATTGTGTTATTTCTTTGTTTGCCGGTTTTGTTCCCTCTAAGTGGACGTAGCTCCGACGATGAGTTCGATCACACTGATGAAGAGTATTACTATCTTCAGAAGTGCCAGGCAAGCATACCCCTTTGAGCATTCCGATACAGTCCCGCTCTCTCGCTCTTGCTCTCTTTTACTGCATTAGGACAACAACGTTTCAACTGCTTTTGTTGCAGTAGCTGAACCCCCTTTTCCTCTACATGACCTGTCATTGCCACAGTAAATAGTTGAAACCTACTAGCATGAGTAGGAGTTGTTTGAGCCATGATGTGCCTACTCATTCATGCTTGCTTGTTATGCCTGCTATGCTTAGAGTTGTGTCGGGTCTGATTCATCTGGGATGGATTGGAATGGTGTGAACATGTCCTACTTTTGAGAGCTAAGTGTGTGAACATGATTTGGTAAAGGTAGCGATGAGAGGCCATGTAGGAGTATATGGTGGGTTGTCTCATTGAAACCGTCCTCAGGAACTGAGTTCTGTGTTTGTGATCCATGAACAGTTACTCCCACACATTGAGTTCCGGTAACTCGACCCTTCTCGACTTATTAATCAACTCGATCTCTGTCCAGGAGTTGCAACTAGTTTGTGGTGTTTGTAGGTAGTGTTAGTAGTCTACCAAGTTGCACTCGGTACAGGTGGGCTTGGGACAGACTAGGCACCATGGCCGGGTCTACCAAGCGTCGCCCGTTTGGTGGGCTTGGGAACCCTATACACATCGTTTGGGGCCGTGAGCGGCACCCCGGTCGGATCTCCTTGCGGATGGAACCCGAATAGGCGATAAACCTAGACTAGAGACTTGTGTGGTTAGTCAGGTCGTGGCCGACTCCCTCGCCAGGCTTCCGCTTTAAGGTTGCCGAGAGACACGACGTGTACATGGTGGTAAGTGGCGAGAGCGTGTGCGAAGAAGTACACCCCTGCAGGGTTAACATCATCTATTCGAATAGCTGTGTCCGCGGTAAAGGACTTCTGGGTTGCCCATATAGTTCATAGACAAGTGAAAGTGGATACTCTAAAATGCGCAAGATAAGCGTGAGTGCTATGGATGGCGTTCTCGTAGGGAGACGGGAACAGATCCATAGTGGTGTATTGATTGGTGAATATGTGGACTCGTGTGCGCCACCTCAAAAGAGTTACTTGCATTCATAGTTCAGGATAGCCACCGAGTCAAAGCTAGCTTGCTACAGTCAAACTCCACCACACCTTGATGATACTGATGCATATGTAGCTAGTTCTGATGTAAGTCTTGCTCAATACCTTTGTACTCACGTTTTCTTAATTTATGTTTTTGCAGAGAGACTTCAGTCTCACTAGTGGTTCCGCATGGACTTCGACGTTTAGCTTGTTACCTCAACTACGATCTTGTACCCTTGGGAGGGTCTTGTAGATAGTCAGGCTTCTCAGCATTTTTCATTTTTAGTTGTCTGTACTCAGGCAAGTTAAGCTTCCGCTTGTGCTTGTTGCTTGTATGCTCTGTATGTTGGGTCGTGAGACCCATGATTGTGATACTTGGCTCCTCAGAGCCTAATGAATAAATACTTTGAGTTGTAGAGTTTTGTTGTGATGCCATGTTGTATTTGCGCATATCGAGCATTTTGTGTGTATGATTTGAAATGCTTGGTATGTGTGGGATCCGACACCTAGTTGTTTACCCTTGGTAGCCTATCTTATGGGGAAATGTCTCCTATTGCTTCCACCGAGCCTTGGTAGCTTGCTACTGCTCTGGAACACTTGGGCTGGCCGGCATGTGTCCTTCTTCGTTCCTATGTCTGTCCCTTCAGGGAAATGTCACACGTTGTTCCTTTAAGTCCTTGTAGCTTGCTATGACTTGGGTTCATACGTTGATGACCGACACGTTCGTTGATGGGTCATGTAGGCATGTCCCTGTAATTTAGCGCCACTTTTGGTTTACAACTAGTCATGTCGGCCCGGGTTCTCTGTCATATGGATGCTAGCGACACTATCATATACATGAGCCAAAATACACAAACGGTCCCGGGCCAGGTAAGGTGGCACCCATGGGGATACCGTGCGTGAGGCCGCGAAGTGATATGATGTGTTACATGCTAGACCTGTGTGACTTAGGATCGGGGTCCTGACAGACGAATATTTTTAGAGAGAAACAGGAACATTTTCTTGGACCCTTTTGGAGCAAGTTTTATCTGGGTCATTCAAAAAGCTTTCACATTGACCTAATTCAAATTCATTTGAATTTTAAACATGATGCAAACATCAAAGCTAGCCTAGTGCATACCAGAACTAGGGATGTGACAATTCTGCCTCTAAAAATGCCCAACTCAATTTTATTAAATAGTGCATGTTCCCAGGAGCATGAGGATATTCTTATATCCTTCTAATTATTTTCCCTAGCTCCCCTTCTTTTTTCTCTTGTGTATATGTTTACTAATAAAAATAGGGGAGAGAGACTTAACTTTTCTTTACCAGGGCGATGTACTTGGGCTTTTTCCCCTCACCTGAAGCCCACCTACAGCAGCAGCCTAGCCAACCCCATCCAATCCAGCCCACAACGCCAATGCCCTGTTCCTCGTCTTCAACCTGTATGGCAACACATGCACCATGTCCACATCGACGCCCCGGTGGATTTGACGGTCGTCCGGTGCCCCTAGCCCCCTTATAGCTTGTCGTAGACCTAGCCCTAACCTCCCTCGACCGGTTCCCCTCCTCTCCTACCCTATCCACCGCCCAGGTAAGTCATCGCGCAGCTGCGTCCGCCATGGCCCGAGCAAGCTCGAGCTCGTGCTCGGGGTAGCTCGTCGCCGCGCCCTAACCAACTTGGCCCGCCGTGGAGAAGACCGACAGGTCCCTCTACGTCTCCTTCCACGGCGCACGCACCTCCACGGCCTCTGGATCGACCTCCCCGACCTCGTCTTCTTCCTCTGCTGCATCTACTTCACAAACCCGAAGCCCCACCAAGTTCAGAGCTCCCTCGCATCGTCTCCGGCTCGTCTCCGTCGACCCCATCGTGTCCTAGGGTGAGCTGGGTAACGCACCTACCTCTCCCTTTCTTTCCATGGCATATAGGGCCCCATGAGACTCGATCGATCCGTGTCTTTGCTGTGCTCTCGGTGCTCCGGCATAGTCTACATTTTTTTGCTGTAGTTGTGTAGTTGCTAAACCTGCTGTAGCATGTCCGTGCACCCCCGCTCCTAACTAGCCTAGCTGTGCTCACTCACGCCACAACTCACGCGCACACGCACACCGCGTGTAGCAGCCCACACGCCCTGCCTTCCTAGCCTCGTTGTGCTCATCGCAATGGCTGCAAGCTCGGCGAGCTCCCGCCCGTACACACCCACATGTGCGCGCATGCAAGCACGTGCCCCAAAGCAGTACCACTCTTGGTATCATCCCGAACCCCCGCTGGTGCTCCACTGCTCTGGTGGTCGCCGCCGTTGCTTGTGAGCACCATCGCCATCTTCCTGTGCGAAGTGAAGAACAGGGCTCGGCCTTCTGGCATGGTTTCAAAAGGAGCTAGGCGCCCTTCACTTATCAGATATCTCCCTCTAGCACAGTGATCAGCGCCCTTGTGTGCTACCCAAGAAACTTGGGTTCGAGTCTGAGGCTCCACATAATATTTTGCTGTGGCCTTTTATTTTTTCCATGTGATAGTGACGCCCAGACCCACCCGTCATACACTGCTCACACACACCATTCTCCACACCCTTTCTCTCCCACCTCAGCACCTCATGGGCCTACCTGTCATTGACAGTGGCTTGCCCAGGCCGTGTCCTTTTGTTTTTGCAGTGTTTTGTTTTATTTCAGTTTTATTTGCAATTTTGATATGCTCATATCTTTTAATTTATGCATCCTTTTTAAATAAAGTAAAAACCAAACCTGCTTAGTTTTTAGTGCAATTTCATAATATGTAATTTTCTGCCACGTTTAAAATATTTAAATTCATGTTTGCTCATGTTTTGTAAATAACATGTTTAAATTGGTTTATTTCATAACTAAATAACTATAGCTCCAAATTTAACAAACTTTATATGTAAATGGGGTGGAAAAATGTGTAGAATCACATGGTGCTGTTACTTTGCATGTTTAACAACTCTAAAATATGTTTACAACAGATCTGTTCTATATTTATTATATGCACATGGGAGTTTCCAGAATTGTTGTCTGTTCCTTCCGGCCCATTTAAAATGCTTGCATGATGTTGTTGGTCTTATGTTGCACTCCTTGCCATGCTAAGCAACATTTAAACCTGTTGGGTGCTTAGTTAGTTCAATCTAAATAACCACATGTGTGGCTAGGGTTTAAGCTTCTGTCACTCTAGCAACCCATCATCTACTTATTACTTCCCAATGCCTTCCTCTAGGCCCAAATAATGGTGAAGTGTCATGTAGTCGACGTTCACACGACACCACTAGAGGAGAGACAACATACATCTCATCAAAATATCTAACGAAGACCAATTCACATGACTACTAATAGCAAGACTTCTCCCATGTCCTCAGGAACAAAAGTAACTACTCACGAAACATAATATTGTTCATGATCAGAGGGGTATTAATATACATAATGGATCTGAATATATGATCTTCCACCAAATAAACCAACTAGAATCAACTATAAGGAGTAATCAACACTACTAGCAACCCACAGGTACCAATCTGAGGTTTGGGTACAAAGATTGGATACAAGAGATGACCTAGGGTTTGAGAGGAGATGGTGCTGGTGAAGATGTTAATGAAGATAGCCCTCCCCAAGATTGGAGAGTTGTTGGTGATGACAGCGGTGACGATTTCCCCCTCCCGGAGGGAAGTATCCCCTGCAGAACAGCTCTGCCGGAGCCCTAGATTGGTTTTCGCCTCGGTTCCACCTCGAGACGGCGGCGTCTGGTCCCGAAAGCCTCCTTCTGATTTTTTCCAGGTCAAAACACCTCATATAGGAGAAGATGGGCATCGGGGGCCTTCCGGCTGGCCCATGAGGCACGGGGCGCGCCCTAGTAAGGGGGACGCGCCCCCCACCCTCATGGACAGCCGGTGGCCCGCCTCGTGGACTTCTTTCGCCAGATATTTTTTATATTTTCTAAAATGAAGTTATGTTGAGTTTCGGGGCTTTTGGAGTTCTGCAGAATAGGTTTCCAGAGTTTGCTCCTTTTCCAGCCCAGAATTCTAGCTGCCGGCATTCTCCCACTTCATGTAAACCTTGTAAAATAAGAGAGAAAAGGCATAAGTATTGTGACAAAACATATAATAACAGCCCATAATGCAATAAATATCAACATATAAGCATGATGCAAAATGGACGTATCAGGTTGCTGTCGTACATACATCAGGTCATATATATCTGGAGGGCCAGATTTACCTGGAGAGTATTGATTGTGGTGGGTGGGTGTGGTAAAACACGAATCTCGGCCCAAGATAGTATCCGGAGTTCGAAAAATCTCCGTGGTCGCCAGTTCGGGGCCAGGAGGATCCATGTGCTCCCCAGACTCTATGTCTGGCCCTGAGTTCAGAGGGTGCGGAGTCCCACCCAAAGGAAGGGTATCCGGCTCAAAGGGTTCGGAGGTCCGAACATAGCTTGTCTCCAGTTTAGGAGAAGCAACGTTTTTGGCCCGTTCCTCAACGAACGCTACCAGGTGAGTGATCGGTGAGGGATTGCTTTCCCCCTTGTCAGGTTTAAGCCTAATCCAATCATTGGTCGTTGAAATCCCTAGGGCGGCGACGCGCTCTAGCATCTCATTTAAGGACCAGGTGTCTACCGGATCTGTCTTTTCAGAGTGTTCGAGACTGATGCATGGGTGGTGCTTGGCGATCGCAGGGGACGCCATCGGCCTAATGGCCATGCGGGCACTCCCAGTGAAACCGCCGAGTTGGAGGACCTGTCCTGATGTCAGGATCCCTCCAGATGTGACATCGTCGTTGATGACAAGGCGAGCCACATATCTCTTTTCGTGACTACACGGCGGAGCTCTCAATGAAAGCACCATTGTCGGTGTCAAAACCGGCAGATCTCGGGTAGGGGGGCCCAAGCTGTGATTCTAAGGATCGATGGTAACGAGGGACAATAGGGACACGATATTTACCCTGGTTTGGGCCCTCTTAAAGAAGGTAAAACCCTACGTCCTGCTTGATTGTATTCGATGAGTATAGGGGTTACAAGAGTTAATCTACCTTGAGATCATAATAGCTAATAATAGCTAAACCCTAGTCATCTAGCCTATGATTGTTCTGATGGCCTCTATAGACTAAACCCTCTGATTTATATACACACCGGAGGGGCCTAGGGTTGTATAGAGTCGGCTTGCATAGGAAGGAAACATTCCACCCGGACATCAAACTTACCGTTCTACACACATAGGAGTCCTACCCGGACACGGTGGATGGTCTTCTGCTTTGTCTTCACGGCCCATCAGTCTGGCCCATATCTAATAGTTCAGACACCCAAGGACCCCCAAATCCATGACTCCCTCAAAGTGACTAGATGAAATTCCCGTGTGCCCTCAAGAACACTTTGCCTATTATAAGAAACCGTCTTGGCTTGTCCTTTGCCACAAAAGGATTGGGCTATCTTGCTGCATACTACTTGCCATTACCGTTACCTGCTCGTTAGAAATTATCTTGCTATCAAACTATCTGCTACTTACAATTTCAGTGCTTGCAGACATTACCTTGCTGAGAACCACTTGCCATTTCCTTCTGCTCCTCGTTGGGTTTGATACTCTTACTTATCGAAAAGACTAGGATTGGTCCCCTATACTTGTGGGTCATCAAGTAGTCACAACAAAGCTCAATCAACTCGTAAGCATGCTAGGATGGTTTAGCTATTTTGTGACAACGACAAGTCATGCAAATGAATTGTTTCAACTACTAAGAATAGGTAACAATTGAAACGTTATTATCCTAATGCAATAAAAGAGAGGAGTGAGACAGTGGTCTTGTATCGAGATGAACAAGGGAGGTTTGCTTTCTTGACACTCTGAAGATAGTAGCTCTTCATCGGTGTCATCGATCACAATGTCAGAACCACCTTCTATCGGGAGAGAACAAACACCGGCAACACAGAAGGAACACAATCAATGCAATGCAACAATATGATTCATGATCATGACATGGCAATATGTTGTGATTTGGGTTAATGCCACTAACAGCAAGTTAAATGAAGTTGGTTTGAACTCAAGGTTCAAAATCATACTCCATATGTGACATTTCAAATACCATTTAATTGATTTGCCTAATCAGCAGGTTTAAATTGCTTTAACATGCATGAAAACAGTACCACTAGATAGATTGGATTTTCCTAAACATTTTTCATATATAAATTATTTCATTTGGAGTTACGGTTGAAATTTTATGAATTTTAGAAGTTTTAAACATTTTTTGGAATTTCCTAGATTATTTTTAATCCAGAAAATTGTTAACTGCGTCAGCATTATGTCACTGTGACGTCGGCAAGTCAACTATGGCGGTCCATGTCAAACTGACCAGTGGGACCCACATGTCAGTGAGTCAGCCAATTAGTAGGGTTAATTAACACTAATTAAATCCTAAGGAGTTAGTCAGGGGCTAGCCCCACATGTCAATGACCTAGGGGAGTCAAACCCTTGGTCAACTGGGTCAAAGTCACCGGCATTAAGCCGCCGGCGAGGCCAGGAACGGCGACGCGGCTCGGGATCACGCTGGCGCACATCGAATGGGGGTGATGGTTGAGCCTGGGGTGGATGGAGATGACAGCGGCAAGCTCGCATGCGACGACCGGAGTTCGGTACCTGCGGGGTTGGCGTTGCAGCTCACAAACGAGCGAGGTAAGGCGCTGGGGGGCTCTACGGGTCGCGAAGAGCACAACGGATGCACGCCCGTGACCAAATGGTCACCGGGGCCACGTCGTCGACGAGGCCAGGTGGCAGCGCGATTCAGTCAGCAAGGGGTGATGGCTACAGGGCGTAAACGAGCTCGAGCAGAGGGGATTCCAACGCAGGAGCTCGCAATGGTTACAGAGGGCGACGACGTGGGCTTGGGGAAGGCTCGGAGCAGACGGCGACGATCTTCGGCCTTTGGGCTTGAAGATGATGACATGGACAACATTGTGGTGCTTCCCTAGAAGCGTGGCTCGGTGTGGACGGGGAGCCAGAGAATTTGGACACGGTCATGGGGCGAGGGGTGGTTGGTGGACGCGGTGGCAGCGAGCAGCGGTGGCGGCCGCACTCGGGTGTGCTGTAGGGTCAGAGCAGAGGAGGAGGAGCACGGGGAATGTGAGAGAGGGGCCACGGAGGTGCGTGGCGAAGACATAGACGTGTAGGGCATAAGGGGTGCACGCAGGCACGAAGGAGGTGGCCGGCGTGTCCATGCGCGCGACGACCACACACCTCGCGTCCTTCTGGCGTGAGGTGGGAGATGACCCGGGTGGGTTTTCTGCTTGGTTTTAATTTTTGTTTTGTTTTCCTTTATTTATTCATTTTGCCACTGTTTTAAGTTCCAAACAAATTGACAATAGTGGCAACATTCCTCTAAATATTTTTATATTGCACATCTAAAGGCACATAAATTATTTCAGAGTTATCTGAAATTATATTCCATATATATATTAAGAATATACAACCAAATCCAAATACAATATTGAATTAAAATTAGAGCCCGAATAATCCTTAAAATGTTCCAAAATTTTGGTTTGATATATAGCTCTTGCCAAAACTCTCAGAACTATTTCTAGGGCATTTTGGATTCACTGATTGCATCTTCAGGGTTCTTGCCCCTTTATATAAAATTTTGAGGCTTCCACTACCCTCAATTCAAATTCCAGGAATTTAAATATGATGCATGTATGCAGATGCAACTATCTACAAGCAAAATTCTAGGGCCATGACAACCCTATTATCTTTGGAGTTCATCGTGCCATCCATAGGCAACACGGCCCAATCCTTGACACCGGCAGCATGTGGATTTGTGTTGTTGTCGCGGGTGACGTTGCTCGCCTGGCTGTGGTTGCCAGAACATTGTGGAGGCTGCTCCTGTGTCACAACCCTAGTTCTGGTATGCACTAGGCTAGCTTTGGTGTTTGCATCATGTTTAAAGTTTCAAATGAATTTGAATTGAGGACATGTGAAAGCCTCAGGGATCTTTTTGAAAATGACCCAGATAAAAATTGCTCCAAAAAGGTCCAAGAAAATGTTCATGTTGCTCTCTGAAAATATTGGCTAGAGATAAAAATCAAACCAATATTTTTAGGAGCTCATAAATATTTATTTGGGGCATTTGGAATTAATGCAATAAATATTTGCATTGGATATATATTTATTATATTATTAATATATGTCCAATAATTCTGGATTTTGTGAGAGGCTTTGGAATACTCCTTCTAGTCCCTACAAAAATTGTGAGAAGTTTTTAAATGTTTAGTTTAAATCAAAAAATGTCAGAAATAGAAAAGAAAAAAAGGGAAAAACCCTTACCTGTGCTGGCCCAGCACTGTGCGGCCTGGCTGGCCCAGTTGGCTAACCCAGCCCACCTGCCCTCCCTTGTCGTCTTCCTCGCGCCAGTAGGCAAGGCGCGTTCCCGACGCGCGCGCACGGCGAGCGCGCCACATCCTCCCTCTCTGCCTGCCTGTTTCCTTCTCCGTTGCGTCTGGATGAGCCACGCACCCCCCGGAAGCACTCGCACTCTCCCCGGTCCTCTTCCCCCTCCTCTGCTCTCTCCTCCGCTCGGACCCGAGCCGCTGTTCGCCATTGCCATAGCCACCGCCTCCCCCTCGCCTCTCCGACGAGCCCCCGAGCTCCGCCTCGCTGTCGTGCACCTCTACGCGGAACCGCAGGACCCCGGACGCCCTGAGGCCTCGTCCTCGAGCTCATCTTCTCCGCACGACCGCCGGACGCCACCGACGAATTCGCCGCCTCCGACGCGTCCCCGAGCCCACTGACCCTCCCAACAGACTCGCGGTGAGCCCCCGGGTCGTTTCCCCTTCTTCCCTGGTCGCGTTCGTCCTCTAGGCCATATCTCCGCTGGTGCCGAGACCTCGCCGGCGCTGGCCATGTCACCGCCGTTGTTTTAGCTCACCTCCATCCAAGCTGAGCACACCACCGCGCTCAACGCATCTCCAGGAGCCTGTAGCCAGCACCAGCTCCTCCCCACGTGCCCTACACCACCTGCTCGAGCTCACCGAGCTTCGGCCGCCGCCGAGCTCGTCGCCGGCGCCACTCCGGCCACTCCCCGGCCGCGCCACCACCACGGTTGGATGTGGACGAGCATCCGCATCCCGTCGTTGTGCTCCGCGCACCAAACGGCGCCCTGTAGGCAAAACCCGCAACCCTCCGCCGCGTTCGGCCTCGCCGGCGGCTAAACGCCGGCGGGTTTGACCCGCTGACCGGCGTGGGTTGACCCCATGGTCCAGTTGACCTCCCCTCTCTCTCACTAACTTGTGGGCCCTACCCAACTAATTAGTTGTTAGGATTAGTGTTAGTGCTAATTAACTTAGTTAGGTTAGTCACTATAGTCACTGACTAGTGTGCCCTGCCCAGTTAGTTAGGGCTAACTAACTTAGTTAGTTTGCTGAGCCACTGACATGTGGACCCCACACGTCAGGTTTGATCTGAGTCAGCGCTGCTGACTTGCTGACGCAAGCATGACGCAGTGCTGACGCAATAAACAATTTTCTGGAATTGTTTTTGTTTAGGAAAAACCAGAAAATTGTTTAAACTTCAAAAAATCACAGAAATTCAACCGTAGCTCAGAATGAAATAATTTATATATGAAAAATGATCAAAAAAATATGAGGAATCTGTTTACGGCGTTTTCATGCATGTTATACCAACTTATACTTGCTGTATAGGTGAAAACACATAAAGGGCACTTTTAAATGTTAAATTTTGGAATTACATTTGAACCCTTGGTTCAAATGGACTTCTTTCAAATAGCATGCTAGTTGCATTAGCTCAAATAACATCACATCTTCATGCCATGTTGATGCATCATATTGTTGCATATGCTTGTGTTTGATCGTCGGCACCGATCTTCTCGATAGGTCCAGCTCCGGAGACCGTTCCAGAGTACCTGTCAGAGGAGCAGTGCTCTGCACGTTGTTTTACCAGGCAAGCAAACCCTCCTTGTTCATTCCGATACATCCCCTATCTCGCTCCTGCTCTCTGTTATTGCATTAGGACAACAACGACTTCAACTACTACTTTATGCTGCGGTAGTTGAACCCATTCCTCTGCATGACCTGTCATTGCCACAGTAAATAGTTGAAACCCACTAGCATGTGTAGGAGTTGATTGCAGCCATGTTTTGATCTTACCATGCCTTGCTTGCTATTGCTTAGAGTGTGTCAGGTCTGATTCATCGGGAATGAATTGGAGTGTAGTGATATGTTCTGATGCTGAGAGTTAAGTGTGTGAACACGATTTGGTAAAGGTAGCGGTGAGAGGCCATGTAGGAGTACATGGTGGGTTGTCTCACTGGAACCGCCCTTAGGAACTGATTTATGTGTTTATTGTCCAATGACTAGCTACTACCACACATTGGGTTCCGGTAACTCGATCCCTCTCGACTTATTAATCAGCATGATCTCTGTCCAAAAGTTGCAACTAGTTTCTGGTGTTTGTAGGTAGTGCTAGTAGTCTACCAAGTGGCACTCGGCCAAGTGGGCTTGGGACAGACTAGGCACCATGGCACGGTGTACCAAGCGTAGATCCATTCGGCGAGGTGGGCTTGGGAACCCTGCGCACATCATTTGGGGCCGTGAGCGACACCCCGGCCGGATCTCCTTACGGATGGAACTCGAATAGGCGATAAACCTGGACTAGAGTCTTGTGTGGTTAGTCAGGTCGCGGCCGACACCCTCGCCAGGCTTCCGCTTGAAGGTTGCCGAGATACACGACGTGTACATGGCGGTAAGTGGCGAGAGCGTGTGTGAATAAGTACACCCCTGCAGGGTTAACATGATCTATTCGAATAGCCGGGTCGATGGTTATGGACTTGTTGGATGCTTACGTGGTACATAGACAACTTGAAGTGGATACTCTAAAATACTCAAGACAAGTGTGAGTACTATGGATGGCCTTCTCGTAGGGAGACGGGGATGAATCCATAGTGGTGTATTGTGTGGTGCTTAGTGGACTCGTGTGCGCCACCTCAAAGAGTTACCAGCAGTCGTAGTATAGGTTAGCCACTGAGTCAAAGCTGGCTTGCTGCAACTAAACCCCACTTTGCCTTCTTGATACAAGTGCATGTATGATAGGATCTGATGTAAGTCTTGCTGAGTACCTTTGTACTCATGTTTTCTTAATTTATGTTTTGCAGATGAGACTCTGTCTCACTAGTAGATCCGCTTGGACTTCGACAAGTAGCTTGATATCTTAGCTACGATCTTGGACGAGTGTTGTAGATAGTCAGGCTCTCCAGCCTTTTTCTTTGTAGATGTCTGTACTCAGACATGTTGTGCTTCCGCTTGTTGCTTGTATGCTCTGAATGTTGGGTCATGAGACCCATGTTTGTAATATCTGGCTCCTCGGAGCCTAATGAATAAATACTTCATTTCTTAGAGTCTTGTTGTGATGCCATGTTGTATTTGGACATATCGAGCATATTGTGTGTATGTTATGGAAATGCTTGGTATGTGTGGGATCCGACACCTAGTTGTTTACCCTTGGTAGCCTATCTTAAAGGGAAATGTCTCCTAGTGCTTCCACTGAGCCTTGGTAGCTTGCTACTGCTCCGGAACACTTAGGTTGACCGGCATGTGTCCTTCTTCGTTTCTGTGTCTGTCCCTTAGGGGAAATGTCACGCGTTGTTCCTTTAAGTCCTTGTAGCTTGCTACGACTTGGGTTCATACGTTTATGACCGACACGTTTGTTGCTGGGTCATGTATTCCTATCTCTGTAATTTAGTGCCACTTTTGGTTTATAACTGGTCATGTCGGCCCGGGTTCTCTGTCATATGGATGCTAACGACACTATCATATACGTGAGCCAAAATGCGCAAACGGTCCCGGGCCAGGTAAGGTGGCACCCGTGGGGATACCATGCGTGAGGCCGCAAAGTGATATGGTGTGTTACATGCTAGACCGGTGTGACTTAGGATCGGGGTCCCGACATCCTGGCCTCCGCCTCCGCCTCTGGCCACGCCACCGCCCGTGTTGTCGCATGTCTGCGAGGGCACTGGTGGCTTGGACTTAGACATACCACCTGTTGTGGCGCCCTTCTTCTTGGGAGCCATGGCGATGAAGACGATGAAGAATCTGACTCGCTAACTACTAGCTCCGGTTCACACAAGCGATCCCTTGCCCGCATGCCAAAGATGTCGTGCGTACAACAATCTATGGGATAATGGCAATCCCTTTGCGATTTGGCTGGAGGGATCGACGAGCATAAAGAGTGGAACTAGCAGACAGGACGCGCGAGGTTTACCTAGGTCCGGGCCGCTCGCAGGCGTAAAACCCTACTACTGCTTTTGTGTACTGGATGTGTATATGCCCAGTTTACAAGAGCGCACGACCGTCAAGGTGCGTGAACAGTGTTGGTACGTGTGCAAATAGTTAGGGTTTGTGTAGGATCGAAAGTAGGTCTAGAGGGAGGGTGATTAGACTGCTTGACCAAATAAAAATCTAACCTTTACCCAATTTTAAGTGTTGGCGGATTTTAGCAATTAGAACAAGTCAAGCAACCAACCTACACATGCAATTCTAAGAGTGTAGAAGTGGAAAGTATAACATTACATATGAAGGTAAGGGGAAGGGTTTGGAGCAGGCAAACACAATGTAGACACGAAGATTTTTGGCGTGGTTCCGATAGGTGGTGCTATCGTACATCCACGTTGATGGAGACTTCAACCCATGAAGGGTAATGGCTGCGCGAGTCCATGGAGGGCTCCACCCACGAACGGTCCACAAAGAAGCAACCTTGTCTATCCAACCATGGCCATCGCACACGAAGTACTTACCTCACTCGGGTAGATCTTCACGAAGTAGGCGATCTCCTTGCCCTTACAAACTTCTTGGTTCAACTCCACAATCTTGTCGGAGGTCCCAAGCAACACCTAACCAATCTAGGAGACACCACTCTCCAAAAGCTAATAGATGGTGTGATGATTGTGAACTCCTTGCTCTTGTGCTTCAAATGATAGTCTCCCCAACACTCAACTCTCTCTCATAGATTTGGCTACGATGGAAAGACGATTTGAGTGGAAAGCAACTTGGGGAAGGCTAGAGATCAAGATTCTTGTGGTTGGATTGGAATGTCGTGATCTCAAGACAGGAGTAGGTGGTTCTCTCTCAGAAAATGAGTAGTGGAAGTTTAGGCATGTTCTGATGGCTCTCTCACAAATGGAGATGGGGGTGGAGGGGGATATATAGCCTCCGCACAAAATCCAACCGTTACACACATTTGACCCAACTCGGTCAGACCATATAGAAGAACTCGGTGAGACCGAAGCAGTTCAAAATGTGAACGTTAGGAATATCGATGGGACCGACATGATCAACTCGGTGGGACGGATGTGCTAGGGCTAGGGCAAAACCTCATCTAGGTGAGACTGACTTCAGCAAAGAGCAAACAAAGAGTTTTCAATGATACGTCTCCAACGTATCTATAATTTTTGATTGTTCCATGCTATTATATTATCTATTTAGGATGTTTAATGGGCTTTATTATGCACTTTTATATTATTTTTTGGGACTAACCTACTAACCAGAGGCCCAGTGCAAATTGTGTTTTTGCCTATTTTAGTGTTTCGCAGAAAAGGAATATCAAACGGAGTCCGAACAGAAATAAACCTTCGCGAGGATCGTTTTTGGAACAAACACAACCCAAAAGACTTGGAGTACACGCCAGGGAAGCCACGAGGTGGCCACCAGGCAAGAGGGCATGCCCAGGGGGTAGGCGCCCCCCCACGCTCGTGGGCCCCTTGTAGCTCCACCGACATACTTCTTCGTCCTATATATACTCATATAGCCTGAAAACATCCGAGAGCACCACGAAACCCTAATTCCATCGCCGCAACCTTTTGTACCCATGAGATCCCATCTTGGGGCCTATTCCGGAGCTCCACCGGAGGGGGCATCGATCACGGGGGGCTTCTACATCAACACCATAGCCTCTCCGATGAGTTGTGAGTAGTTTACCACAGACCTTCGGGTCCATAGTTATTAGCTAAATGGCTTCTTCTCTCTCTTTGGATCTCAATACAAAGTTCTCCTCAATCTTCTTGGAGATATATTCGACGTAATTCTTTTTGCGGTGTGTTTGTCGAGATCCGATGAATTAAGGGTTTATGATCAAGATTATCTATCAACAATATTTGATTCTTCTCTGAATTCTTTTATGCATGATTTAAATATCTTTGCAAGTCTCTTCGAATTATCAGTTTGGTTTTGCCTACTAGATTGATCTTTCTTGCAATGAGAGAAGTGCTTAGCTTTGGGTTCAATCTTGCGGTGTCCTTTCCCAGTGACAGCAGGGGCAGCAAGGCACGTATTGTATTTTTGCCATCGATGATAAAAAGGTGGGGTTTATATCATATTGCATGAGTTTATCCCTCTACATCATGCCATCTTGCTTAAGGCGTTACTCTGTTCTTATGAACTTAATAATCTAGATGCATGCTGGATAGCGATCGATGTGTGGAGTAATAGTAGTAGATGCAGAATCGTTTCGGTCTACTTGTCACGGACGTGATGCCTATATACATGATCATGCCTAGATATTCTCATAACTATGCGCTTTTCTATCAATTGCTCAACAGTAATTTTTTCACCCATCGTAGAATCTGCTATCTTGAGAGAAGCCACTAGTCAAACCTATGGCCCCCGGGTCTATCTTCCATCATATTAATCTTCCATCAACTATTTATATTTACTATTATTTTATTTTGCAATCTTTACTTTTCAATCTATACAACAAAAATACCAAAAATATGTATCCTATTGTCTCTATTAGATCTCACTTTTGCAAGTGGCCTAGAAGGGATTGACAACCCCTTTATCACGTTGGTTGCAAGGTTCTTATTTTTTCTGCAGGTACGAGGGACTTGCGTGTAGTCTCCTACTAGATTGATACCTTGGTTCTCAAAAACTAAGGGAAATACTAACGTTGATTTGCTGCATCACCCTTTCCTCTTCAAGGGAAAAACAACGCATGCTCAAGAGGTAGCAAGAAGAATTTCTAGCACCATTGCCGGGGAGATCTACGCACAAGTCACAAGTCACATACCAAGTACCCATCGCAAATTCTTATCCCTTGCATTACATTATTTTCCATTTTCCTCTCATTTTCCTCTCCCCCACTTCACCTTTGCCGTTTTATTCGCCCTTTTCCTGTTCGCCTATTTGTTTGCTTGTGTTGCCATGTGCCTTCTATTAGCTTGCATCTTCGCTTGCTAAATTATGGATCCTCATCCACTTGCTAATCTTTTTCAGAGATCCAATTATGATGAACCAATTGCTAGTGAGTTTAGTGCACTAAATTATCTTTATGAGGTTTTGCTTGAAATTCGTGAATCTAAAAATTGTGATGAACTGTTGAAAGAACAAAATTATGAAGTGATTCACGATAGCTCTTTTAATGAAAAACATGATTGCAATGACACTATTGTAAATTCTATTAATGTCAATTGTGTTAATGATATGCAAAACCCTAAGCTTGGGGATGCTAGTATTGCTATGTCCACTACTTGTTGCAATGACCATGATTGGGGTGATTCTTCTTACGATCTTGAAAATTTCTTTAAGCCCCATTATGAATATGAGATTCAAAATAATGTTTGCAATAATATAGAAAGTTGGTTTGGAAGAGTGTCAACTTTAGATCCCACATATTTGGAGAATGTTCAATCTTACATTTTTTGATAAAAGTGGGTTTGGAGAGGTCATGACTTTAGTTAATGTTTATCCCACTATTTTGGAAGAGTGTAAACTTCGCATACATGTGGATCGTGTTGAGAATATGTTTTGTGCTATCTATATTGTTGAATTTGCTTATGATCCTACATGCAATTATTACGAGAGAGGAATATATGGTTGTAGAAATTTTCATGTTACTAAATTACCTCTCTTCATGTTGAGATTGATCTTGTTTTCTTTTTCTTCCTTGCATATGCTAGATATCGCTTGTGTTGATTTGTTTTCCTATAAAATGCCTATGCATAGGAAGTATGTTTGACTTAGATGTGTTTGCCACATGTTTTATGATGCTCTCTTTGTGATTCAATTCTTATCTTTCATGTGAGCATCATTGAAATCTCAAGCCGATCTTAATGGCTATAAAGCAAGAGCTTGTTGGGAGGCAACCCAATTTTATTTTCTTTTATTTTACTTATGTTTAGTAGTAAATAATTCATCTACATTCTTGTTAGATGTGGTTTTGTGTTTTAATTAGTGTTTGTGCCAAGTAGAACCTTTGGGAAGACTTGGGTGAAGTCTTTACGATCTTGCTGTAAAAAGTAGAAACTTTTGCACTCACGAGTTTTGCTGCCATTTTTACAGGAGAGTGCTTTTAAGTTGATTCTTTTTGTAGATGATTAATAGAAAATTACTCACGTCCACAAATTTATTCAGAATTGTTAGAGTTACAGAAGTATTTGAAAGTTACAGATTCCTACACACTGTTCTATTTTTGACAGATTCTGTTTTTCGTGTGTTGTTTGCTTATTTTGATGAATCTATGAGCAGTATCGGGAGGTATGAATCATAGAGAAATTGGAATACAGTAGGTTTAACACCAATATAAGTAAAGAATGAGCTCAATACAGTAACTTAAAGTGGTGGTTTGTTTTCTTATACTAATGGAGCTCATGAGATTTTTTGTAAAGTTTTGTGTTGTGAAGTTTTCAAGTTTTTGGGTAAGGATTTGATTGACTATGGAACCAAGAGTGGCAAGAGCCTAAGCTTGGGGATTCCCAAGGCACTCCAAGGTAAAATTCAAGGACAACCAAAAGCCTAAGCTTGGGGATGCCCCGGGAAGGCATCCCCTCTTTCGTCTTCGTCTATCGGTAACTTTACTTGAGACTATATTTTTATTCACCACATGATATGTGTTCTGCTTGGAGCATCTTGTATGATTTCAGTCTTTGCTTTTTAGTTTACCATAATCATCCTTTCTGTAAACACCTTTTGGAAGAGACACACATGAATCGGAATTTATTTGAATACTCTATGTACTTCACTTATATCTTTCGAGCTAGATAGTTTTTCTGTAGTGCTTCACTTATATCTTTTTAGAGCACGGTGGTGGTTTTATTTTATAGAAATTATTGATCTCTCATGCTTCACTTATATTATTTTGGGAGTCCTTTAGAACAACATGGTAATTTACTTTGGTTATAAAATTAGTCCTAATATGATAGGCATCCAAGATGGGTATAATAAAAACTTTCATATAAAGTGCATTGAATATTATGAGAAGTTTGATAGTTGATGACGATTGTTTTGAGACATGGGGATGGTGATATTAGAGTCATGCTAGTAGAGTAGTTGTGAATTTGAGAAATACTTGTGTTGAGGTTTGCAAGTACCGTAGCATGCACGTATGGTAACCGTTGTGTGACAAATTTGAAGCATGAGGTATTTCATTGATTGTCATCCTTTGTGTGGAGGTCGGGATAGCGCGATGGTTAACTCCTACCAACCCTTCCCCTAGGAGCATGCGTGTAGTACTTTATTTTGATGACTTCTAGATTTTTGCAATAAGTATGTGAGTTCTTTATGACTAATGCTGAGTCCATGGATTATACGCACTCTCACCCTTCCACCATTACTAGCCTCTCTTGTACCGCGCAACTTTCGCCGATACCATACACCCACCCTATACCTTCCTCAAAACAGCCACCATACCTACCTATCATGGCATTTCCATAGCCATTCTGAGATATATTGCCATGCAACTTTCCACCGTTCCGTTTATTATGACACGCTTCATCATTGTCATATTGCCCTGCATGATCATGTAGTTGACATCGTATTTGTGGCAAGGCCACCATGCATAATTTTTCATACATGTCACTCTTGATTCATTGCACATCTCGGTACACCGCCGGAGGCATTCATATAGAGTCATATTTTGTTCTAGTATCGAGTTGTAATCCTTGAGTTGTAAGTAAATAGAAGTGTGATGATCATCATTATTAGAGCATAGTCCCGGAAAAAAAGGACAAATAAAAAAAGGAAGGAAAGCCAAATAAAAAAAGGAAGGCCCAAAAAAAGAAAAAAAGAAAAAAGAGAGAAAAAAGGGGGGACAATGCTACTATCTTTTTTCCACACCTGTGCTTCAAAGTAGCACCACGGTCTTCATGATAGAGAGTCTCTTATTTTGTCACTTTCATATACTAGTGGGAATTTTCATTATAGAACTTGGCTTGTATATTCCAACGATGAGCTTCCTCAAATGCCCTAGGTCTTCGTGAGCAAGCAAGTTGATGCACACCCACTTAGTTTCTTTTGTTGAGCTTTCATTCATTTATAGCTCTAGTGCATCCGTTGCATGGCAATCCCAACTCACTCACATTGATATCTATTGATGGGCATCTCCATAGCCCATTGATACGCCTAGTTGATGTGAGACCATCTTCCTCCTTTTGTCTTCTCCACAACCACCATTCTATTCCACCTATAGAGCTATATCCATGGCTCACGCTCATGTATTGCGTGAAAGTTGAAAAAGTTTGAAAAAATTGAAGTATGAAACAATTGCTTGGCTAAAACCGGGGTTGTGCATGGTTTGGGTATTTTGTGTGACGTAGATGGAGCATAGCCAAACTATATGATTTTGTAGGGATGAACTTTCTTTGGCCATGTTATTTTGAGAAGACATAACTGCTTTGTTAGTATGCTTGAAGTATTATTATTCTAATGTCAATATTAAACTTTTGTCGTGAATCTTTCGGATCTGAATATTCATGCCACAATACAGAAAATTACATTGAGAATTATGTTCGGTAGCATTCCACATCAAAAATTCTGTTTTTATCATTTACCTACTCGAGGACGAGCAGGAATTAAACTTGGGGATGCTTGATACATCTCCAATGTATCTATAACTTTTTATTGTTCCATGCTATTATATAATTTGTTTTGGATGTTTAATATGCTTTATTGTGCACTTTTATATTATTTTTTGGGACTAACCTACTAACCCAAGGCCCAATGCAAATTGTTGTTTTTTTTGCCTATTTCAGTGTTTCGCAGAAAAGGAATATCAAACGAAGTCCAAACGGAATGAAACCTTTGCGAGGATCGTTTTTGGAACAAATGCAACCCAGAAGACTTGGAGTACATGCCAGGGAAGCCACGAGGTGGCCACGAGGTTGGAGGGCGCGCCCAGGGGGTAGGCGCATCCCCCACCCTCGTGGGCCCCTCGTAGCTCCACCAACATACTTCTTCGTCCTATATATACTCATATACCCTGAAAACATCCGAGAGCACCACGAAACCCTAATTCCACCGCCGCAACCTTCTGTACCCGTGAGATCCCATCTTGGGGCCTGTTCCGGAGCTCCACCATAGGGGGCATCGACCACGAAGGGATTCTACATGAACACCATAGCATCTCCGATGAGTTGTGAGTAGTTTACCACAGACCTTTGGGTCCATAGTTATTAGCTAGATGGCTTCTTCTCTCTCTTTGGATCTCAATATAAAGTTCTCTTCAATCTTCTTGGAGATCTATTCGATGTAATTCTTTGTGCGGTGTGTTTGTCGAGATCCGATGAATTGTGGGTTTATGATCAAGATTGTCTATGAACAATATTTGATTCTTCTCTGAATTCTTTTATGCATGATTTAAATATCTTTGCAAGTCTCTTCGAATTATCAGTTTGGTTTGGCCTACTAGATTGATCTTTCTTGCAATGGGAGAAGTGCTTAGCTTTGGGTTCAATCTTGCGGTGTCCTTTCCCAGTGATAGCAGGGGCAGCAAGGCACGTATTGTATTGTTGCCATCAAGGATAAAAAAGATGGGGTTTATATCATATTGCATGAGTTTATCCCTCTACATCATGTCATCTTGCTTAAGGTGTTACTCTGTTCTTATGAACTTAATACTCTAGATGCATGCTGGATAGCGGTCGATGTGTGGAGTAATAGTAGTAGATGCATAATCATTTCGGTCTACTTGCCATGGACATGATGCCTATATACATGATCATGCCTAGATATTCTCATAACTATGCGCTTTTCTATCAATTGCTCGACAGTAATTTGTTCACCCATCGTAGAATCTGCTATCTTGAGAGAAGCCACTAGTGAAACCTATGGCCCCGGGTCTATCTTCCATCATATTAATCTTCCATCAACTAGTTATCATTAGTGCTCTTTTATTTTCCAATCTTTACTTTTAAATATATACAACAAAAATACCAAAAATATTTATCCTATTATCTCTATCAGATCTCACTTTTGCAACTGGCCGAGAAGGGATTGACAACCCCTTTATCGCGTTGGTTGCAAGGTTCTTATTTGTTTGTGCAGGTACGAGGGACTTGCATGTAGTCTCCTACTGGATTGATAACTTGGTTCTCAAAAACTGAGGGAAATACTTACGCTGCTTTGTTGCATCACCCTTTCCTCTTCAAGGGAAAAACAACGCATGCTCAAGAGGTAGTAGTCAAGCAAACTTGGTGGGACCGATTGCACATTTTGGAGAGACCGAAATAATTACAACAAGCAACAGAGAGTTTGCAAGGCCATCTCGATGAGACCGCGATCCGTATCGGTGTGACGAAATTTTCTAGGGTTTCTGGCAATGGCTATGTCAACTGAACTCGATGGCGCCGGATATATCAAATCGGTGGGGCCGAGTTTGACCTTGGGTTTTGGACATATTTGGAAATGTGAAAGTGGCTGAGGGTTTTGGAGCAATATCACTAAGCAATTTGAGCAAGTAGACCATTAAGCAACACCTCATCCCCTTTTAATAGTATTGGCTTTCCTATGGACTCAATGTGATCTTGGATCACTAAATGTAAATGAAGAGTGTTGAGCTTTTGCCAAACTTGTCCTTAGCATTTTGAGGGGTCCACATCTCTAGTCCATGCCATGCCAATCATTGAACTTTCTGAAACATTTAACTTGAATGGATATTAGTTCAATGAGCTATATGTTGTTATGAATTACCGAAACCACCCGGGGATTAGTTGCACTTTTAGTTTCGACCTTTGTAAAGGTAGTCATGGGCCTCCTTTTATAGAATAAGGGGTCACCACAATGGCAAAATAGTAAATATACACTATAAATAGTGGCTACATTGTTCACTACCTAACTCTGATGGGTTAGGACAAACACATTTAATGCACCGTGAGGTGTCTTGTGGATGGAGCTCCCCGGCAAGGCTGGTCTCTCCTTCTGTGTCATTCGTCCATCTACCTCTTATTCCTTCGACACATCACCTGGATGGGTGTCATTAAAGTTGTCTTCAGGGCGGCGAGCTACCACGTGCCCAGACAAGACTCACCTAACTACATTCCTGCTCGACACCTAATCGACAAGTGACAACCTGCACGATGAGGTGGAATGGTGGCAGCAGCAGTGGGAATCTTGCCAGGCTAAGAACGTGACGGGCTTCGCTAGCGCTCCCTGGCAAGGGTTCTTGCCGGGTCCCCAAGTTGTATTTTCAATGTTTCTAATCTCTGTCTTCTGAGATCTTCTTTGCTTCTTCGTATTTTGGTTTTGAACTTGCCTTTAGTTATCCTCCAGCAAGCCGTGCCATCGGGAAGCTACCACTACATGTGCATAAGTCAGGGGTATTAAGGACCCCTTTCCTAATACACTGACACCACCAACGAGGCATACATGGCCGAACTCTACCACCAGTATCTTGAGAGTGCAAGATCTATGAGCAAAGAGGGGCCGACGTGGCGAACATCATCGTCCTCTCAAGTGATGAGAAGGACGACGGTGGCAGAGGAGGCAGCAACAACGACAGATTTGACATTGAAGAGTTGCGAATAACCATCCCTGGTTGTGATGACGACAGCACATGGCCTGACCCCATGGGTGGTGGCATCTCTAGGGCAGACTCTCTGTCCAACACAAAGTCGGATAGCGAGTAAATTTTAGGTTAGATTTAAGTTTTAGTTTTATGTTTAAGTTCAAATTTTAGTATCGGTTTAAACTAAACTATGTTTCAGCGGGTGGTAATTTAAATTGTGTGTAGAATTTTGGTTTAGAACTTTAAAAAAATCAAATGTATGTTCATATTATTGAAATTTTCTTTTTACTCCGACAAATTTAGGGGATTAGCTAGAACCGACCAAAACTTAGTGTAGTAAATATACTCCACTGAAGTTTACTCGACCGTTTACTACTCTATTTTTAGGGGATCGACTAGAGTTGCTCTTAGGGAGCACACTCCCTTTGAAAATTAGACAACTTTTTCAAGAAAACGCAAAAGGATCATCTAGGGGCGAGTTGTGTGATTGATTGCAAAGGTTTGCGTAGTGTAGGAGGGGTATGTGCCTTTGCACGTAGCCACCAGTCCAGCATGGTAGGTTTGTTGGCTGGTGGTTGGGCAGGTATACACGCCTAGTCCAGGATGATGTGCCAAGTCTGTTTAGCGAATGGACACGCCAGGAGCAGGTGTTGGATAGTCTCCGGGTCTTGGTCGCAAAGAAGACACCTAGGGTGGTGCTGCAGGCCATGACGGGCCAGCCCCGACGCCGTCCAGCATCGGTCTTGGCTAGCAATCCATTGGAAGAATTTGACGCGAGGTGGCGCCCAACTCTTCCAAATCAGCTTCCATGAATGACAGCTTGTAAATCCCTAGAATGTGGCGGCACAGAAAGACTGGGCCCAGTATGTGGCATTGGTCGTCCATCTCCAGAGCAGCCGGTCGGGTCCGTCTGGGAGGGGGAGATGTTGTACAGTCTGCTAGAGCATCACGTGCTGGCCAATCTCGTGTATCCCGAGGGTCCCATGGATGTCGCGAACCCAAGTGTTCCTGTCTATGCCTTCTGCCATTGTTTCATCTTGCATCGCCACTTAGGGATGCATTGGTATAGCAGGGGGCAATCTCACAGATAGATTGTCCATTTATCCATAGGTCGTCCTAGAAAAGTGTTGTTCCGCCATCGCCGAGCACCATAGTGGTAGATGCGAAGAACAGCGCATGCTCCTCCTTGGAGAACTGGAGATTAAGGCCCTGCCATGTGCGGTCGGTGTCTGTGCGGGCAAGACACATCCATCACAGATGTAATGCGAGACCGGTGCGCTCCAGGTCACGGATCCCAAGCCCGCCATATTCCACGGGGCGACAGGCGTGTCGCCAATTGACGTGATAGTGCCCTCCCTTGGCGATGGCACGGCCGTCCCAAAGAAAGCCATGTTGGATTTTCTCCAGGTGTTTCAGGGTCTTCTTGGGTGGGCAAACGCGAGTAGCTGGTGAACTGGGATGGAACTCAGCACCGACTTGACCAGTGTGAGCCTCCTGGCTTTGTTCACGAGCCAAGCTTTCCATGTCGATAGCCGGGAGGCAACCGAGTCAACTAGGGGATGTAGATGTGTAGCAGAGGGTCGGCAAAGCATTAACGGGATGCCAAGGTAGGTGATGGGGAGCTCAACCACCGGGCATCCCAGTCGAGTGATCATCTCGGCCGTCGTGGGTTCACCATGGAGGATGGTAGTTGAGCTCTTTGCATAATTCACCCAGAGCCCACTAGCTCTGCCAAACAGGGTTAAGATACCCTTGATGGCCGCCACGTCATCCTGCATGGGATGTCAGAATATCATCGCATCATCGGCGTAAAGTGAGATCGTCGGAATAGTTCGTCGGGGATGTAGCAACCGTAGTATGCCGCCGTCGTGGGTGCGTCTCATGAGGCGGCTGAGAGTGTCAACCGTGAGCACAAAAAGCTGCGGAGACACGGGGTCTCCCTGGCGTAGACCGCATCGGAGCTAGATTGGTGGGTCGGGTTCGCCATTGATCATGACACGGGTACTGGACGTTGTGAGGAGGATCTCCATGCACTCTGTGAATCGAGGCCCGAAGCCGTACTGACCAAGAACCTCGAAGAGGAACGGTCATGATATGGAATCAAAGGCCCGCATGACGTGTAGTTTGAGCACGATCCGCAGGGCCTTGAGTTGACGCAACAGTTTCAGAGATTGCCTGACCAGAACGAAATTGTCATGGAGACTCCTGGTAGGGATGAACACATTTTTATTGCGACTGACCATGCCACCAAGTCTGGGGGCAAGTCAGAGCAATAACACCTTCGCGAATATTTTGGCCACGAGATGTATCAAACAAATCGGGCGATAGTTGATGACCCACAAGTATAGGGGATCTATCGTAATCCTTTCGATAAGAAGGAGTGTCGAACCCAATGAGGAGCAGAAGGAAATGACACGCAATTTTTATTGAGGTATTCTCTGCAAGCACTGAAATTATCGGTAACAGATAGTTTTGTGATAAGGTAATTTGTAACGAGTAACAAGTAATAAAAGTAAATAAGGTGCATCAATATGGCCCAATCCTTTTTGTAGCAAAGGACAAGCCTGGACAAACTCTTATATAAAGTAAAGCGCTCCCGAGGACACATGGGAATTATCGTCAAGCTAGTTTTCATCATTCTCATATGATTCACGTTCGTTACTTTCATAATTTGGTATGTGGGTGGACCGGTGCTTGGGTACTGCCCTTCCTTGGACAAGCATCCCACTTATGATTAACCTCTATTGCAAGCATCCGCAACTACAAAAGAAGTATTAAGGTAAACCTAACCATAGCATGAAACATGTGGATCCAAATCAGCCCCTTACGAAGCAACGCATAAACTAGGGTTTAAGCTTCTGTCACTCTAGCAACCCATCATCTACTTATTAATTCCCATTGCCTTCCTCTAGGCCCAAACAATGGTGAAGTGTCATGTAGTCGACGTCCACATAACACCACTAGAGGAAAGACAACATACATCTCATCAAAATATCGAACGAATACCAAATTCACATGACAACTTATAGCAAGACTTCTCCCATGTCCTCAGGAACAAACGTAACTACTCACAAATCATATTCATGTTCATAATCAGAGGGGTATTAATATGCATAAAGGATCTAAACATATGATCTTCCACCGAATAAACCAACTAGCATCAACTACAAGGAGTAATCAACACTACTAGCAACCCACATGTACCAATCTGAGGTTTTGGGACAAAGATTGGATACAAGAGATGAACTAGGGTTCGAGAGGAGATGGTGCTGGTGAAGATGTTGATGGAGATTGACCCCCTCCCGATGAGAGGATCGATGGTGATGACGATGGTGATGATTTCCCCCTCCCGTAGGGATGTTTCCCCGGTAGAAAAGCTCCGCCGGAGCCCTAGATTGGTTTTGCCAAGGTTCCGCCTTGAGACGGCGGCGCTTCATCCCGAAAGCTTCTTGCTTATTTTTTCTAGGGCAGAAGACACCTTATACCAGAAGATGAGCATCGGGGGGCTGCCAGGTGGCCCACGAGGCAGGGGGCGCGCCGCCCACCCTCGTGGACGGTGGGTGGCCCCCCTCGGGTGCTTTCTTCGCCCAATATTTTTTATATATTCCAAAACTAACTTTCGTGGAGTTTCAGGACTTTTTGAGTTGTGTAGAATAGGTCTCCAATATTTGCTCCTTTTCCAGTCTAGAATTCCAGCTGCCGGCATTCTCCCTCTTCATGTAAACCTTGTAAAATAAGAGAGAAAAGGCATATGTATTGTGACACAATGTGTAATAACAGCCCATAATGCAATAAATATCGATATAAAAGCATGATGCAAAATGGACATATCAACTCCCCCAAGCTTAGACCTCGCTTGTCCTTAAGCGGAAACCGATATCAAAAAATATGTCCACATGTTTAGAGATAGAGGTGTCGATAAAATAATATACGGACATGAGGGCATCATGGTCATTCTTATAACAGTGTAGCGACCAGACCTCAAACAGTCTGATCTCTGTGCATCAGTGTCATCCCTAGATCAGTAATGCTGACACGCACAGTACTTGAAGGATTTATAACAGAGTAGCAATCACACACTTGTTACATCGATAGTCCAACGATGAACTTATTACAATAAATATGGCTGAAGGCCATCTAATACGATAACAGCGGAAGGCTTGGAAGATAAGTGAGTCCATCAACTCCAACAGCATCACTGAGTATAGAACCACGACCTAAAAAGGCACCTTACTCGTCGTCTGAAAAGTCTGCAACATGAAACGTTGCAGCCCGAAAATGGGTCAGCACATGGAATATGCTGGCAAGGTAACACAAGAGAATACAATGAAAGTAAAGCTATACTATATGCAATACGGCTGGTGGAAGGCTCTATGGTAAAGTTTTTGCGTAAAGCCAAATTTTCCCTACTTCAAAGGAATAGATTTTAATTAACTATCATGGTAGTTGAAACATCGTTGAGAAGATAGGCATCCTCTCAACCCCAATTAAAATAATCATTAAACCCAACAAAATTAATTAAAGTAACATGATGAGATTCACATGATAATCCAAGTACTAGATACTCAAGACATCCATAACTGGGGACACGGCTAATCATGATCAGTTTGTACACTCTACAGAGGTTTGCGCACTTTTCCCCACAAGACTTGATCGCCTCCGTTTGGTTTCTCGCACTGCATGGTGTTTGACAAACGGATGACCGAGACACAGTCTTTCCGAAGAGGTCCCCTTAACCAGATAGATAGGCCGGTACACCTACAAACCCTCTACATCTGCTAGCCCATCATGGAAAGGTTTCCCACAACTTACTCAACTATGCCAGAGCCCATATTGGCATGTGGCTGCACACGGAAGTTTCTAGTATGAAAAATCTCATGATCCCTTTTAAGCCTAGGTGGCGGTCCAAAAGAAAACAGGCAAACATTGGAATACCCAGATGCCTCAATCCACCCAGATGTGTGTTAAAGTTGCCACCTTAAGTTGAACCATTAATTAACAAAATCACATCTGTCATGGATACACTCACCCAATCCACGTCTACGAGCATAGCATGTCCTAACAGCAAACGTAGAAGTAACTCCCAAAGGTTTGAATGTAATGCAGGTAATAGGTACTACCTCAATCTACTTCCCAGTCCCACAAGGTAATTGATCCTACTCATGCAATGTGTGAGGGTTGAACTAATGCAATGAAAACTAGGTAATTGGAAAGCATGATCAAAGTGTTACTTGCCTTGCTGATGATCCGCAAAACCTAGAGACTCAAAGTAGCAAGCGGCGCACTCCGGGTACTCTATTACAAACAAACAAGAACACAATAAGTACTTAACTAATGCACGGGTAAAACTCAAATAAGAGATCTAACCAGAAAGTTCAACTTAAGAACTCTGGTTTGCAAAAAGAATCAACTCGACAGAAGCAACGAAACTCAAACTGGAAAAGAAACAAGCTCCGGTTTGCTAATTGGCCTAAAGTAAAATTTTACAGTAGCCAAAACTTTGTTCAAGTTGGTTAAACGTAAAGAGGGCATCGCGACGAAGATCTGGGATTTTGAATCACCTGATTCTGACTCTCGAGCGAAAAGAAAAACGAAAAACAAGATCAGGGGAGAAAATCGCGATCGGAATAATCGCGGATAAATACCCCGAAAAAGAAAACGGATGAACAGGCTAACGAACGAACGTTCGCTGTCTGTGGCTAACGGACGAAAACCGTTCGTTAAAACGAACGTACGGACGAACGTCCGCTAAATAACTAAACTGACAAAACACCGAACCGATCTAATCTAATAAAAAAACAGATCTACGGTTTTACTAAACCGAGCGGTTCTTTGAAAAAAAACGTAACTACCTCAACGACGACTCCGGCGAGACTGCGGCCGCGGCGGTCCGGCGTCGGGCCGCGGGCGGCGGGGTGGTGCGGCGGTGCAGCGGGGCGGCGGCGGCGGCAGCGTGGGCGCTAGGGTAGGGGGCGGGCGATGTGGGGCTGACGGGCTGGTCGGGCCGGCTTATAAAGCCCAGAGACCCGATCCTATACGAGTCTAAGTTGGTTCCCCTCTTTTTTTTTTAAATAGAGTCCTGGCGCAGAAAAACTAATGAAAGAAATACTAAACGAACTCCAAAAATCCCGAAATAAATTTTCCCTGTCCTCTAATAATATTTAGGACAAAGTGAACATTTTTACCGGACCTAAATGCAATTTTGAAAAACACGCATTTTTCCTATGCAAATAAAATCGCAAATAAATCCAGAAAAAATACCAAAAGTGATTTTAATATTTTTCCTCCAATATATCTGTTATTTTGGAGAAGTCATATTATCTCCGCTCATATTTTGTATTTAGAAATATTTTTAGGAGAGAAAAATAATTAGAATCACACTGTCCTCGTACCGGTATTCGAGCGAACTGAAATACGAAAACGGTACAATTCCCAACTCTCTCCGTAGGTCCTTGAGTTGCTTAGAATTTCGAGGAACGCCACAACCAAAAATGCAAAAAGCATGAAATGCAATATGATCTATGTATAACATTCCAAATTGAAAATTTGGGATGTTACAAACCTACCCCCCTTAGAATGAATCTTGCCCTCGAGATTCGACTTGGCTAGAGAACAGGTCTGGGTGGTCCTTGCGTAGATCATTTTCTCGTTCCCAGGTGGCTTCTTCCTCGGTGTGGTGACTCCACTGAACTTTGCAAAACATGATAACCTTACCGCGGGTGACTCTGCTCGAAAATTCGAGAATCTTAACAGGCTTCTCCTCGTAAGTCAGATCACTGTCCAACTGAATTGCTTCCAGGGGTACTGTGTCTCTAAGCGGTATATCGGCCATCTCCGCATGGCACTTCTTAAGCTGTGAAACGTGAAACACGTCGTGCACTCCGGACAATCCTTCGGGCAATTCCAACTTATAGGCAACCTCTCCCATGCGTTCCAAAACACGGTAAGGTCCCACAAACCTCGGGGCTAACTTCCCTTTAACTCCGAAATGTTTAACTCCTTGCAGAGGCGATACTCTCAAGTACGCTCTATCTCCGATCTCATAGGCTATCTCCTTGCACTTCGAGTCTACATAAGTCTTCTACCTGGACTGAGCTACCTTCAGTCTATCTCGGATCAACTTCACCTTCTCCACAGACTCTTTGATTAAGTCTGGTCCAAATAACTGTCGGTCTCCAACTTCATCCCACATTAACGGTGTTCGGCATCTCCTTCCATACAATGCCTCGAACGGTGCCATCTTCAAACTGGCTTGGTAACTGTTGTTGTATGAGAACTCCGCGTAGGGCAAGTTGTCATCCCAACTAGATCCATAATCTAATGCACAGGCTCTCAGCATATCTTCCAAAATCTGATTGACTCTCTCCGTCTGTCCATCTGTCTGCGGGTGAAAAGCTGTGCTAAACTCTAGTCTGGTACCCAAAGTTTCATGTAACTGATTCCAGAACTTTGAGGTAAACTGGGTTCCTCTTTCTAATACGATGCTCCTCGGAACTCCATGCAGAAATACAATTTTGGTCATGTATATCTTTGCCAACTTTGCACTAGTATATGTGGTTTTCACAGGGATAAAGTGGGCTACCTTCGTCAATCGGTCCGCTACTACCCAGATTGAATCATACCCTGCTTTGGTCCTAGGCAATCCGGTGATAAAATCCATGCCAAGCTTCTCCCACTTCCATTCGGGTATCGGCATAGGTTGTAACAATCCTGCTGGCTTCTGATGTTCTGCCTTTACTCTCTGACATACATCACAAACTGCTACATACTCCGCAATATCCTTCTTCATACCGGTCCACCAGAAAATATCCTTCAAATCCAAATACATCTTAGTATTCCCTGGGTGAATCGAGTATGGTGATTCATGGGCCTCCTGTAGAATCAACTTCCTGATCTCCGGGTCATTAGGCACATAAACGCGGTCCTCAAACCATAAGGTGTCGTGTTCATCCTCACGAAAACCTTTAGCTCTTCCTTCGCTCATCCTCTCCTTTATAGCGACAACCTCCTTGTCAGTTTTCTGAGCTTCTATGATTTTATCCATCAGGGTAGACTGGATTTCTAGTGTTGCTACATAGCCTCTCGGAACTATCTCCAAACGTAGTTCTCGTAAGTCCTCGGCTAACTCCTTTGGAAAATTCTCCGTCATTAGGGTATTGACATGGATCTTACGGCTTAGCGCATCGGCTACTACGTTAGCCTTTCCGGGATGATAATGCAATCTCATGTCGTAATCCTTAATGAGTTTCAGCCATCTCCTTTGCCTTAGATTCAGCACCTTCTGAGTGAATATATACTTCAAACTCTTGTGATCCGTATATACTTTACAATGATTTCCAATAAGAAAATGTCTCCACGTCTTCAATGCATGCACTACGGCTGCTAACTCCAAATCGTGGGTGGCATAGTTCAACTCATGAGGTTTCAGTTGTCGTGAAGCATACGAAACAACTCTTCCTTCCTGCATAAGAACTGCTACAAGTCCTCGACGTGAAGCGTCGCAGTACACCTCATAAACCTTATGTTGATCTGGCAGAATCAACACAAGGGATGAAACAAACCTTTTCTTTAATTCCTGGAAACTAGCCTCACATTCTTCTGTCCAACTGAACTTGGTGTCCTTCTTCAACAACTCCGTCATTGGCTTTGCAATCTTCGAAAAATTCTCAATAAATCTCCGCTAGTATCCTGCAAGTCCAAGAAAACTCCGGATCTCTCCAACTGTTGTGGGTGCTTCCCAATGGGTCACAGTGTCCACCTTAGCGGGATCTACTACTATTCCTTCTACAGATATAACGTGTCCGAGAAATCCGACTTCCTTCAACCAAAACTCGCATTTGCTAAACTTGGCATATAACTGATGTTCTCTGAGCTTCTCCAATACCAAACGCAAATGCTTTGCATGCTCCTCTTCATCCTTCAAGAAGATCAATATATCATCTATGAACACTACGACGAACTTATCCAAATACTCCATAAACACTTTGTTCATCAGGATCATAAAGTATGCCGGTGCGTTCGTCAGACCAAACGACATAACGGTATACTCGTACTGTCACATCCCTAGATCAACCCCTGTGGTATTTGCCTGATCATCATGTCATCATGTTTAACTTTTGCTAAACTTGAAATGGGGATGTTTAAACCCTAGCACCAAATCAAAGCATTTAGGTTTAACCTAAAATTATTTTCAATGAACCCAAAAATGCCATCATTAATGTTTGATAATTTTGGCAAGGGTTTTGGTCCAAACCAAAACTATTGAACATTTCTAGGAAATTATTTGGGCTTTGAATTAAATCAATAAGTATTTGAATTGGGGCTATTTAAATGCTATATATTTTAAAATAGCTCCAAATAATTCTGAAAATTTGTGGGAGGTCTCTGGAATAGTTCTTTGTGCACCCACTATTTTATCAGAATTTACCAAAATGATTTAGTGGCTAAACTAAATCAAAACAAAGGCAAAAGAATAGAAAACAGAAACTAAATGAGAAAACAGAGAGAGAGAGAACTAACCTGGGCTTACCTCACCTGGCCTTCTCCTGTAGCAGCCCAGCCCAGCCCACCAGAGCCGGCCCAGCCCAGCACCGCACCGTCTCCTACCTCCTGCCAGTAGGAGCAGGTGCGTGTCGCGCATGCGCTCGCCCTCGGCCACCTCCTGCTTCGCGCTGAAGGCGCGTCCCCCCTCCCTGCCCACGCGCCTGGAGACGCCCTCGACTCCCCTCGTCCTTTCCCCTCTCTCTCTGGTGTTTCTCCCTCCTTCCCCTCGCGTTCCCGTAGCCACCCGAGCGGGCTCGTTGCCGTCGCTCGCCACCACCGTGGCCACAGCCCTCCCCACGCCCCCGCATCGTGACCACGAGCTCCGCCACAAACCCGTGGACCTACACGCCCACGCACGCAAGCTCGGGAGCCTCATGGCGTCTTCCCCGACCCCATCTTCAACCTCCGGCCGCCGACAACCTCGCCATCGATTCACCGGCTTCGATGCCTTCCCGAGCCCTTTGAGCTACACTACCGCCTCCCTGTGAGCTCCCACTTCGATTCCCCCTCTCCCCCGGCCTCTCCGCGTTCTCTAGCTACGGCTCCACCTTCGGCCGAAGTTGTGGTCCGCCGGCCATGTCGCCGTCGTGGCTGCAGCTGCCGAAGCACGCGACCAAGCATGCCTTCGCACTCAGCGCACCTTCAGGAGCACGCAGCACAAACCAGCTCCTCCCCTAATGCACCGTAGCCCCGTTTCCAACCTCGCCCGAACTCCGGCCACCGCGGGAGTGGACGCCGCCGTTGTTCCAGGCCATCTCCGGCGAAACCGATGGCACTAGTCGATGCGGCCGAGTCTCCTCGTTACGTAGATGGCCTCCGCCATTGGTTTGGTCGCCGGAGGTGCAATCCCGCAGCTCTCCGCCGCGATTGGCCTCGCAGGCGTCACGTCGCCGGTGGGTTTGACCACCTTGACCATGGCGGGACCCCCCCCTGTGTCACTGACATGTGGGGCCGGCGCTGGATTACTTTAGCTTAGGTTGTTAATCAAGTACTATTTACCGTGCTTAGTTTTATGTGTCACCGACACGTGGGGCCAGCCCTGCTAAATTAGTTTAGTTTAAATCAAAACCTATTTTAGGCCCAGAGAGACTGACATGCGGGCCACCCCCCTGACATTTTAGTTAGGATTAAGTTAGCACTAATTAATAGGGTTAGCTAGTTGTGTCACTGACCAGTGGGTCCCACTGGTCAGGTTTGACTTAGTCCAGCCGCTGACCTGCTGACGCCAGAGTGACGTCATGCTGATGCAGTAATTGTTTTCTGGGATTTTAAATAAATCAGAAAATGATTTATTTATTTCAGAAAATAGCCAAAACTTCTAAAATTCATATAAAATCAACCATAGCTCAGATGAAAATAATTTATATATGAAAAATGATCAGAAAAATTCAAGGAATCTGTTTATGGCATTTTCATGCATGTTATAACAACTTATGGCTGCTGTTTAGGCCAAATCATATAAATGGTATTTGAATATCCACATATGGAGTTTGAATTTGAATCTTGGATTCAAACCAACTTCATTTAACCTGTTGCTAGTTGCATTAGCTCAAATCACAGCATAATGCCATGTCATGATCATACATCATATTGTGCATTGCATTGACTGTGTTTCTTTCTGTGTTGCCGGTGTTTGTTTCCTTTCAGTAGACGTGTTCCGACGGTGTGATCGATGACACCGATGAAGACCCAATGTTATCTTCAGAAGTGACAGGCAAGCAGAACCCCCTTGTTCATTCCGATACAATCCCACTCTCTCACTCCTGCTCTCCTTTACTACATTAGGACAACAACGATTGAACCGCTATTTGTTGCGGTAGCTGAACCCTTTCCTTTGCATGACCTGTCATTGCCACAGTAAATAATTGAAACCCACTAGCATGAGTAGGAGTTTGAGGCATTTTGTGCCTACTCATTCATGCTTTCTGGTTTTGCCTGCTATTGCTTAGAGTTTTGTCAGGTCTGATTCATCGGGGATGAATTGGGAAATTATGAACATGTCCTACTGTTGAGAGCTAAGTGTGTGAACATGATTTGGTAAAGGTAGCGGTGAGAGGCCATGTAGGTGTACATGGTGGGTTGTCTCACTGGAACCGTCCTTAAGAACTGAGTTCTGTGTAAGTTGTCCAATGACAAAGCTACTACCAAGCATTGGAATGCTTAAGTGCCCCTCTCGACTTATTAATCAACTCGATCTCTATCCAGGAATTGCAACTAGTTTCTGGTGTTTGTAGGTAGTGCTAGTAGTCTACCAAGTGGCACCCGGTATAGGTGGGCTTGGGACAGACTAGGTGCAGTGGCACGGTGTACCAAGTGGCACCCGATTGGTGGGCTTGGGAACCCTGCACACATCGTTTGGGGCCGTGAGCGACACCCCGGCCGGATCTCCCCACGGATGGAACGCGAATAGGCGATAAACCTGGACTAGAGTCTTGTGTGGTTAGTCAGGTCGTGACCGACACCCTCGCCAGGCTTCCGCTTGAAGGTTGCCGAGATACATGACGAGTACATGGCGGTAAGTGGCGAGAGCGTGTGTGAAGAAGTACACCCCTGCAGGGTTAACCTGATCTATTCGAATAGTCGGGTCCGCGGTTATGGACTTCTTGGATGCTTACGTGGTACATAGACAAGTGAAAATGCATACTCTAAAACATGCAATATAAGTGTGAGTGCTATGGATGGCCTTCTCGTAGGGAGACGGAAGCGGATCCATAGTGGTGTATTGGTTGGTGAATATGTGGAATCGTGTGCGCCACCTCAAAAGAGTTACTTGCAGTCGTAGTTTAGGATAGCCACTGAGTCAAAGCTGGCTTGTTGTAGTCAAACTCCACCACCCCTTTGTTGATACTATTGCATATGTAGTTAGTTTGGATGTAAGTCTTGCTGAGTACCTTTGTACTCATGTTTGCTTAATTTATGTTTTGCAGAGAGACTTCAGTCTCGCTAGTGGTTTCGCTGGACTTTGACGTTTAGCTTGTTACCTCAGCTATGATCTTGTACCCTTGGGAGGATCTTATAGATAGTCAGGCTTCTCAGCCTTTTTCATTTGTAGTTGTCTGTACTCAGACATGTTATGCTTCTGTTGCCTGTATGCTCTGTATGTTGGGTCATGTGACCTGTGCTTGTAATAAATGCTATGATGGCTCTTCTGGGCCTTTATCTATATGAGTTGTTAAGTTATGTTGTGATGCCATGTTGTACAACACATACTTGCATGTTATGAGTACGTGTAATGTGTATTGCTATGTGTGGGATCCGACACCTTGTTGTTTACCCTTGGTAGCCTATCTTACAGGGAAATGTCTCCTAGTGCTTCCACTGAGCCTTGGTAGCTAGCTACTGCTCCGGAACAGTTAGGCTGGCCGACATGTGTCCTTCTTCGTTCCTGTGTCTATCCCTTATGGGAAATGTCATGCGTTGTTCCTTTAAGTCCTTGTAGCTTGCTACGACTTGGGTTCATACGTTGATGACCGACACGTTCGTTGCTGGGTCATGTATGCCTGTCTCTGTAATTTAGTGCCACTTTTGGTTTATAACTAGTCATGTCGGCCCGGGTTCTCTGTCATATGGATGCTAGCGACACTATCATATGCAGGAGCCAAAATACGCAAACGGTCCCGGGCCAGGTAAGGTGGCACCCGTGGGGATACCGTGCGTGAGGCCGCAAAGTGATATGATGTGTTACATGCTAGATCGATGTGACTTAGGATCGGGGCCCCGACAGCTTTGGTATCAGAGCCTGACTGCATGTAGGATTAGTAAGCCAAACTGGTCGAAGTCGTGTCTAGAAACTCTTTAGTTATATAAGGGAATTGATTGTGGAAGGGAACGTAAGGCTCTTTTTACTCCTTTACCTTATGACCTTCTGATCTGAGTCACCTTCTTCTATTTCACGGGGATTAAGAACTAGGCTTTCTCTTCTGTCTATCAGGATCACGTTAATTGTGGATTCAACTCTCAGTTTAGTTTATTCTATTTCTGTGTGTTCAACTGTTGATCTCAGAACCTTGACATTATGATGTTGGGTGGTTATGCTATCGTTGTGCATGGGTCTCAGAAGTATTTCGAGCATTTACAGCCGTTATGCTGTCCGAGTCATCCCAGGTCTCTAAACAATCTGATGCATTTGCAAATCATTCCTACCTGTTCTTAATGTCCTTTTAGGCTAGATTAACCACACTAGTCGGTGTGTGGAGGTACTCCATTACCACGACACATATGTTGGAGTTATTATTATGACCCTAGGTGTCTAGAGTATCACCCAGTAATCTAGCAATGCCTTATATTCTCAGTGTGATGATTTTGGCCATTATTCTCGAAAGCATCCAGTGATGCCATTTAGTTAGTAGGCATTCTATTCCTGGGTTCTTGAACCCGAGCTTCACCCTACTTACTTCATGTTGATAGTATTTGCTCGTTCCTTTAGGATATTAGTAACCTTGTGATATTCCTCGAGGTCCGTGGTTATCGTTCTTCCAATACCATGAACCATCTTGGTAGAAGTTCTCCCGAACCAAAAGATCACAACCAGAGTGCTTCTGAGTAGTACTCCATTCATATTGTGACTCTGCCAGTCCTACCTTTCTGCATGGGTTATCTGGAAGAAATATGTTGAACTGGTTCGACATGCTAGTCTACGCATCCACAACTCGGAAAGTTATATGTTCCTTGAGTTGTCCCTTTTTAGTTGTATTCTGACCTTCGTCTATCAATTGATAGTCAGGAGTAGTTGTGCACTCGTGCATTGATGCCTTTTACTCTTGTGGTCCGTCAAGCCATTCTATTCTGGAATGACTAGGAGAAACAAACTCCAGTACCTCATCCATTCCTAGGATTGGGTCAAAGAAGTTGTACTCCGCAGATGAAGAATGTTAATTCATCTTCTAATCTGTTCTACCTTGGAGTATTACCATCTTTATATCAAGAATGTCATGGGAATTGCACAACCTCCTATAAACTCTTGATACAGTGATACTTCTCACCATTATCGTTCATTCCTCGGTCTCCATTTTATCGTAGCCGGAATACTAACAAGTGAATCATGATGTGTGAAATCAATACCCCTAGCAATCTCGTTGCTTGGTCGTTAAAGGATAACAATTTCATTCTTAGTGTGTTGGTTACTAAATCACCACTCTAAGATTGATCGTGCTACCTAGTCCATTTTTCTGGTGCACTTTTTGATCAATGAGTTAGGATTGCATAAATCCCTCACTCTTGTGATCATATCATCTCGCCCTGAAAAGCAAGATTGTTTGCGAGCTTAATAACATATCGGTGGTTCGTGATTTTCCGAATATCTTCTCGGAAGTATTACCGGGTTGTTCCCTGACTGTTATGTTGAGCTCGTGATCAAGTTGGTACTATTGTAAACCATCCTTTCTCCAAGAATCTGTGTTGGATACCCTGAGCTAGTTGGTTAAGCTAATCAACAACTTGGAGAGTTGGAAGATAAAAGCTTAATCCACATAGCTCACTCCAAAGGGATGTCTTGTGTGTGTATTGAAGATAGATGATATCTTCTTCAATTGATCCCGTGATCATTTGTGGATCTATTGTCTTATCAAAGCCTTGATTTGAGTGTGGGCTATCGTCAAGTCAAATCAGAACCAATGGTATTCATAATGTTGTCTTACTCGTGGTTGATTCGTCGAGCATACACCGTTACATCTATTGGTCTGACCAATACTATCAACGTGTTCACACAATTGTGGAACTCCAATTATATGGAAACCTGGATGAATTGTTGTTGAGCCCACCAGCAACATTGTTATCTTCTCCATGATCTATGTTGAACATCCAGTTAGTATTGGAAACTTTTATAAGCATTATCTTCATGACCCGTTCGTGAAGCATAGGTACGGAAGAAAGAAGTGACCTCCTCTAATTCATGTGCATCTGATGCAAGTTGCCGTCGTGAATTCGAGAAAGCATGTTTTTACCTCCTCTGGAATTATCCCAATTCAGTCATGCATACGTGCGAAGTATCCTATGGTATGATAGACTGATCATCTTCATTCTGTATGTATTCCCTAGCACACCAAGCCACTGGTTGATTTGTTCAAGGAGAAGAAGTTCCATCATAAGAGCTAATCATATGACTTATGTAAAGACTTCGTTATCCTTGATGATGGTTCCACACCTCAACCCGGTAGTGTTTTATCGTAAGACTTCTATGTGGTCATGCTTGTCTTGGACAACGTGTTCATATGTATGTAGCAGAACCAGCTCATGTTTTGGAGCTTACTACCGCAGCCCATTTCCCGAGAATCTCGCAACGTCGTATCGTCGATTTGGGTTGCAAACTTTCATTTCTCTTCCTAGATTCGATGAGTCTAGAATATCCTGACACCAACCAGAACTGAATCTCAGGCAGATATGTTGGTTGGAGCTTTTTCCAAGAACTATAATATTGGTCTCTCGATAACCGATAAAGTGGATGTCGTGGCCAACACACCCAACCGGAAGACCTATTATTGTAGTATCTTGATTGGGAAAAGTTGGCCACCTCCCCATAGGGATTTTGTAGGATTTACTCCAACAATTGATCCTTATGGATTCTTGTGCTCCCGAAGTCCGACCTTTACTTGATGTTCAAGACACCAAACATAGCTATGATTGGGTTATGCTAACACATCAAGGAGAACATTAGAAGCGGAGTGCTAAATGTCTCTCGGTCGATCATCTAGATTTTGCCCCTTGACTCCGCTAAGGTGAAATATGAGAAAGTGTTATCTTCCTTTGCATCGGCATCGTCCATGGTTATTCATCATGGTAGTATGTGGTGTTGCCAGGATCCTTGACACGGATATTGGTAAAACCTTGATGAATATGGGAATGCTCAAGTTCTTGAGAGCACGCACAAGCACTAGGTGTTATCACCGACACTAACCGGGATTGCTCTCGGTGTTCTTGGCTATGATATAACCTCTCAAAGAGTAGATTCACTCTCTACTGTTTGTTTTCTTCCTAGTTACCAGAATCACTCCCAGCATTTGCATTTTGTTCCCAGCTTGCTCCGCCAATGTGCCATTTCACCATGGGTCCCATCCATTTCCGGTGATAAGAAAAATCATCCGTTGTGTTGTCTTCAACGAGGTAGTCCACATCATTGATGTCTACTACACGCTTCTATTCATGTAGACAGTATTGGGCCTCCAAGAGTAGAGGTTTGTAGGACAGCAGCAAATTTCCCTTAAGTGAGTAACCCAAGGTTTATCGAACTCTGGGAAGTGGAGGTTGAACGTACCCCTTTCAAGCAACCCTGCAATCAAGATACAAGAAGTCTCTTGTGTCCCCAACACACCTAATACACTTGTCAGATGTATAGGTGCACTAGTTCGGCGCAGAGATGGTAAAATATGGATGATAGGAGTGGCAAAGAAAAGTAATATAAATCTGTAATAAAAAGTGCAGCAAGCAAACAAGTGGTAAACGTGAGCACAAATGGTATTGCAATGGTGGAAACAAGGCCTCGGGATCATACTTTCACTAGTGGCAACTCCCAACAACATTAACATAATCGAATCACATGATATTTCCCATAAAACATGCAAGGGGAACGCACTCGGAGGTCATTCCTTTGTGGTCAAGAGAGGACGAGAATTATGTAGGGCTACAAAAGCACACCTCTAAGTTCGTAGTTCTCAATCTATGGATTTCCCAATGTCACTGCCGCCATCCAAAGAGAGTACCACAATCACCACAACATATCTCAAGGATAGTCAAAGACAAGCACCAAGAGACTCTCAATCTTCAATCCACACACAAAAGAGGAAATCACTCATGAAAATATTCTTCTAATCCATGTCCAATAGACTGCTGTCACCTTGGTCTCGGAGATTATACTAGATAAAGACAAGTGAGTACATCAATCCAATACATAGAGGAAGGGGAAATATCATGGGATCACAATAGATTAACATAGCCTATGATCACAACGAAGATCACATCATGGGAGAGAGAATTGACCACATAGCTACTAGTAGAAACCTCAGCCCCGAGGGGGAACTACTCCCGCATCATGGAGGGAGGAAGCAACGTCGATGGAGATGAATCAGGGGGCACTTCCCCGTCCCGGCAGGGTGCCGGCACAGGAATTCTGGTCCCTCGAAACTTGGTGGCGATGGCGGCGGAGATCGGAATAGCTTCTGGAGAAAAAGGGTTCCGGAATCAGGGTTTCCGCAACGGGTGTTAAATATATGCCAAAGGGGGTCGCCAGGGGAGCTAAGGGGGGCCCACGCGGCCTGGCGCGGCGGCCAGGAGGGGGGCCGCGCCCACATGGCTCCTTGAGCCCCTGTGGCCCCCCTCTGGCCCTACTTTGGCCGCATGGAAGCTTCCGGAACGCTGATTTTTTATATATTTTTCCCGGAATTTTTCTGGCAATTTACGTAATGGGAAAACCTGAAATACAAAAATAGCAGAAAATAGAAACTGGCACTGGGGTGCACTGAGTTAATAGGTTAGTCCAAATATGATCAAAAGTGTATGGAAGTGCATAAATATCATAGCAATATCACACAAAAGAGGCATGGAGCAAGCAGAAATTATAGATACGTTTTGGACGTATCAATCATCTATTCTAGATGGAGTATGTCGTTTCTTCGAACTCCTTCAAACTATCGATTGTGATTTGCCTCAGGCTAGTATAGGGAATTTCAATGATCTTTGAATCAAAAGTAATTCTTTTTGCCACTTAAGAGAATAACTCCACGAGTCACCTTCGCTAAGGTGCCCCGTCTGGTGACATCGATCACCATCTCCTTAGGTATGGAATTATTGCCTACCAAGTGAACCTTCATCATTTGTTTCACTCCATCCCCCGGGATGAGTGTTCCGTGTCTCAGATCAAGAGATGTTTCATTGTCTCACTCCTTGAGTTGATCTTGAGTTCCTCGATCTTCGGGAAGATCGATTCCTATAGAGTTTGTCTCCGTTATCATCTGGTTGGATGAAGATCTCAAAGCAAGGATGACAAGATCAATATGATGCAATAAATCAACATCTCCGAGAAGGAAAATGGGATCGTGAAGATTGTGCTAGCTTGTGTCCCCTCTGTTTTCTTACCCTACGCTTGAATCTCGGGACGAGATTCTAGTTTTAGTGGGGGTGAGTTGTCACATCCCTAGATCAACCCCTGTGGTCTTTGCCTGATCATCATGTCATCATGTTTAACTTTTGCTAAACTTGAAATGGGGATGTTTAAACCCTAGCACCAAATCAAAGCATTTAGGTTTAACCTAAAATTATTTTCAATAAACCCAAAAATGCGTTCATTAATGTTTGATAATTTTGGCAAGGGTTTTGGTCCAAACCAAAACTATTGAACATCTCTAGGAAATTATTTGGGCTTTGAATTAAATCAATAAGTATTTGAATTGGGGCCATTTAAATGCTATATATTTTTAAATAGCTCCAAATAATTCTGAAAATTTGTGGGAGGTCTCTGGAATAGTTCTTTGTGCACCCACTATTTTATCAGAATTTACCAAAATGATTTACTGGCTAAACTAAATCAAAACAAAGGCAAAAGAATAGAAAACAGAAACTAAATGAGAAAACAGAGAGAGAGAGAGAGAGAGAGAGAGAGAGAACTAACCTGGGCTTACCTCACCTGGCCTTCTCCTGTAGCAGCCCAGCGCAGCCCACCAGAGCCAGCCCAGCCCAGCACCGCACCGTCTCCTACCTCCTGCCAGTAGGAGCAGGTGCGTGTCGCGCGTGCGCTCGCCCTCGGCCACCTCCTGCTTCGCGCTGGAGGCTCGTCCCCCCGTCCCTGTCCACGCGCCTGGAGATGCCCTCGACTCCCCTCGTCCTTTCCTCCCTCTCTCTAGTCTTTCTCCCTCCTTCCCCTCGCGTTCCCGCAGCCACCCGAGCGGGCTCGTCGCCGTCGCTCGCCACCACCGTGGCCACAGCCCTCCCCACGCCCCCGCATCATGACCACGAGCTCCGCCACAAACCCGTGGACCTACACGCCCATGCACGCAAGCTCGGGAGCCTCATGGCGTCTTCCCCGACCCCATCTTCAACCTCCGGCTGCCGACAACTTCGTCGTCGATTCACCGGCTCCGATGCCTCCCCAAGCCCTTTGAGCTATCCTACCGCCTCCCTGTGAGCTCCCACTTCGATTCCCCCTCTCCCCCGGCCTCTCCGTGTTCTCTAGCTACGGCTCCACCTTCGGCCGAAGTTGTGGTCCGCCGGCCATGTCGCCGTCGTCGCTACAGCTGCCGAAGCACGCGACCAAGCACGCCTGAGTGGACGCGGGAGTGGACGCCGCCGTTGTTCCAGGCCATCTCCGGCGAAACCGATGGCACTAGTCGATGCGGCCAAGTCTCCTCGTTACGTAGATGGCCTCCGCCGTTGGTTTGGTCGCCGGAGGTGCAATCCCGCAGCTCTCCGCCGCGATTGGCCTCGCCGGCGTCACTTCGCCGGTGGGTTTGACCACCTTGACCACGGCTGGACCCCCCCCCCCATGTGTCACTGACATGTGGGGCCGGCGCTGGATTAGTTTAGCTTAGGTTGTTAATTAAGTACTAATTACCGTGCATAGTTTTATGTGTCACCGACACGTGGGGCCAGCCCTGCTAAATTAGTTTAGTTTAAATCAAAACCTATTTTAGGCCCAGAGAGACTGACATGCGGGTCACCCCCCTGACATTTTAGTTAGGATTAAGTTAGCACTAATTAATAGGGTTAGCTAGTTGTGTCACTGACCAATGGGTCCCACTGGCCAGGTTTGACTTATTCCAGCCGCTGACCTGCTGACGCCAGAGTGACATCATGTTGATGCAGTAATTGTTTTCTAGGATTTTAAATAAATCAGAAAATGATTTGTTTATTTCAGAAAATAGCCAAAACTTCTAAAATTCATATAAAATCAACCGTAGCTCAGATGAAAATAATTTATATATGAAAAATGATCAGAAAAATTCAAGGAATTTGTTTATGGAATTTTCATGCATGTTAGAGGAACTTATGGCTGCTGTTTAGGCCAAATCATATAAATGGTATTTGAATATCCACATATGGAGTTTGAATTTGAATCTTGGATTCAAACCAACTTCATTTAACCTGTTGCTAGTTGCATTAGCTCAAATCACAGCATAATGCCATGTCATGATCATACATCATATTGTGCATTGCATTGACTGTGTTTCTTTCTCTGTTGCCGGTGTTTGTTTCCTTTCAGTAGACGTGTTCCGACGGTGTGATCGATGACACCGATGAAGACCCAATGTTATCTTCAGAAGTGCCAGGCAAGCAGAACGCCCTTGTTCATTCCGATACAATCCCACTCTCTCTCTCTCCTGCTCTCCTTTACTGCATTAGGACAACAACGATTGAACTGCTATTTGTTGCGGTAGCTGAACCCTTTCCTTTGCATGACCTGTCATTGCCACAGTAAATAATTAAAACCCAGTAGCATGAGTAGGAGTTGTTTGAGCCATTTTGTGCCTACTCATTCATGCTTTCTAGTTTTGCCTGCTATTGCTTAGAGTTGTGTCAGGTCTGATTCATCGGGGATGAATTGAGAAATTATGAACATGTCCTACTGTTGAGAGCTAAGTGTGTGTACACGATTTGGTAAAGGTAGCGGTGAGAGGCCATGTAGGAGTACATGGTGGCTTGTCTCACTGGAACCGTCCTTAAGAACCGAGTTTTGTGTAAGTTGTCCAATGACAAAGCTACTACCACGCATTGGAATGCTTAAGTGCCCCTCTCGACTTATTAATCAACTCGATCTCTGTCCAGGAGTTGCAACTAGTTTCTGGTGTTTGTAGGTAGTGCTAGTAGTCTACCAAGTGGCACCCGGTACAGGTGGGCTTGGGACAGACTAGGTGCAGTGGCACGGTGTACCGAGTGGCACCCGATTGGTGGGCTTGGGAACCCTGCACACATCGTTTGGGGCCGTGAGCGACACCCCGACCGGATCTCCCCACGGATGGAACCTGAATAGGCGATAAACCTGGACTAGAGTCTTGTGTGGTTAGTTAGGTCGTGGCCGATACCCTCGCTAGGCTTCCGCTTGAAGGTTGCCGAGATACATGATGTGTACATGGCGGTAAGTGGCGAGAGCGTGTGTGAATAAGTACACCCCTGCAGGGTTAACCTGATCTATTTGAATAGCCGGGTCCGCGGTTATGGACTTCTTGGATGCTTACGTGGTACATAGACAAGTGAAAGTGGATACTCTAAAACACGCAATATAAGTGTGAGTGCTATGGATGGCCTTCTCGTAGGGAGACGGAAGCGGATCCATAGTGGTGTATTGGTTGGTGAATATGTGGACTCGCGTGCGCCACTTCAAAAGAGTTACTTGCAGTCGTAGTTTAGGATAGCCACTGAGTCAAAGCTGGCTTGCTGCAGTCAAACTCCACCACCCCTTTGTTGATACTGTTGCATATGTAGTTAGTTCCGATGTAAGTCTTGCTGAGTACCTTTGTACTCATGTTTTCTTAATATATGTTTTGCAGAGAGACTTCAGTCTCGCTAGTGGTTCCGCGTGGACTTCGGCGTTTAGCTTGTTACCTCAGCTACGATCTTGTACCCTTGGGAGGATCTTGTAGATAGTCAGGCTTCTCAGCCTTTTTCATTTGTAGTTGTCTGTACTCAGACATGTTATGCTTCTGTTGCCTGTATGCTCTGTATGTTGGGTCATGTGACCTCTGCTTGTAATAAATGCTATGATGGTTCTTCTGGGCCTTTATCTATATGAGTTGTTGAGTTATGTTGTGATGCCATGTTGTACAACACATACTTGCATGTTATGTGTACGTGTAATGTGTATTGCTATGTGTGGGATCCGACACCTAGTTGTTTACCCTTGGTAGCCTATCTTACAGGGAAATGTCTCCTAGTGCTTCCACTGAGCCTTGGTAGCTTGCTACTGCTTCGGAACACTTAGGCTGGCCGGCATGTGTCCTTCTTCGTTCCTGTGTTTGTCCCTTAGGGGAAATGTCACGCGTTGTTCCTTTAAGTCCTTGTAGCTTGCTACCACTTGGGTTCATACGTTGATGACAGACACATTCGTTGCTGGGTCATGTATGCCTGTCTCTGTAATTTAGTGCCACTTCTGGTTTATAACTAGTCATGTCGGCCCGGGTTCTCTGTCATATGGATGCTAGCGACACTATCATATACTTGAGCCAAAATACGCAAACGGTCCCGGGCCAGGTAAGGTGGCACCCGTGGGGATACCGTGCGTGAGGCCGCAAAGTGATATGATGTGTTACATGCTAGATCGGTGTGACTTAGGATCGGGGTCCCGACACGTACAACCCGTACCTGGTGGTAAAGGCCGTCTTAGGTATATCCTGCTCTCGGATCTTCAATTGGTGGTACCCTGATCGCAGATCGATCTTGGAAAATATCTTAGCTCCTTGCAATCTATCGAACAGATCATTGATCATCGGCAGTGGGTACTTGTTCTTGATCGTCACTTCGTTCAGTCCTCGGTAATCAACAACCATTCTCAACGATCCATCCTTCTTCTCCACTAGAAGTACTGGCGAACCCCAAGGCGAAGAACTTGGGCGTATGAATCCTTTATCCAGTAACTCCTTAGTCTGTTTCTTTATCTCCTCCAAATCCTTTGCGGGCATCCTATATGGTCTCTTAGAAATTGGCCCGGTGCCTGGCAAAAGCTCAATCAAAAACTCTATATCTCTATCCGGTGGCATGCCAAGTAACTCCCCTGGAAACACATCCGAATAATCCTTCACTACTGGCACTTCCTCCTGAAAAATCCCGTAGAGAATGTACTTGAGTCCTTATTGGCGAATGCCTAGATACATACTTAATCCTTTTTCCCTCCGGGGTGGTGAGCAAAATTGACTTATTGGCATAGTTAATGTTACCTCCATACTTCGATACCCAATCCATACCTAATATCACATCCAATCCTTGCGACTCCAGGACTATTAGGTCAGAGGGGAACGTATGGCGTCCTATGATCAATGGCGTCTGAAAACATCCTTGGTGTGCCATATAATCTGCTCCAGGTGAACTTACTAGCATGGGGGTCTTAAGAACTCGGGTGGACATCCTATGTCTATTTACAAATCCCCTTGAAATATATGAATGCGATGCACCAGTATCGAAAAGAACTATTGCGGTAAATGTCTTAACCAAAAACTTACCGACAAAATCATCTGGTTGCTCCTCTAACTCCTCCACAGTCATGTGGTTCATTTGTCCTTTGTTGAACGGGTTGGGCTTCTTCGCGGCACTTCCATTACCGTTCCCATTCTTAACTTCTGGGCATTGATTGGCATAATGTCCATTCTTCCCGCACTTGTAACAAGTGACATGGCTGAAATCCCTCTTGGTGGGTGTGGACGGTGTAGGGCGGCTCTGGTTACCATTTGCTCCATTCCCATTTCCATTTCCATTTTTGGTGCCATTGTGATTGTGCGAGCTACCTCCTCCATGGGTATGCTGAAACTGTCCTACTGTTTTAGGGGTAAAACGGGGCTTCTGCTGAGCTCCAGAGTTATACTTTCCTTGCCCATACTTCCTCTTGCGACTTTCAATCTGTTGATGCTTCCTTTCAATCATTAGGGCGCGATCAACCAGCTCCTGGTAGTTATTGAAAGTTTCCACCATCAACTGTACGCTCATCTCATCATTCAGCCCTTCCATGAATCTCTCCTGCTTAGTGGCATCTGTGGCCACATCATCTGGGGCATAACGAGATAGGGTACTAAACTCATCCACGTACTGGGCCACAGTACGGTTGCCTTGGCGCAAATTGCGAAACTCCTGCTTCTTCATACTCATAGCTCCAGTTGAAATATGGGCGGTACGAAAAGCTTGCTGAAACTAATCCCAAGTCACATTGGCTACGGGATAAGTGGCTGTGTAATTCTCCCACCATGCTGCGGCTGGTCCAGACAACTGGTGTGTGGCAAATCGCACCTTCTCAGCATCTGAGCAGTTAGCGGTGGTCAAATCCCTTCCAGTCTTGCGTAGCCAGTCATCAGCCACTATTGGTTCGATGCTGCTAGCAAACACGGGTGGTTGCAACCTTAAGAAACGTGTCAGGTTGTCCACGGGTGGTGGTGGTGGAGGGTTGTTGTTGTTGTTGTTGTTCTGGTTGTTTTGAGTGTTCTGGACAAGTTGCATCAGGGTGTTCTACTGCTAGATCAACTGGGTGAGCTCAGGGGGAAACTCAAATTCACGTCTTGGAGGCATCTGATGGGTGTAGAAGGAAGAGATTAGAATAGAAAAGAGGTCTAAGGGAAATCACTAGCCATATGCACATGAGGCAAACACACAATCACACCAATCAATTTCAAGCAAGATCTTACAAATCAAACGATCGTTACAAAAGTGCTCTAAAACTAATATATTTGGAGGTAAACTACTAGTCACAGGGTGGTCATCTAAAAATATTGATCGGCTGAGGATTCCATGATATCTGCTCCGGCTTCATCTTCATAGTCTTCATCCTTGCTATCCTCAGCTTCCGAATCTGTGTCATCTATGATAATATAGTCTTCCGGTGGAATCTCCTTGGGTTCTTCTTCCCCGTCTTCTTCTCCCATGAGTATCCCTAACTTCCGTGTCAAGTCATCATTCTTCTCCACAATTATTAGCATCTCCTCCTCGTATCCGTCGCGTGTAGACTTGAGTTCTTCCTCTAGCTCCAAATTCCTATTTAGGGCTTTCTTCAAATCCATCATCCCTGCACACATCTAGTGCTCCTGGTGGCGAATGTGATGGTTCAACTCCTGGATGAATGATGCAATGGACCTATCCTTCGGGGTGCTGATCATATCCCAATTCTCATCTCGACGTCCACAAATTTGGTAGATGGTGTCCTTTAGCTCCTGCTTGTAGACTTCTCCAATCCTTCCCATAGCAATGTGGGCTGCCATGCTCCTGCCTAGGTTCCATGTAGGCGCATTAAAGGAAAATGCTATGAGTGCGGTGACGGGCGCGAACGTCCTTCCTGGTACTTGGGCTTGAATCAACCAACGCTCCTCCTTAGGTAGAGTGGCATTGTAGGTTCCGGTGAAACTTGGTAGTCCAATGTTTAGATATCTGGTGACTTCCTTCAGGTGTCGTCCAAATGGTGTATCATCATCCGGTGGCATGAATTTGTTCTTTGCATCCACCATCCTAAAAGAGTAGAAAAGATGAGGAGGCAGAAAAGAGAAGAGTGAATAGTGCTCTAGGGCTTTAGCTTAGTGGTCGTGTCCTACAGTCAGCGTGCGCTCTGATACCATCTTGTAGCGACCAGACCTCAAACAGTCTGATCTCTGTGCATCAGTGTCATCCCTGGATCAGTAATGCTGACACACACAGTACTTGAAGGATTTATAACAGAGTAGCAATCACACACTTGTTACATCGATAGTCCAACGATGAACTTATTACAATAAATATGGTTGAAGGCCATCTAATACGATAACATCGGAAGGCTTGGAAGATAAGTGAGTCCATCAACTCCAACAACATCACTGAGTATAGAACCACGACCTAAAAAGGCACCTTACTCGTCGTTTGAAAAGTCTGCAACATGAAACGTTGCAGCCGGAAAACGGGTCAGCACATGGAATATGCTGGCAAGGTAACACAAGAGAATGCAATGAAAGTAAAGCTATACTATATGCAATATGGCTGGTGGAAGGCTCTATGGTTAAGTTTTTGCGTAAAGCCAATTTTTCCGTACTTCAAAGGAATAGATTTTAATTAACTATCATGGTAGTTGAAACATCGTTGAGAAGATAGACATCCTCTCAACCCCAATTAAAATAATCATTAAACCCAACAAAATTAATTAAAGTAACATGATGAGATTCACATGATAATCCAAGTACTAGATACTCAAGACGTCCATAACCGGGGACACGGCTAATCATGATCAGTTTGTACACTCTGCAGAGGTTTGCGCACTTTTCCCCACAAGACTCGATCGCCTCCGTTTGGTTTCTCGCACTGCATGGAGTTTGAGAAACGGATGACCGAGACACAGTCTTTCCGAAGAGGTCCCCTTAACCAGATAGATAGGCCGGTACACCTACAAGCCCTCTACATCTGCTAGCCCATCATGGAAAGGTTTCCCACAACTTACTCAACTATGCCAGAGCCCATATTGGCATGTGGCTGCACACGGAAGTTTCTAGTATGAAAAATCTCATGATCCCTTTGAGCCTGGGTGGTGGTCCAAAAGAAAACAGGCAAACACTGGAATACCCAGATGCCTCAGTCCACCCAGATGTGTGTTAAAGTTTCCACCTTAAGTTGAACCATTAATTAACAAACTCACATCTGTCATGGATACACTCACCCAATCCACGTCTACGAGCATAGCATGTCCTAACAGAAAACGTAGAAGTAACTCCCAAAGGTTTGAATGTAATGCAGGTAATAGGTACTACCTCAATCTACTTCCCAGTCCCACAAGTTAATTGATCCTACTCATGCAATGTGTGAGGGTTGGACTAATGCAATGAAAACTGGGTAATTGGAAAGCATGATCAATGTGTTACTTGCCTTGCTGATGATCCGCAAAACCTAGAGACTCAGAGTAGCAAGCGGTGCACTCCGGGTACTCTATCACAAACAAACAAGCACACAATAAGTACTTAACTAATGCATGGGTAAAACTCAAATAAGATATCTAACCAGAAAGTTCAACTTAAGAACTCCGGTTTGCAAAAAGAATCAACTCGAAAGAAGCAACGAAACTCAAACTACAAAAGAAACGAGCTCCGGTTTGCTAATTGGCCTAAAGTCAAATTTTACAGTAGCCAAAACTTTGTTCAAGTTGGTTAAACGTAAAGAGGGCATCGAGACGAAGATCTGGGATTTTGAATCACCTGATTCCGACTCTCGAGCGAAAAGAAAAACGAAAAACAAGATCAGGGCAGAAATCGCGATCGGAATAATTGCGGATAAATACCCCGAAAAAGAAAACGGACGAACAGGCTAACGAACGAACGTTCGCTGTCTGCGGCTAACGGATGAAAACCGTTCGTTAAAACGAACATACGGACGAACGTCCGCTAAATAACTAAACCGACAAAAAAACCGAACCGATCTAATCTAATAAAAAAACAGATCAACGGTTTTACTAAACCGGACGGTTCTTTGAAAAAAACCGTAACTACCTCAACAACGACTCCGACGAGACTGCGGCGGCGGCTGTCTGGCAGTCCGGCGTCGGGCGGCGGGCGGCGGGGTGGTGCGGCGGCGCGGCGGTGCAGCGGGGCGGTGGCGGCGGCGGTGTGGGCGCTAGGGCAGGGGGCGGGTGATGCGGGGCTGACGGGCTGGTCGGGCCGGCTTATAAAGCCCAAAGACCCGATCCTATACGAGTCTAAGTCGGTTCCCCTCTTTTTTTTTAAATAGAGTCCTGGCGCAGAAAAACTAACGAAATAAATACTAAACGGACTCCAAAAATCCCGAAATAAATTTTCACCGTCCTCTAATAATATTTAGGACAAAGTGAACATTTTTCCCAGACCTAAATGCAATTTTGAAAAACGCGCATTTTTCCTATGCAAATAAAATCGCAAATAAATCCAGAAAAAATACCAAAAGTGATTTTAATATTTTTTCCTCCAATATTTCTATTATTTTGGAGAAGTCATATTATCTCCGCTCATATTTTGTATTTAGAAATATTTTTAGGAGAGAAAAATAATTAGAATCACACTGTCCTCGTACCGGTATTCGAGCGAACTCAAATACGAAAATGGTACAATTCCCAACTCTCTCCGTAGGTCCTTGAGTTGCTTAGAATTTCGACGAACGCCACAACCAAAAATGCAAAAAGCATGAAATGCATTATGATCTATGTATAACATTCCAAATTGAAAATTTGGGATGTTACAAACTGCAACATATATATATTGTCATATGATTTCTTATGCTGAAGTAACAATCTATTCACAATGTCAAGTATGAATCAGAAACTTCATTGAAAACTAGCAAACTATAATCTCGGTCATTGAAGCAATTGCAATTTATCATAACATCGGAAAGAGTAAATATAAGAGATTTTCAGCAAGTACACATACTCAACTATCATTTAGTCTTTCACAATTGCTAAGACTAGCGCAATACATATGGGTATGGAGTTTTAATCGGACACAGAGAAAGATAGGGGCTTATAGTGTTGCATCCCAACCTTTTACCTCAAGGGTAATGTCAACAATAATAGTTTATGAAAACTTACATCCAATTGGGTATATATGTCAGGATCTTTCCAACACAATGTGCTTGCCAAAGGATAAAATGTAAAAAGGAAAGGTGAAGATCACCATGACTCTTGTATAAGGTATAAGAAAAAAAATAAAAGATAGGCCCTTCGCAGAGGGAAGCAGACGTTGTCATGTGCTTTTATGGTTGGATGCACAAAATCTTAATGCAAAAGAACGTCACTTTATATTTCCACTTGTGATAGGGACCTTTATTATGTAGTCCGTCACTTTTATTGCTTCCGTATCACAAGATCGTATAAAGCTTATTTTCTCCACACTAATAGATCATACATATTTAGAGAGCAATTTTTATTGCTTGCAACAATGACAACATACTTGAAGGATCTTACTAAATCCATAGGTAGATATGGTGGACTCTCATGGCAAAACTGGGTTCAAGGATATTTGGAAGCACAAGTAGTATCTCTACTAGGTGCAAGGAGTTTGGCTAGCATGAGGGGGAAAGGCAAGCTCAACAGGTTGGATGATCCATGACAATATACTTCATTTTGGATATAAGAAAACATAACCCATTACGTTGTCTTCCTTGTCCAACATCAACTTTTTAGCATGTCATATTTCAATGAGAGCTCACAATCATAAAAGATGTCCAAGATACTATATTTATGTGTGAAAACCTCTCTTTCTTTATGACTTCCTATTAATTGCAACGATCACCAAAACTATGTTTGTCAACTCTCAACAACTTTTATTCATCATAATCTGTATATGTGAAGTCATTACTTTCCATAAGATCAATATGATCTCTTTAATTCTTTTTATTCTTTATTTTATTATCTCATGATCATAGTAAGGTAATCAAGCCCTTGACTCAAAACTAATCTTTATTGTAGCTCACGGACTCGATTACATAGACAAGGATCATAAAGCAAAGCTCACAACTAGATCATACTAAACTTTGTTCTACTAGATCAGGATATAACCAAAAGGATCGAACTAAGAAAATGGTAAAGATAGAAGTGTGATGATGATACGATATCGGGGCACCTCCCCCAAGCTTGGCAGTTGCCAAGGGGAGTGCGCATACCCATGTGTTTATGTCTCTTTCTTCGGAGGTGGTGATGATGGAGTTGTTGATGATGTAGGCTTGTCGTCCATCTTCCAAGGCATAGGCTCACCATCATAGAAGGATGATCGAGTCTCTGGGATCCTCAAATCAGCAGCCAAACTCATCTTATTGAATATATATTCATACTCACAATTTTTGTTTTGCAGGTCATAGATCTGGGCTTGGAGGTGCTCCATTTCCTCGTGGAGCTTGAAGATGGTCTCCCTAATGTGCTTGGAGTCTAGCTTGTGGTTGTTGGTGAACTCCGTGATCATCATGTGGTTGGCGTTGAGTCCTTGTTCCACCATCCCCTGGCACTTCAAAAATTGTTGCTCCATTGCTTCGAGTCTTGTCTCCACGCTTCCGGTCGTCCTTGGTCCCTCCACATCGCAGATGTGCAGCACCCCCTCACGCATCTCAATGGTTTGAGGGTGTTGCAGCACCTTCGCGAGGTAGGGGTTGATGACCTTCTCGAAACATTTGTCCTTGGGGGCGCTTGAAGAATTCATGGTGATCTAGATCTGTCAGAAAAACAGCTCAAAACAAAAAGCAGAGGATTTTTTCGTGGTACCGTGGTCAAAACCTTCGGGGGATTGTATAATGAATTTTCACCGACCAAAAGAAGTATCGTGCAAGAAAACGAAGTCCGGAGGGTGGGTGCTGTAACACCCCAAATTTTTGAGTTAGTTTTTCTTGCAAACTTTTGGCCTTTTTGGAAGGGGATTGTTTGATCTTTTCTTTTGCCCTTCTAAAATCCCTTTTTGATAAAGTTTGTGTGACTTCTCAAGCTTGGTTTTTGGCCTTGAAGTTTTTCTCTTGTGTTTGGCTCAAGCACAAGTTGAGTTTAAAAAGAAGTTGTTGGAGTTCCCCACTTCTTGATTTTAAACTTCCCAAGTTTAACCTTGGACTTATCTCCCCTCCAACCTCCATCTTTCCATGATCCCAACAGAAACAATCTTCTCCAAGACCCTCTCCACACTTTGGGACAAGTATTTTATCAATTCCAACAAGTTATAATCTTATTGGAATTTTTATCCTATTTATTTCACTCCAAAAATAATTCTGTCTTTTATAGTGGACCTTAGTGATTTACAAAGGAACCACCATTTCCATCTACCTATTTGACTCCAAAACAACTCTCCTAGATAGTCCTTAGTACCCACAACCTAGATCCATCTTGTTTCACTGGTCCATAGTTCAAAATTTTCAAATTTCACCTGCTGCAAGTTTGGACCAGATTTGCAAAATTTGGTGAAATTCATATTTATCTTCATCCAAAAATTCTGTGAAAAATCATGCAGCCTCTAAATACATCAAGAGGCCACTCCACCAAAAATCAGCTCCAGAGACATTGCACAAATACCAGAATCAATTCATCAAACACCTAGCCTACACTGTTCTGTCAAATTCAGAACTGTTAACTCAAACTGCCTACACTTCGTCAGTTTCGTCAGTTTCGTCAGATTCTTCAGCGTAGCGACAAAACTCGTCTGTGCTTCCTTGGCTCGACGCTGGACTGCAGCTTCTCCTTATCCATGCGCCGCACGGTCGCTTTGCCGTTTCTGGGCGTCGGTGGCGCCCTGGCCCGACCGCGCCGGCGGCTGCCACGGCCACAGCGCCGCCCGTGGCGGCTGACAGAAGCAACGCCGCAGCTCCACGCCGTTCGCGCCGCCCAGACCACCCAAGTGCTCCGCGTGTCCCTCGCCATAGCCAACGCACACCTGGCACGCCGTCGCCGTGGCCTGGCACGCGCAGAGCGCCGTATCTGCCGCCGACAAGCCGCGCGGCCGTTCCGTCGAGGACAGGCCGTAACTCCACCCCTACTGCTGAGTTAAGTGCGGGAATGGAGCTCCTACAGATCATAGATGATGCTCAAGCCCTTAGCCCCGCCGTCCGTCCACTGCAGCGCCGTAATTGGATCGCCGGACTTATCCGTTCGCAGCAGCCACCTCGAGCCGCCTATAAAAGGCACCCCCGAGCTCGTGCTCGAGCACCCACGCCTGCACTACTTCCCTAGACCGCGCCCAGCCTATGGAAGGGCCCCGAGAGGCCCTTCTTCCCGGCTCCGGCCAGCTACCTCCACCTCGGGCTCCAGCTCCGTTCACTCCGGTGAGGGTTTCTCCACCGCCGTGAACTTGAACGTAGCACCCTGGCATCCCCCTAGTCCTAACCCCCGACCCAATTTCACTCCAGAAACCTTCTCCGACGAGGTCCATGACCACCCGAGCCGCCGTCCGCCGGAGATAAGCTCGCCGTCGACGTGGGACTCGCCGGCACCCAACTCCACCATCGTTCGACGCGGAAGACCACCGTGAAGCCATAGGTACCACTCCCCTCCCCTATCTCGCCGTGGATCGACGCCGGCGATCACCGCAGCACCGGCGCCGGCACGGCTCTGTTTCTTTTTTCAAACCTGACAGGTGGGGTCCCTCTGTCAGTCTCTCATATCTCCCCCTCGAACCGTTTTCGGTTGGCGTATTTAAGCAAAGTGCGTTTTCCCTCTGCGGGTGACGTACTGCGTACCGGTTCGCTTCTTTATTTTTTGTTCTAGCCCCTGGATCTTTTCTGTTTCATTACAGATGGGTCCCTAGACAGAAACCTTAATATCTTTTAAACTAAAAGTGGTTTTGAGTTGATTCTTTTTCTGCCCACCTTGATTTTCTGTCTAGTTTTTTTTCATATTTATGTGGAAATATTTGGAGCAACTTTATTTTGCACGCATGGTATTTATGTTAGTACATATTTTGTTTGAATACATTGATACCGGAGGCCGTGATGGAGACGCGAATCACGCCGAGTTAGGCTGCAACTTTTCAGAACCAGGCAAGCATGTTTGAGCTCTTGATATGATGAGTGTGTTGCATGTTTGCTCTAGTAGCTCGTTTCATAAGCATGATCATATGAGCATATGTGTATGGCATATTTCATGCAAGTAAGCTTCGGGTGAGTCCCGAAGGAGAATGTTGAACCACCTAGATCATATGGTGATATGATGGGTGGAATGCTGGTATTGTTGGAGCATGCTAGTAGTTGGTCAACTCAGCATCAACGGAGATCATGTCATGATTCCGTTCATCCCCTTTTCAGTACTATCATAGGCCGTCCATTGGGATTACGGTCTAGTCGGTTGTAAACCACTTTCCGAGTACACACCAAGTAGAGGGGCCGGGATGAGGGTCCCATGGCCCTGGATTAAAGCCCATCATCCGGTAAGGGGGCATGGGTGTTTCCTGTTGGGACCGAGAGGGGGGCACCCCTTAGAGCGCGCATATATAAATTTGATCCCATGCTATTCGAGGTTGTAGCCTCCCCCCGTCTTAGAGTTTTCCGTGAATGTCGTCGCGGGTGATTCCGGACGACAGGATGTTAAACGGGTGTGTACTGGTTAGTTGGGTTTCTACTAAAACACCGTAGACGGGGCTAGTCCACGTGGCTAGTAGAACCCGTTGGCTATGAGTTATTAGTACAAGCTCTGTAGAGTTAAATTCCTTCAGTAGTCATGTTTATGGCCATCAATCTTCATGTCAACCCGGTGACCGTCTCTAGTATATTCTTGTGAGTAACCAAAATAGTGTTATTATCAAGTTCATTTGGTAGATGAACTCACCACTATCTCTATATTTATTTTACTTTCCGAAGTATTTCATCATTATATTCTGTTTGTTATAAGCCCTTTATGTGATGTCGCTTAGACGTCCGACTGTGGCATTCTTGTCATTTATTTTTTTATAAGCCCTTTATGTGATGTCGCTTAGACGTCCGACTGTGGCATTCTTGTCATTTATTTTTGCTATAAGCCCTTTATGTGATGTCGCTTAGACGTCCGACTGTGGCATTCTTGTCATTTATTTTTGTTATAAGCCCTTTATGTGATGTCGCTCAGACGTCCGACTGTGGCATTCTTGTTATTTATTTTTGCTATAAGCCCTTTATGTGGTGTCGCTCAGACGCCCGACTGTGGCCTGTTATCATTTATTACTTTCATGCGAGGCGTCACCCAGACCCTCGCTTGGTCTCGTTATTTTTATCTTTTGGATTTCGGGAGGATTACCGCCCGACTTCCATTCTTTACCTTCAGCACATTCATATTTTATTCCGGTCGCATTTTTGCTGGAATACACATATGCATTCATGCTGGCATTTGTTATATCTTAAGTCCGAACTGTCTTGCGAGTACATTCAAAGTACTCACCTGGCTTGTTGACTTGGCCAGATGTGGACGAAGGCGATCTCATGGATTAAGAGTTCGATAGCGAGTCCGACGCTTAGAGGAGTCCCAGTCAGTCCCTTGCGATCCTGGAGTTGATCACTGTTTTATAACCGCTTCCGCCTACCACCAAATAAATTCATCAGGTCTCACTCCGACACTCGATGAACTGTATTATATTGGAGTCACATCACCCACTTCACTGTGACAAATTCCACCACCTTTTATAACGAGTTAGTAGTATGCCACCATGCCTTGTGTCATATCCGCCTCTATGTAATATATTGGAGCGCTTGTAATAAATTTTGTTGAGCCACCCCTAGCTCAACCTTGTATAATATTCAGTGTACTAGAATTCTGTATCAAGGAATTGTCTGTCGGCAAGGAATTATAATCCCGCCGCTTTAAACAAAACGATCAGGCTTCCGGTAATTATTTTACCGAAGGACCAGTCGTGACAACCTTGGTATCAGAGCCAGGCTGACTGTAGGAAGCCACTAGGTGCGCTCGCTAATCGGTTATTAGCGAAAAATTTGCTTTTCAGCATTTTTACATCTGTAGCAATTTTCTGTTGGTCAGCATAAATTTATGGCCTGCCTATTCGGAATTTTTGTCTACTTTTGTAGATGGCCAGCAACGACTGTGATGCACATGTGTTCGCCAACATTCCTGAGGGGTTTGTCAAGCTCCTCATCGCCATCACCAAAGTCGCAATCGGGCCATCCACAAGTCCCGAATTTACACTCTACCGTCACAAGCTCAACGATAGCGTGTCTATGCATCAGGCAGTGGTACAATTCAAAGGTGGGCGCTCTAAAGTGCGCCGCCTTCGTTTAGTGGGCAGGGCCATGCCTACGGAGAGGCATGCTGTGGGGACCCCGACTTAAGAGTCGAGATCACCGAATGCACGTGTACAGTGATCCCAGAGATCAATGCTCACTGAACACACAGAAGCTGAATAACAAGAGGCTTACATCCATACATACCGTCTTACACAAATTATGGCCATTACGGCCAAGTCTTACATAGATAAAGCCTCACGCGCTGAATAGCAAATAACTCAAATAGCGGAAGTCTTCGATGATAAGTAGACCCCATGCCATCTGCCTTAACCCTATAGGCATTCTGACTGGGATAGCGTCCTAGTTCGCATGTTCGTCTCCATAGAACTCTTCTTCATATTCCTGTTCCTCCATGCCTGGCCAATTAAATAACCAGTGGCAAGCCAATGAGTACTTTGAATGTACTCGCAAGCAACCCATGATTTGGTTCAAGTAACAATGCAAATTGAACAACAATGAGAAATCTAGCTATGAGCTTGAGTAAATATTCTACCATCAAGTATATGCATCAATGACTCTATGTAACCTCGAGAACAGGTTACCGATATCAACATGAAAAGAATTCTACTCACGAGTCAAGTCACCACCTTGACTCATCACACACATATACTTTCACCGATGTAGTAAAATTTTGGACATAGTTTAAGTAGCACCACCCAACTGTCCATGACCGTGGAGACGGCTATTCGAATAGTTTTACACTCTACAGAGGTTGCGCACTTTACCCACAAGATCCGGGAAGCTTTCGTGTCACCCACGATCCCGCAGTACCTCAAGTACTCGGGGGAAGCACCCGGTCATTATCTTTCCTTAGACGACACTAACATAGAGTCCACTCGTTGGTGCACAGCCCTCGAGTACAACAAAAGATCATGGGACTTGCCCTATTTTCAATGTCACGCGTACACGAAGGGACCAACGGTGTGTCCGGTGCCCTGTGAAAACAGTCATGGTCGTCTACTCAAGCACGACCCCGTCTCGGGAAAGACCTCAAGTCTTCCCGTCACTAGTAATGCGGGTTCCATGCTAGTATCGGCCTAAGTAATCAATAACGCCCCGTCTCATAAGGGGTAGAGTGGTTGCACATATTTGGTTGGGACGGTAGTCACACATAAATCTAATCCATCATTTCACCCATGCAAAAGATCTTTACCGGCACATCACTTCTTCCTCAAGTGATGTCCTAACTCAATATCACCCTCGGGCATTAGGGGCACCCGATGGGATTTATGAAAGGAATGCAACCATGAAGGTTTCATGACACACATGCATCATTAAGCATCACTACTAACCATTTGCATTGCATCTAGCACATAGCAAGATCAAGAGTAAAGCATGCATCATGTGGTGATTTTAAACTATGTTACCACTGTAACTCTTATCATCATGCATTCGGGAACAAACGGGTTCCGAAGAACACAAGTGTATCATGGTCAAAGGGCTGCTTGCCTGGATTGGCTTGGTCTTCAAAGTCTTCAATTCCTTCCCCACCTTCTTCTTCAGCAACCTCATCAAATACGATAACTAATCGTCGCAAAATAAGAACGGAAAAATAAGATCACAATAAAAACAGAAAAATCAAAGTGCTCAGAAAAATGTCAACTTATTTTTGTTAAATACTAGAGGGAAAACTAAGATGGCAAAAATTCTTAGTTTGAGTTTTGGAGTGGCAGAATGGAGTCTAAGAATATTTGAACAGAAGTTTTATTGTTCAAATATGAATTTAAATATGAACAGAACAGAAAAGGTTCATGGATATGTGTGAAAGTGACACCATAAAATAGGTTGGATTTTTACAAGTTTTTAGGAGTTGGAATCAATTCATTTGGACAAATATTTATTTCTGTGAAATTATTTGAAATAACGACAGAAAAGAAAAAGAGAAAAAGGCCCTGTGCCACTGGGCCAGAACGGCCATAGTGCACGGCCCAGGGCGAATAGCCCACCGCACGGCCGCCAGCATGCGCGCGCCAGGTTTTTAAACCTGACGGGCGGGGTCCGGCGGTCAACGACAAAGAGGGGAGCGAGAGGGAGGTGAGGATGGCAGGCAGGGCCCGCCTGTCATCTTCAACCTTGCGGCCAGAGAGACGGCGACCTCACCGGCGGCGATAGGGTGCACGGCGGGGCATGCTACGGGCAGGAATGGACCCAGCGGAGAGTCGCCGTTCTAGTGGTGCTGGAGCAACTCGCCGGAGGGGCCTGGTTCGTCGGTGGCGAGGTGGAACAACGGTGGAGCTCGGGAGGATCCTGGCTGGCTCGCTCCGGGCTGCAATATGAGTGGGGGAAGGAGGGGAATGGGTCAGTGAGGCCCGGTGGCTCCAGATCGAGCAAGAGCTGGGGCGGAGGGAGGCTGTACCGCGAGATCTCCGGTCGTCCGAGGCGGCGGAGCTCCGGTCGATCCCGAGCACAGAGGCTCTCTGGCGGCGAGGGGGTGGTGCTGGTGAGCTTCTGGGGGTATGGGGAGGAGATGGGTGATGTTGGAGAGGCCCGTGGCATGCTTATATAGCCGGGCCCCGGTCCACCGTGGACTCGTGCGCCGGCGAGGTTACGGGCGAGGCCAGAGGCCGTGCAGGCACTTGTGTTCGAGTCGGGGACGTTCGTGGATGAGGTCTACGCCTAGGAGAGGGAAGAGGAGGAGCGGGGAAGCATCCAGAGAGCTCGCTCGTGTGAGGCCAGAAGTTGGAGCTCGCGGGCGGCCAGCGCGCGTGCGGGAGCGTCCACTGGAGGGAGAAGGAGGAGGGGGACAGCGCTGGGGGGAGTCGCGGACGCCGAGGCGCATCGTTTGGCGCGAGGGGGGAGCACGAGGTGGTCGGAGGCGAGGGATTGGGCGAGGCTACAGTGCGGGTGCGCACTGTAGCACGCTCTGGAGCGCGACTTCTGCATGCCACGGCATGCCGTTGGCTCACTGGGCGTGTCCGCCGTGTCTGGGGGGTCCAACACGAAGTAAATAAACGAGCTGTGGCCTTGGATGCTCTGGGTGATCAGTGAGGGAGCAGTGAAGCTGGTAAATGGGTAGAATTTGGCTGTCCAGCAAGGTAACGTAGGGTTTTCACCCCTCAATCATGGAGCTGTGGACATGGGGAAGTTACTGGAGATAGAATGTAACTAGGTGAAGCTGTGGTATAAAGTTGAGGCAAAAGTAAATAATAAAAGAGGTCAAGATGATGTTTTTGGTAAAATGGCAGAAGGTGTTTGATCAAGTTTTAGGCAAGCAAATGATCTCTACCAGCCATGACACTTAACAGGATTGAATGTCATATGGAAATAGGGTGTTTCACCAAATTTGGGCTCATCTGAAGAAACTAGCTAATGTAACTTTGGTGAACCCTAGAAATCAATAGAAATAGCTTCATCATGTTTAAGTCAAGCTAATCATCTCCCCTTGATGCACCACTTGGTGTAGTTTCATCATTTGGGGTATTGATCATGCTCACAAAGTTTGAAGCTCCAAGTAAAATGTTGGTAATGTAAAGTTGTTCAAATTTGAATTTGAACAGAAATGGCTTTGGGGTATTCTGATCAAGTTACCCTACTCCAAAGCTTGTGCCATTTGGTCTAGATGCCTTATTAGACCATTCTAGCATGTGCACCAAGCTTGAGAGCATTTGGATAAGTTTGGCAATGTAAAGTTGCTCAAACTTCAGATATGGACAGAATGGTTTTGAAGGGTTTTGATGATGTTTTCTTGCTTCCCAAGGCATGGGGCTTGGCAAGATCATCAAATATGTCATATATGACATGATAGAATTTCCCTGGAATTTTTGGAGAATATTCCCTTTGTAAATATTTCAAAAGCTTGAAATATGCAGAAAGGGTTTCTGAGGGATTAGCCCATTATTTTGAACATGCCCAAGTGCTGAAACTCTTATATATGGACAATATATGTCCTATGAGTCTCCCTGAATTTTGGCAAATATTTTTGAAATACTTAAATAATTTATCCCTATTAAAGACCATTTCTGGCCTTAAGAAAAAGCTTTTAAATAAAATAGGAAACTAACTTTTTAAAATTATACTTTTGTGGTTTATGGGAGTCTTATGACTACTAGGTCTCAAATATACTTTTTGAAATAATTTTCTCCCCCTAAATCAAGCACTTGCAGTGCAAACCTCAATTCAGGGGTTTTTGGAATACTAAATTTTGAAAATACATTTTGGCCAAATTAATTTTTTAAGAAAATACTATACTGCTATAATCACTTGGCATGATCATTGGGCAGAAGTTTTGGGTCAGGAGATGAATTCCACAAGAGGTAATAGTTGACTTTAATGAGCACAAGAAAAACATATGAAGAAAAACTCAATTCCAAATAAAAGCCAAATGATGCCAAAAATTTTGCTGGTCCAAATTTTCATGCTTTATTGATGCAAATGACATGTTACAAAATGCAGGGTGTGACAGACCTACCCCCCTTACAAGAATCTCGTCCCCGAGATTCCTAGACTAGGTCTTAAAAGAGGTCGGGATACTCGGATCTAAGAGAGTCTTCACGTTCCCATGTTGCTTCTGCTTCCGTGTGGTTGCTCCACTAGACCTTGAAGTACTTGATGGTGCGGCTTCGCGTCCGTCGTTCTGCTTCATCCAGAATGTGAATGGGCTTCTCGCGGTAGGTCAAATCAGGCTGGAGATCAATGGCTTGGTGATCAACATCCTTGTAGAGATCAGGCTTGTTCGGAACTTGGAGACATTTCCGGAGTTGTGACACGTGGAATACGTTGTGCACATCGCATAGCTCAGGTGGTAGTTCCAACTGGTAAGCCACTTCTGCTCATCGTGCAGTGATCTCAAAGGGTCCAATGAACCTTGGTGCGAGTTTCCCCTTAACGTGGAAACGCTTGGTTCCCTTTAGAGGAGTTACTCGTAGGTACACATGGTCCCCGACATGGAAACTCATGTCCCGGCGGTGAGTGTCAGCATAGCTCTTCTGCCTTGACTTGGCTGCCTTCAAACGCTCTCTGACTAGTTGGACTTGCTCTTCTGCGTCGCGGAGAATATCTGGTCTAAAGACTAGCCCTTCTCCAGTCTCTGACCAGTTGAGGGGTGTGCGACACCTGCGTCCGTACAATGCCTCAAATGGTGCCATCTGAAGGCTCGACTGGTAACTATTGTTATAGGAGAACTCGGCAAAAGGGAGGCAATCTTCCCACTTGGCTCCATATACCAAGACACAGGCTCGGAGCATGTCTTCAAGAATTTGATTTACTCGTTCTGTCTGACCTCCGGTCTATGGGTGGAAAGACGTGCTGAAAGATAACTTGGTTACCAAGTCTTCCTGGAACTTCCTCCAGAACATAGAGGTGAACTAGGTTCCTCGATCTGACACAATCTCCTTGGGAACGCCGTGAAGGCTTACGATTCTGTCGATGTAGAGAGCTGCCAGCCGGTTGCCATCATAAGTGGTCTTGACAGGAATGAAATGGGCCACCTTAGTCAAATGGTCGACTATGACCTAGATGGAGTCATGTCCTCTATTCGACCTTGGTAATCCAGTGATGAAGTCCATTACGAATTTATCCCACTTCCACTCAGGAACCTTGAGTGGTTGAAGCAATCCAGCGGGTCGCTGATATTCAACCTTGACCCTTTGGCACACATCACACTTTGCAACATAGGTTGCAATCTCTCTTTTCATCCCTTGCCACCAGAATCTTTCCTTAAAGTCTTGATACATCTTGGTTCCTCCAGGGTGGATGGAATACGGAGTGTCGTGGGCTTCTTGCAGGATCAGGTTCTTCAGCTCCATCTTGTTTGGTACGCAGATGCGGCCTTTGTACCAAACAATCCCGTAATCGTCTTCAGAGAATCCTGGGGCCTTGCCTAGCTTCATCTTCTTCTTGATGCCTTCAATGCTTGCGTGCCCGCCTTGCGCCTTCTTGACTTCATCCATCAGGGTCGGTTTGACTTCCAAATGATCCAGAAATCCAAAGGTGACCAATTGCAAACTGAATTGTTCAAACTCCTTAAACAGGGCTGGCTGCCTCTTTTGAATTATGGCATTCAAGGAGCAAGCCTTCCTGCTTAAGGCATCGGCCACCACTTAGCCTTCCCGGGGTGATATTGAACACTAAGGTCATAGTCTTTGATGAGTTCCAACCATCTTCGCTGCCTCATGTTCAATTCCTTTTGGGTGAAAATGTACTTCAGACTTTTGTGGTCTGTGTATATCTCACACCGTTTCCCTAGGAGGTAATGCCGGCATGTCTTCAAGGCATGAACCACTGCTGATAACTCAAGATCGTGAGTAGCGTAGTTCTCTTCATGAGGTCGTAGCTGCCTGGATAGGTATGCTATGACTCGGCCTTCTTGCATCAGAACGCTTCCCAATCCGGTTTGAGAGGCATCACAATATATCACGAACTCCTTGTGAATATCAGGTGTTGCCAGAACTGGGGCGGTGGTCAACCTCTTCTTGAGCTCTTGGAAGCTCTCTTCGCATTTTGGCGTCCACTCAAACTTCTTGTCCTTCTTGAGGAGCTGAGTCATCGGCCGGGCAATGCTAGAGAATCCTTCCATGAATTTGCGGTAATAGCCCACAAGTCCGAGGAAGCTTCTGACTTCCTTGACGGTCGTTGGAGATTGCCATTGGGTCACAGCTTCGATCTTCGCGGGATCAACAGACAATCTTTCTTCGGTCAAGACCTGACCTAAGAATCCAACTTTATGAGAACTCACACTTGCTGAATTTGGCATATAGTTGGTGCTCCCGAAGCTTGTCTAGGACCATCCTCAAATGTTTCTCGTGTTCTTCCTCCGTCTTCGAGAAGACAAGAATGTCATCGATGAAGACAACAACAATCGTGTCCAAATATTCCATGAAGACTTTATTCATGAGATACATGATGTAAGCTGGGGCATTGGTTAACCCAAAGGACATGACCGTGCACTCGTACATGCCATATCGGGTAACGAATGCCGTCTTTGGAATATCTTGGGGTCTGATCTTCAGCTGGTAGTACCCAAATCTGAGGTCGGTCTTGGAGAACACCTTGGCTCCGCTGAGCTGATCAAACAGATCTTCAATCTTGGGAAGTGGATATTTTTTTCTTGATTCTAACTTCATTGAGAGAGCGATAGTCAATGCATAAGCGGATGGTACCGTCCCTCTTTGCCACAAACAGAACAGGTGATCCCCAAGGGGAGGCACTTGGGCGGATAAATCCCTTCCTCAGCTGCTCTTCCAGTTGCTTCTTCAACTCGGCTAATTCTTCCGTCCCCATTCTATAAGGCTTCTTATAGATGGGTCCTGCCCCGGGCACGAGCTCGATGATGAACTCAATGTCACGGTCAGGGGGCATTCCCGGTAGCTCATACGGAAAGACATCGGGATACTCGCATACCACCGGTACTTGCTCCAGCCCAACTTCAGATAGACAGTTGACTTGAATGGCTTGAGAAGAAGAGGAGTTGGGAGCAAACTAAACTTCGACTCCTTGGTCATTGGTCACAGTGACAGTCCGATTGGCACAGTCTAATACGCCTTGGTGCTTACTGAGCCAATCCATCCCTAAGAGCACATCGAAGCCTTGCGATCTTAGGATGATAAGGTCTGCTAGGAAGTCTACGCCGTTAATGGTAATACTGACTCCCTTACAGCCTATCTTGGCTCTCATCTCTACTCTGGGGGTTTGTACCACCATGGGGTTATTTAGGGGTGTAGGGGTCATGCCACTTTTTAAAGCAAATTTTTGAGTGACAAATGAATGCGTGGCTCCAGAATCAAACAAGACAGTTGCAGGTGCTGAGTTGACAAGGAACGTACCCAGCACGACGTCCGGGTCTTCCTGGGCTTCTTCAGCAGTGACGTGATTCACACGCCCCTTCCCATGGTTAGGCGGGTTGCGAGGAGCTGGGTTCCTTGGTGGCATCCCGCGGCCTTGTCCTGGGTTCTGTGCATTGGGGCGCGGGGCATCAGGCTTCTTGTTGGGGCACACCCTTGAGATGTGTCCTGACTAACCACATCCAAAGCAAGTGACTTGGTTTGGATTACTGATCTTGTTGCCACCACTGTTATTGGGGTTGAAAGCTGGCCTTGGGTTGGCATACTGCTGAGGCTGATAGTTGGTGCGAGGTGCAGGAGCTCTTGGTTGCTGATAGATTGGCTTGACCGGGGCTGACTGCCACGGGCGAGGCTTCTGGTTGCCGGAACTTCCCTTGTTGACCATCTTGCGCTTGCGAGTGTCTTCCAGAGCACGCCGCTTGTCTTCAAGCATGAGTGCTTTGTTCACCAGGTCAGGGAAGGTTGGGCAGTCGCACACGACAAGCGAGTATTGGAGGGTCTGATTGAGGCCTTCCATGAAGCGCTCCCTTTTTGCAGCATCAGTGCTGACATCTTCAGGGGCATACCTTGATAGAACACTGAACTTCTGCATGTACTCCTTGAAAGTGCCACTTCCTTGCTTCAGGGCTCGGAATTCACGCTTTTTGATAGCCATGATCCCGGAAGGAATGTGGGCTTTGCGGAATTCTGCCTTGAAGTTGTCCCAAGTGATGTCTTGTCCAGCATGCATGACCTTGAATCCATCCCACCAAGCTCTAGCAGTCCCCCCGAGGCAGTGGGCTGCATAAGCCACCTTCTCGCGGTCTTCAGTGCATCCGACTAGCTCCAACAAGTCCTCAATGGTGCGGACCCAGTTGTCTGCATCCAGGGGTCCAGTAGTCTCGATGAAAGTTGGCGGTGCATGCTTCTTGAACTCTGCCAATGTGGAACGTCCATTGCCATTCCCCGTCGGCTGGCGGTTGTTGGTGACAGCTTGAGAAATCAACTGAAGGGCTGCAGTGTTGGCTTGGCGTTCCTCTCGGAAAGCTTGGAGAAGCTGAGCCATGTCCACATTCGGAGGAGGTGGTGGTGGTGGAGCTTGGTCATTGGTTTGGTCGTGGCCTGCCTCTGATTGAGCGGATGCTCCGGCTTCAGGCTGCTGGGTAGAGGTACCAGTACGAGTTACAACAGGCATCCTGTTGGAGCGGTAAAAGGTCTCATGACTTGGAAGAGGGAAAGCAATACAAATGGGTGCCTAGTAAGGGGGTGGTTGTGACACTAATCAAATCATGCAAGGGCCGAAAGGCCAAAACACATTCATTAAAACTCAAACGGGTGATGCAGTCGTTTACATATTCCCGAAGGAAGAATACGACATACATCCGAACACAACAAAAGCAAACACTAGATGGTTTCATATGAACCACACAAGGACTCGACTGCACATAGGGGTTACACGACCTATCCTACCGTAGAGGTCACGAACTGGCATATCCGAGTAGCGAATAATGCCTAAGCGGCGGAATGCTCGGTCGCGTATTCTAGCTCTTCTAGGTCTTCCTCCTTGTCTTCATCTGTTTGGGCCCCCTTGTCACTTGAGGGTGTGGGGGAGTGGAGGAGTTGGATACGACGGTGCTTTGTAGGTGGTGCCGAGAAAAGCTTGCGATATTCCCTTGCCGTCATACTGCGTCGCCGAGGTGGTTCTTCATCCTTGGAAGATACATCTCCTGAGGGCCTTCCGCCTCGGTACGCGATAGCAGAATGTCTTGGAGGCGCACCTTCCTTCTTGATCCTATCTTTCTTCTCTTGTGCTCAATGAAGAAGTGCCTTGGTCTTGTGTAGTTCTTCTCGGAGCTTCATCGATTCCGAGGCCAAGTCTTGTGCCCAGCTGTCGGCACATAGACTGAAGTAGGTCTGGAATCGAAGCGGGAGTCCTTCCTTCAGTGGAGGGGCTAGTGCGCTGCTTTCCTCTTCACCTTCCTTCCGGTAAGGCAAGAAGCGGGTTGTCATCTTGGCTGCCATCTCCGGAAGAAGCTCGCGGAGACGAGTTAGTGCCTTGAGTGCAGCAGCCTCGGCAGCGAGAGGTAGTGTTGCCATCTGGGGTCCCTCGAAGAACCAACTTGTGGGAGGATCGTTTGCCTTCACGATCACTTCCACATGGTACTCCACCTCAGTGTCGCTAACCCAATGCTCAAGGTAGGTGAGGATGGGTGCTCGGTGGAACTGGCACTCCCGGAGGCTATCCTCGAGAAGCAACGGAAACCCAGTGGTCAGGTGCTCTTCAGGTACAGCGGCCATCTACAAAGGTGGAATAGGAGAGGTTAATAAGCTGATGATATCTCAGGTTGGTAAGGTTTAGAAAAGAAGAGAGGTTCAGAAGGTTTTCAAAAAGGGGTCTCATCTAACTAACGCCCATGCTAACTAAGGCTTCCTACAGTCAGGATGGCTGTGATACCAGCTCTGTGGGGACCCCGACTTAAGAGTCGAGATCACCGAATGCACGTGTACAGTGATCCCAGAGATCAATGCTCACTGAACACACAGAAGTTGAATAACAAGAGTCTTACATCCATACATATCGTCTTACACAAATTATGGCCATTATGGCCAAGTCTTACATAGATAAAGCCTCACGGGCTGAATAGCAAATAACTCAAATAGCGGAAGTCTTCGATGATAAGTAGACCCCATGCCATCTGCCTTAACCCTACAGGCATTCTGACTGGGATAGTGTCCTAGTTCGCATGTTCGTCTCCATAGAACTCTTCTTCATATTTCTGTTCCTCCATGCCTGGCCAATTAAATAACCAGTGGCAAGCCAATGAGTACTATGAATGTACTCGCAAGCAACCCATGATTTGGTTCAAGTAACAATGCAAATTGAACAACAATGAGCAATCTAGCTATGAGCTCGAGTAAATATTCTACCATCAAGTATATGCATCAATGACTCTATGTAACCTCGAGAACAGGTTACCGATATCAACATGAAAAGAATTCTACTCACGAGTCAAGTCACCACCTTGACTCATCACACACATATACTTTCACCGATGTAGTAAAATTCTGGACATAGTTTAAGTAGCACCACCCAACTGTCCATGACCGTGGACACGGCTATTCGAATAGTTTTACACTCTGCAGAGGTTGCGCACTTTACCCACAAGATTCGGGAAGCTTTTGTGTCACCCACGATCCCGCAATACCTCAAGTACTCGGGGGAAGCACCCGGTCATTATCTTTCCTTAGACGACACTAACATAGAGTCCACTCGTTGGTGCACAACCCTCGAGTACAACAATAGATCATGGGACTTGCCCTATTTTCAATGTCACGCGTACACGAAGGGACCAACGGTGTGTCCGGTGCCCTGTGAAAACAGTCATGGTCGTCTACCCAAGCACGACCCCGTCTCGGGAAAGACCTCAAGTCTTCCCGTCACTAGTAATGCGGGCACCATGCTAGTATCGGCCTAAGTAATCAATAACGCCCCGTCCCATAAGGGGTAGAGTGGTTGCACATATTTGGTTGGGACGGTAGTCACACATAAATCTAATCCATCATTTCACCCATGCACAAGATCTTTACCGGCACATCACTTCTTCCTCAAGTGATGTCCTAACTCAATATCACCCTCGGGCATTAGGGGCACCTGATGGGATTTATGGAAGGAATGCAACCATGAAGGTTTCATGATACACATGCATCACTAAGCATCACTACTAACCATTTGCATTGCATCTAGCACATAGCAAGATCAAGAGTAAAGCATGCATCATGTGGTGATTTTAAACTATGTTACCACCGTAACTCTTATCATCATGCATTCGGGAACAAACGGGTTCCGAAGAACACAAGTGTATCATGGTCAAAGGGCTGCTTGCCTGGATTGGCTTGGTCTTCAAAGTCTTCAATTCCTTCCCCACCTTCTTCTTCAGCAACCTTGTCAAATACGGTATCTAATCGTCGCAAAATAACAACGGAAAAATAAGATCACAATAAAAACAGAAAAATCAAAGTGCTCAGAAAAATGTCAACTTATTTTTGTTAAATACAAGAGGGAAAACTAAGTTGGCAAAAATTCTTAGTTTGAGTTTTGGAGTGGCAGAATGGAGTCTAAGAATATTTGAACATAAGTTTTATTGTTCAAATATGAATTTAAATTCGAACAGAACAGAAAAGGTTCATGGATATGTGTGAAAGTGACACCATTAAATAGGTTGGATTTTTACAAGTTTTTAGGAGTTGGAATCAATTCATTTGGACAAATATTTATTTCTGTCAAATTATTTGAAATAACCACAGAAAAGAAAAAGAGAAAAAGGACCTGTGCCACTGGGCCAGAACGGCCACAGTGCACGGCCCAGGGCGAATAGCACACCGCACGGGCGCCAGCACGCGTGCGCCAGGTTTTTAAACCTGATGGGCGGGGTCCGGCGGTCAGCGACAGAGAGGGGGGCGAGAGAGAGGTGAGGATGACAGGCGGGGCCCGCCTGTCATCTTCAACCTTGCGGCCAGAGAGACGGCGAGCTCACCGGCGGCGATAGGGTGCACGGTGGGGCAAGCTACGGGCAGGAATGGACCCAGCGGAGAGTCGCCGTTCTAGTGGTGCTGGAGAGGCTCGCCGGAGGGGCCTGGTTCGTCGGTGGCGAGGTGGAACGGCGGCGGAGCGTCGGGAGGATCCTGGCTGGCTCGCTCCGGGCTGCAATAGGAGTGGGGGAAGGAGGGGAATGGGTCAGTGAGGCCCAGTGGCTCCAGATCGAGCAAGAGCTGGGGCGGAGGGAGGCTGTACCGCGAGATCTCCGGTCGATCCCGAGCACAGAGGCTCTCTGGGGGCGAGGGGGTGGTGCTGGTTAGCTTCTAGGGGTATGGGGAGGAGATGGGTGCTGTTGGAGAGGCCCGGGGCATGCTTATATAGTCTGCCCCCGGTCCACCGTGGACTCGTGCGCCGGCGAGGTTACGGGCGAGGCCAGAGGCCGTGCAGGCACTTGTGTTCGAGTCGGGGACGTTCGTGGATGAGGTCTACGCCTAGGAGAGGGAAGAGGAGGAGCGGGGAAGCATCCAGAGAGCTCGCGCGTGTGAGGCCAGAGGTTGGAGCTCGCGGGCGGCCAGCGCGCGTGTGGGAGCGTCCACTGGAGGGAGAAGGAGGAGGGGGACAGCGCCGGGGGGAGTCGCGGACGTCGAGGCGCATTGTTTGGCGCGAGGGGGGAGCACGAGGTGGTCGGAGGCGAGGGATTGGGCGAGGCTACAGTGCGGGTGCGCACTGTAGCGCGCTCTGGAGCACGACTTCTGCATGCCACGGCATGCCGTTGGCTCACTGGGCGTGTCCGCCGTGTCTGGGGGGGTCCAGCACGAAGTAAATAAACCAGTTGTGGCCTTGGATGCTCTGGGTTATCAGTGAGGGAGGAGTGAAGCTGGTAAATGGGTAGAATTTGGTTGTCCATCAAGGTAACTTAGGGTTTTCACCCCTCAATCATGGAGCTGTGGACATGGGGAAGTTACTGGAGATAGAATGTAACTAAGTGAAGCTGTGGTAGAAAGTTGAGGCAAAAGTAAATAGTAAAAGAGGTCAAGATGATGGTTTTGGGAAAATGGAAGAAGGTGTTTGATCAAGTTTTGGGCAAGCAAATGATCTCTACCAGCCATGACACTTAACAGGATTGAATGTCATATGGAAATTGGGTGTTTCACCAAATTTGGGCTCATCTGAAGAAACTAGCCAATGTAACTTTGGTGAACCCTAGAAATCAACAGAAATGGCTTCATCATGTTTAAGTCAAGCTAATCAGCTCCCCTTGATGCACCACTTGGTGTAGTTTCATCATTTGGGGTATTGATCATGCTCACAAAGTTTGAAGCTCCAGGTAAAAAGTTGGTAATGTAAAGTTGTTCAAATTTGAATTTGAACAAAAATGGCTTTGGGGTATTCTGATCAAGTTACCCTACTCCAAAGCTTGTGCCATTTGGTCTAGATGCCTTATTAGACCATTCTAGCATGTGCACCAAGTTTGAGAGCATTTGGATAAGTTTGGCAATGTAAAGTTGCTCAAACTTCAGATATGGACATAATGGTTTTGATGGGTTTTGATGATGTTTTCTTGCTTCCCAAGGCATGGGGCTTGGCAAGATCATCAAATATGTCATATATGACATGATAGAATTTTCCTGGAATTTTTGGAGAATATTCCCTTTGTAAATATTTCAAAAGCTTGAAATATCCAGAAAGGGTTTCTGAGGGATTAGCCCATTATTTTGAACATGCCCAAGTGTTGAAACTCTCATATATGGACAATATATGTCCTATTCGTCTCCCTGAATTTTGGCAAATATTTTTGAAATACTTAAATAATTTTTCCCTATTAAAGACCATTTTTGGCCTTAAGAAAAAGCTTTTAAATAAAATATGAAAATAACTTTTTAAAATTATACTTTTGTGGTTTCTGGGAGTCCTATGACTACTAGGTCTCAAATATACTTTTTGAAATAATTTTCTCCCCCTAAATCAAGCACTTGCAGTGCAAACCTCAATTCACGGGTTTTTGGAATACTAAATTTTGAAAATACATTTTGGCCAAATTAATTTTTTAAGAAAATACTATACTGCTATAATCACTTGGCATGATCATTGGGCAGAAGTTTTGGGTCAGGAGATGAATTCCACAAGAGGTAATAGTTGACTTTAATGAGCACAAGAAAAACATATGAAGAAAAACTCAATTCCAAATAAAAGCCAAATGATGCCAAAAAATTTGCTGGTCCAAATTTTCATGCTTTATTGATGCAAATGACATGTTACAAAATGCAGGGTGTGACACATGCCATGCAGATGGCTGCCCGTGAGGCGATAGCTCGTCTCCGGGACATTCTTCCTTCGATGAAGACTCGCCGCTTCCGTTACCTCCCATGCCACGTGCCTTATACGTGTCACTATGCATTTGCATGTGCAAATGGGGAGCGTGACGAAGCCAGTGAATCAATGGTAGAATACCTCAAGGCACTTGAGGCAGCCTTTGATAATCTGGTGGACGACCTGGTGGCCGCCCGTATGGAGATGGTCCAGAGTGGCTCCGCCAACAGGAGGGAGCTGCTCCATACCGCACCACCAATGACTTTTGTCTCGTCCGCCGCATCCTATGCACCTTCCATTGTAGCCACTGCTCGCCGTCTGCCTACCACTTAGGAGTTTGACCAAGTCATTGCTCCTACTCCAGTCAGAGTTGCACCACCTGCTGCACCTGCTTCAACACCTCGTACTCATACTCCGCGCCTCGAGCCCATCAGTGAGGAGGAAGTTGAGTCTCCAGCACCACTGGGCCTTACCCTCGGCAGGCCGAGGGAAATCTTCAACATCTCCGACTAGCGCGTCATTTCACGACGCGCTGCGCTGACTTGTAATATTAGTGTGATATGTATAATAGGTTGAAGGGAGTAGTCTGTTTGCGCATCATGTAGGATCTTGGAGGAGTGCACTAGTTTTAAATAACATGTCAGCATGTGTACGCTGATGGCTTCTCGCCCCTCGTTGGTTACCCCAAGTGGAAGGTTGAGAAGTAGCGTAGCGACAAATTTCCCTTGGCAAAGATACCAAGGATCGAATCCCGTGAGACTCCGAGGGTCGACAAGTAGGTGTCAACGGCGCCAGAAACTTAGCGGTTGACGGGACCTGCACACAGATACAGATAACTTTGCTCCCAATGAGTACAGAGAGGTTGTCAATCCCTCCGGTCTTGTTGTTTACAAAGGATCAAACACAAGAGATAATAATGATAGCTATGACTGCAACTAGGAAAAAAACAGGAAGTAAAAAGAAGGTGTGATCAGCGGTGGTAATATGGACCGGGGTCCCATGATGTTCACTAGTGATGTCTCTCTCCCGAAAGACGATAAAACAGCAAAGCGAGGTAAACAAATTACAGGTGGGCAATTGACAGGATTATGTGCGCAAACCAATGCTAACTATGCTGCAAAGAAAGGTAGAGGCTCAAAAGCATGGGCGGTACGCCAAGGCAAGTAGACCGAAATCCATCTGCATCTACTACTAATCATCCACCTTGAGATATCTATCCAGAACATCTCGCTGGTATTAAGTTGTGAATCCCACCCAATGTGTAAACTCAAAGCAACAGACAAGTGCATTAAAAGAACTTTGTGTAAAGTAAACAATCCTTGCACCCGCAAGTACAAGCATCGTTGTTTTCTCCCTTGTGGCAACATCACATCCCCTAGACTCATGTTTCTGTCACTCAAGCTAGTCATCAGGGGGCATGAACCTACAATCAAGCATAACGCTCCCTCTTGGAGTTTCTACCTACTACTTGGCCAAAGCAATAAACAGCAACGGAGAACATGCAAGAATTACTCAAGAACAAATATATAAAAGAGGTGAATCAAATATATTACTCAAACACAATCTGAACATAGTCTCATAATCCATCAGATCCCAGCAAACTCAGCAAAGCAACAGCAGAAAGATTACATATGTGCCTCGATCATGTAGGGCAGCTCACGAGGTCTAAACCATGAAGAGCAAAGAGGGGAGGAGAACATCACATAGCTACTGATCATGGACCCATGGTCCAAGGTGGACTACTCACGACTCATCCGGGAAGCGTCCATGGTGGTGGAGAAACTCCCGGTGGTGGTTCTCCCCTCCGGCAGGGTGTCGGGAAGAGTTCTCCTGATGCTCCCGATCTTGGAAGCGCTGCGGCGGCGGAACAGAGGCGAGATCGCGAAAAAGGGTTCTGTCCTCGAGGGTTTCGGGACGAGAGGGATATATAGGCGAAGGGGGGCAGCCAGAGGCGGAGCAGGGGCCCCAGGGGTGGGGCCGCGCCAAGTGGCTGCCTGGGCCTCCCCTGGCTCCCCTCTGGCCCATCTTTGGTTCTTCGTGAAGCTTCCTGTACGCTAATTTTTCCTATATTTTTCCTGGAATTTTTGGAGCACTTTTAATATGGGGGAAACCTGAAATAGAAAAACAGCAGAAAACAGGAACTGGCACTGTGGTGCACTGAGTTAATAGGTTAGTCCAAATATGATCAAAAGTGTATGGAAGTGCATCAATATCATAGCAATATCACACAAAAGAAGCATGGAGCAAGCAGAAATTATAGATATGTTTTGGATGTATCAACATCCCCAAGCTTAATTCCTGCTCGTCCTCGAGTAGGTAAATGATAACAAGCATAATTTCTGTGGTGACATGCTACCAACCATATAAGAACTTTTTAAGTAAAGCAATCAAGGCATGTAATTTAATTCAAGTCATAACAAGCAAGAGTCTATATTAGCATTGTAACAAGCAACATAAGAACATAAAGGTGCAAGAGCTCTCGCTGTCCGTGACTCGAATGTCTCCAAATGGTGTTTGTGTGCAAGAAAGGGGATAGGGATATACGAGAGAATAAAACATAGTTTTTGTATTGTTGAGAACTTAATCTACTAAAGTTTCACACTTGGTCTTCTTTGGAATCTTATCTTGACTCATCCCCAGACCACTAGCCAGGTACAAGTCAAAATGATCCACTCCCTTTCGATATTTTGAGCACTCATGCAATGGATGAGCGTAAGCAAGAAAGTTGACACTTAGGATGGCAAAGAGAGAAAAATGATGAAGGGGGAAGACAAAAAAAGGTGTGAAAGGCTCACATCAATGAGGACAATCATAGGCGAGAGAAAGCCAAATGATAGATATGATGTGAGGAGTAGGGATTGCCATGCAACGGATGCACATATGAGCTAAGGTAAGCTCTCCAATGGAACTAGTGGGGGTGCATCCAACTTGCTCGCTCAAGAAGACCTAGAGCTCTTTTGAGGAGGCTCATCATTGGAATATACAAGCCAAGTTCTATAGTGTGAAGGTCCCCACATAGCTATATGCATGAATGATAATCTCTATGGAGTACAAGGTATAAGATGGAGTACAAGTGTGGATCTCTCAAAAGGAATAGTAGTGTGCCCCCTTCTCTCTTTTTATTTCTTTTTCTCTTTTTTCTATTTTTTATTTATTTTTTTGTGGCCTCAATGGCTCTTTCTACTTAACTCTCATTTGTCCTCTTTGGGATCTTTTGATTTTGTCCTCTTTGGGATCTTTTCCTCACTTTAGGGGCAGCACTCTATATATTACAAGAAGTATAGAAGATCCTTCACACTTTACAAAAGTACTCAACATAAAGAAAATGAAACTATCATGATGTATGCAAATGTATGCCTCTGCCAGTGTAGCAGGATATGCAATGATACTAGCGCGTCATGTAGCAATGATTAGGGCAAGGCCCAACTAGCATGTGGCTCATCGATCAAGCAAAAGCATGTACGACATGAAGATCAAGTCATGAGAAGATGGATGTTGCATGGCAATGTATCTCGGAAAGGCTATGGAAATGCCTTGATAGGTAGGTATGGTGGCTGTTTTGAGGAAGGATATAATGAGGCTTATGATGACAGAGCGTATCGTGCCAAGTATTTGGATGCACCGGCGAAGTATGCGCCAACTCTCGAGGTGAGAAAGGGCCATGCACGGTACCGAAGAGGCTAGAAAAATATGGCTAGGTGGAAGTGTCAACTTTCGAATACTCACATTAGTCGGAAGAACTCATGCACTTATTATTGGTAACTCTCAATCTAATTAGGAGGTTCACAAAGAGACAAGTACCCCGAGGAGGAGTGTATTGGGGTTTGGTTATCCTTGCGCATCCTCGACTCATGGTACGTGAGTGTACTCTAATATTCGATCCCTCCAAAGATTAGTGATCCATCTAGTAGCTAAAGTTCTCAACTATTTTGTAGGTTTTCGAAAATAAACACGGATTGCCCAAAATACAACATCTATCACTAATAGGCTAAAGCTCTTGACACCAAAAGTTCAAACATTACTCATGGCAATACCTCAAAACTATTGCAAGTTACTACTAAAATTAAATAGCAACCTCAATTACCTACTTTAAGTTAAGACACACAACTCAGTGCAACAGGCAAACTGTCTTAACAAGATAAACATGAAAACTCAAGAGAGTTCAGCAACCAACTAAACAAAAGCTCTTTAAAAAGAAAAGCATGAAAACTAAGAGCTAAACATGACATCAGCTATGGAAAGACAAAGGACACACACAGCAAAGATAAGCATGAAAATCCTATGATGTGTTCTAGGTTGAAGTGGAGCGTGTTTCTCTCCCACACAAAGAAAGCTGGGTTCTAACTCGTTATGAACAGCAAGCAAAGCTAAAGAAAACTAAAAAAAGGAAACTAAGAGCAAGACGCTCCAAGCATAGCATATAACGCTTGAAGCGAAAAAATATAGTGGAACGAAAGACGAACTGATAATTGTTGATGGAGAAGGGGATGCATGGGGGCATCCCCAAGCTTAGACGCTTGCGTCTTCTTGAATATTTCTTGGGGGTGCACGGGGGCATCCCCAAGCTTGAGCGTTTGACCCTCCTGAATCTTCTTTTATCATCTTCCCTCGCACACTTGAAAACTCCCTTCATACATAACTCATCATAATCTGATTAGCGAGGTTAGTACCCACAATAAAATAATTTTTCCCTACTAGAAATAAAGATAATCTTGAAGAGCTACTATTTCTCAAGATTGCCAAAAGGTTTTTGCAAAGAAAATGCAAGCTCTAGGTTTGCAAAACGAAGAAAAGGCAAAACAGGACAGAATCTGTGAAAAACAGACCAGCAGGTAGTAAATAATTTTTTTGGGGCACTTCTGCAACTCAAATCAAAAAACTCAGAAGAGACGCTCGAAAGACAGTTGTATAGAGCACGCTGTCAAAAAAATTCAGATCAAAAAGATGATCTGGTAATTTTATTCGAATTTTTCTGTCCAAGGACAGAATCTGTTTTCTGGACAGCACGTCACAACTTTTGAACTTTCTTGCAATCGGAGGCTAAACTTGGCACAAAGCTGAAAAGAAAAGATACAATGATGATGCTACTGTAGTAACAAACATCAAGACACAACAAAAGCAAAATAAAACCTAATTCGTTGTGGGCTGCCTCCCAAAAGCGCTTTCTTTTATGCCTTTAAGCTAGGCATGATGCAAAAAGAGAAGATCAAGTTTTATCAAGAGTAAGAGAATAGCTAGCCCGTGTAACGGACTCAAAAGGCAACTTAATCTTCTTCCTAGGGAAGTGTTCCATCCCTTTCTTGAGAGGGAATTGGAATTTTATATTCCCCTCTTTCATGTCAATGATAGCACCAACGGTGCAAAGAAAAGGACGTCCGAAAATAATTGGACATGAAGGTTCACATTCAATATCCATAATAGTAAAATCAACGGGAACATAATTGTCATTGACAATGATAAGAACATCGTCGATCTTCCCCAAAGGTTTCTTTACGGAAGAATCAACAAGACGAACACCAAAAGAACAAGGATCAAAAGGTTTCAATTCAAACATATCATACATTCTTTTGGGCATAACAGAGGTACTAGCTCCAACATCACATAAAGCATAGCAAAAGAAGTTGTTCAATTTAATTTTGACTATGGGATCCCAACCATCTTCTAGCTTCCTAGGGATGGAAGTCTCAAGCTTGAGCTTTTCTTCCCTAGCTTTGGTAAGAGCATTGGTGATATGCTCTGTGAAGGCAAGGTTAAGTGTGCTAGTGTGGGGGTCTTTAGCCATTCTTTGTAAAAAAAGGTGACAACTTCTGAGAGACTACAATTATCAAAATCAATTTTATCATTATTGAGAAGAATTGTAGTGTCATCTTCTTTGTTTGAATTGCTCTCTATTATAAGAGTTTGGACGTCTTCCCAAGTTTGGGGAAGTGTGTGAGCAACTTTAAACAGAGGCTCATACTTTTTTCCTGGAAGACCATGCCATGGGCATAACTCTCCATTAAAACTAACATAATCACAAGGTTTATTACTTTTGTAGATCCTGACAGTGGTGATTGGCGTGATGGAAGAAGGGGTGTAATCCTCCCACTTAGTGTTTTTGGTGGAACCCATAGCAGCATCAAGCAAGATAACTATTTTTGTGATTTTTGGTAAGGGACACTAAAGCAAAAACTGAAAGGTAAACTAACAAGACTAAAAAGCAAAGATAAAAGATAGCGTGCAACTCCCCTATCTTGAAGAGTGGAGTCCCCGACAACGGCGCCAGAAACTTGCTTGATGGCTTCTCGCCCCTCATTGGTTACCCCAAGTGGAAGGTTGAGATGTAGCATAGCGGCAAATTTCCCTTGGCAAAGATACCAAGGATCGAATCCCGTGAGACTCCGAGGGTCGACAAGTAGGTGTCAACTGCGCCAGAAACTTAGCGGTTGACGGGACCTGCACACCAATACAGATAACTTTGCTCCCAACGAGTACAGAGAGGTTGTCAATCCCTCCGGCCTTGTTGTTTACAAAGGATCAAACACAAGAGATAATAATGATAGCTATGACTGCAACTAGGAAATAAAAACAGGAAGTAAATAGAATTTGTGATCAGCGGTGGTAATATGGACCAGGGTCCCATGATGTTCACTAGTGATGTCTCTCTCCCAAAAGACGATAAAATAGCAAAGCGAGGTAAACAAATTACAGCTGGGCAATTGACATGATTATGTGCGCAAACCAATGCTAACTATGCTGCAAAGAAAGGTAGAGGCTCAAAAGCATGGGCGGTACGCCAAGGCAAGTAGACCGAAATCCATCTGCATCTATTACTAATCATCGACCTTGAGATATCTATCCAGAACATCTTGCTGGTATTAAGTTGCGAATCCCACCCAAAGTGTAAACTCAAAGCAACAGACAACTGCATTAAAAGAACTTTGCGTAAAGTAAACAATCCTTGCACCCGCAAGTACAAGCACCGTTGTTTTCTCCCTTGTGGCAACAACACATCCCCTAGACTCATGTTTCTGTCACTCAAGCTAGTCATCAGGGGGCATGAACCCACAATCAAGCATAACGCTCCCTCTTGGAGTTACTACCTACTACTTTGCCAAAGCAATAAACAGCAACGGAGAACATGCAAGAATTACTCAAGAACAAAGATATAAAAGAGGTGAATCAAATATATTACTCAAACACAATCTGAACATAGTCTCATAATCCATCAGATCCCAGCAAACTCAGCAAAGCAACAGCAGAAAGATTACATATGTGCCTCGATCATGTAGGGCAGCTCACGAGGTCTAAACCATGAAGAGCAAAGAGGGGAGGAGAACATCACATAGCTACTAATCATCGACCCATGGTACAAGGTGGACTACTCACGACTCATCCGGGAAGCGTCCATGGTGGTGGAGAAGCTCCCGGTATTTGTTCTCCCCTCCGGCAGGGTGCCGGGAAGAGTTCTCCTGATGCTCCCGATCTTGGAAGCGCTACGGCGGCGGAACAGAGGCGAGATCGCGAAAAAGGGTTCTGTCCTCGAGGGTTTCGGGACGAGAAGGATATATAGGCGAAGAGGGGCAGCCAGAGGCGGAGCAGGGGCCCCAGGCACCCCCCTGGCGCGGCCAGGGGTGAGGCCGTGCCAGGTGGCCGCCTGGGCCTCCCCTGGCTCCCCTCTGGCCCATCTTTGGTTCTTCGCGAAGCTTCCTGTACGCTGATTTTTCCTATATTTTTCCTGAATTTTTGGAGCACTTTTAATATGGGGGAAACCTGAAATAGAAAAACAGCAGAAAACAGGAACTGCCACTGTGGTGCACTGAGTTAATAGGTTAGTCCAAATATGATCAAAAGTGTATGGAAGTGCATCAATATCATAGCAATATCACACAAAAGAAGCATGGAGCAAGCAGAAATTATAGATACGTTTTGGACGTATCATACGCACACCCTGAGTGACGTATGTATAATTAGAACCGGCGTGTAATATATGTACTAGCAGCCTTCTTCGTGCACAATCAACCAGTTTATTTCAAAAATCTTTTTCGAGCTCGTGTTTGATCGCTTTAGCAAAATCTTGGTTTATTTTGCTCCTCGGTTCTTCTCAGGTTTTCTGCTTTGTTACCCCAGAGTAAGAAATGACTCGTCCCTGGACACGTTCCATGCCAAGTCCGCCGGAGGAAAATTATGGCACACAAACAAACAACAATTTCTCACAGGGGCAGTCAAGTCAGCAGGGCAGTGAGACAGCATTTTCTCAAGTATGCCGCCTCTACGAGCAAAGTCAGCAACAGCACCAAGAAATGATGAACCATGTCATTAACATGGGAAATCACCGCGAACCTTACCAGCAACACTCAAAATTGTTTGAATTTCAGAAGACGCGTCCAACAACATTTTCACACACAGACAAGCCTCTTGAGGCCGATGACTGGCTTCGAGATATTGAAAGGAAATTAATTGTAGCACAATGCTCAGACCGTGAAAAAGTGATGTACGCACCGCATTATCTCACGGGAGCAGCCGCGTCATGGTGGGAAAATTTTCTGCTTATGCATCCCGACATAAATAATATCACCTGGGAAGATTTCAAGGAAGGCTTTCGTGGGGCACACATCCCTAAGAGTATTATGAAAATCAAGAAAAGGGAATTTGATGATCTCAAGCAAAGAGGCATGACAGTACAGGAGTACAACAGTCAGTTTGCGCAATTATCACGTTATGCCAATGAAGAGCGAATGATGGAAAATAAAAAGATGGAGAAATTCCTGGATGGATTCGCACCAGCACTAAAGTGCCAGTTAGTCGTACACACTTTTCCAGATTTCAAGACACTGGTAGACAAAGCCATTACACTCGAAAATGAACGTCGCAGTCTAGAAGACATCCGCAAGAGAAAAAGGGATCAGACCAACCACCCCCGCAACAACAAGAATAAAATAAATTTCCAGAGGAACGTTGTGAACAGACCCACGACCCACGACACACGTCCAAATAAGAATTTTCATGCAAGAGACAAGGATTTCACCTATCGTCCGGGTGTTACCTGCTATGCATGTGGAGAAGAAGGACACTATGCTAAACAGTGCCCTAAGCCAAGAAACTCAGCGTCAAAGCCAAACAACAACGGAATCAATTCCACGCCCAAGCGTAACAATTTCAACCCCAATAACAATCACAGGAAAGGCCACCAGAACCATGTGACCAAGGAGCAGGCACAGGATGCACCGGATATCGTACTCGGTACGTTCCCTATCAACACAATACCTGCCACGGTTTTGTTTGATTCTGGAGCTTCTCATTCGTTCATTTCGAAGAGTTTTGCTTTGCAACATGGTTTTTCAATGCTTCCCTTGGGAAAATCAATGACCATCAAATCCCCCGGAAGTAAGCAAATCACTCAGAATTACTGCCAAGGTTTGACCATTGAGATTGAGGGATTAAAATTCGACGCAAACCTCATCGTATTGGAAAACAAAGGACTGGATGTTGTCCTGGGTATGGACTGGCTAACCACCAATAAAGTATTTATCGACTGCTTCAACAAAACAATGACTCTTACTCATCATCATGGAAAAACAATAAGAGTCGCAGCTCAGGAGAGACCAGTATCTCGACAACCTAAATTAAACAAAGTTGATACATCTGAGTTAAGCAAGGTTCCAGTTGTATGTGAATTTCCGGACGTGTTTCCCGAGGAATTACCAGGCATGCCGCCAGACAGAGAAATATAATTCATTATTGAGCTAGCACCGGGAACCACACCCATATATAAGAAACCATACAGAATGGCACCATCCGAGTTGGTTGAATTAAAGAAGCAAATAAAGGAGCTGCTGGACAAGGGATTTATACGAGCCAGCTCCTCACCTTGGGGCTCGCCGGTATTATATGCCAAAAAGAAGGATGGGACCATGAGGCTGTGTATAGACTACCGAGCGCTCATCATGGTCACAATCAAGAATAAATATCTGATGCCACGGATAAATGACTTATTTGACCAGCTCGCACAAGCCAAGGTTTTCTCAAAAGTTGACTTAAGGTCAGGTTGTCATCAACTAAAAGTACGCACAGAAGATATTCCGAAAACAGCATTCACCTCAAGATACAGACTTTATGAATTTACAGTGATTCCATTCAGACTGACTAACGCCCCCGCATATTTCGTCTACCTCATGAACAAAGTATTTATGAAATTCATGGACAAATTTGCGGTGGTATTTATTGATGATATTTTAGTATATTCCAAGACACCGGAAGAACATGTTGAACACCTCCGCATTGTACTGGGAGAATTAAGGAAACATCAGCTTTACGCCAAATTCAGCAAATGTGAATTTTGGTTGAGACAAGTGGGTTTCCTAGGACACGTATTAACACAAGAAGGAATTGCTGTGGACCCAGATAAAGTCAAGGCTGTACTTGGCTGGAAGTCGCCAGCCAGTGTGACGGATATACGCAGTTTCCTCGGTATGGCCGGATATTACAGAAGGTTTATTGAAGGATTTTCCACCATAGCCAAACCAATGACACAGCTACTCAAGAAGGATAAGAAATTCGAGTGGACCGAAGCATGTGAGAAAAGCTTCCAAGAGCTCAAAAAGATATTAACAACAGCCCGAGTATTAATTGTACCTGACATACACAAGAGCTTTGAAGTATATTGCGACGCATCCCGGAAAGGCCTCGGATGCGTACTGATGCAAGAAGGAAAAGTAGTCGCCTACGCATCCCGGCAACTGCGAAAACATGAAGAAAATTATCCTACTCACGATTTGGAGTTGGCAACAGTCATTCATGCACTCAAGGAATGGAGGCACTTCTTGCTTGGAAATCGCTGTGAAATATATACGGACCATAAGAGCCTCAGCTATATTTTCACACAGCCAGATCTAAATTTACGACAACGACGCTGGTTGGAACTGGTAAAAGATTACGACGTTGGTATCCACTATCACCCCGGGAAAGCAAACGTGCTAGCCGATGCTCTCAGCCGTTCCCCAGCCCGAACAGCGGCAGCATACAAAACCTGAGACCCGAATTTCAGCGAGAATTCGCCAGACTCAACCTAATGATGGTCACGGAGGGCGAAGTATCCAAGCTAGAAATACAGCCTACGCTGATAGAGCAAATAAAGAAGGCTCAACTCGGACACCCCAGCATCGAAGGAATAAAAAGAAAAGTAAGTCAAGGCAAGGCTTCAGAATTCACCATAGACAGTGAAGGAATATTATGGTTCGGAGACAGACTTTGCGTACCCAACAACAACGACCTCAAACAGCAAATTCTAGCGGAAAGTCATACCGCTCCATACTCAATCCACCCTGGAGGTACGAAAATGTACAAAGATATTCGGGAAAGATTTTGGTGGCACGACATGAAGAGGGATATAGCCACATTTATTGCATGCTGCGATTCATGTCAACGCATTAAAGCCGAGCACCAAAAACCCGCAGGGCTATTACAGCCAAACAAGATACCAGAATGGAAATGGGATGATATCGGAATGGATTTTATTGTTGGACTACCACGATCACAACACGGTAACGATGCCATATGGGTCATCACAGATAGAATGACCAAGGTGGCACATTTCATACCCGTCAAGACAACACACACCACTCAAAAGCTCGCCAAGCTTTACCTCGCCCGGATAGTATGCCTACATGGTGTGCCCAAGACTATAATATTCGACAGGGGCACTCAGTTCGTCTCGAAATTTTGGGACCAGTTGCAGCAAGCCCTCGGGACACAGCTAACATTCAGTACGGCTTACCACCCCCAGACTGGAGGACAAACGGAACGAGTAAATCAAATACTCGAAGACATGCTAAGGGCATCTGTCCTCACCTATGGGGCCAGTTGGGAGGAAAGTTTACCATATGCAGAGTTTGCATATAACAATAGTTACCAAGCTAGCCTGCAGATGGCACCTTTCGAAGCCTTGTATGGACGAAGATGTCGTACTCCATTGAATTGGTCGGAAACAGGGGACAGCCGCATATTCGGCCCCGATATGTTAAAGGAAGCCGAGGTGAGAGTAAAAATGATACGGGATCGACTCAAGACCGCCCAAAGCCGACAAAAGAGCTATTACGATCAAAAGCGAAATAAGTTTTGAGCCCGGTGACGACGTATACCTGCGTGTGTCACCGATGAGAGGACTACAACGATTCAAAGTCGAAGGGAAACTAGCACCACGATTCATCGGACCCTTCCGTATAGTTGCACGAAGAGGCACAGTAGCTTACCAACTGGACCTTCCCAAGGAACTGCCCGATGTCCACGACGTGTTCCACGTCTCGCAACTATGGAAGTGTGTAAGCAACCCAGAGAAACATGTGTCACATGAAAATCTTGATGTGCAACCAGATGTTACATACCGAGAACACTCAGTGAAGATTTCGGAGGAGTCTGAAAGGAGGACCCGTTAGAAAACTATTAAATTTCTCAAAGTTCAGTGGAGTAATCACACATAGGATGAGGCAACATGGGAAAGGGAAGATTTCCTTCGGACAGAACACCCACACCTATTTGAGGATCAGCTGAAATCTCGGGGACGAGATTTTTCCTAAGGGGGTAGGTGTTGTAACACCCCAAATTTTTGATTTGGTTTTTCTTGCAAATTTTTGGCCTTTTTGGAAGGGGATTGTTTGATCTTTTCTTTTGCCCTTCTAAAATCCCTTTTTGCCAAAGTTTGTGTGACTTCTCAAGCTTGATTTTTGGCCTTGAAGTTTTTCTCTTCTGTTTGGCTCAAGCACAAGTTGAGTTTAAAAAGAAGTTGTTGGAGTTCCCCACTTCTTGATTTTAAACTTCCCAAGTTTAACCTTGGACTTATCTCCCCTCCAACCTCCATCTTTCCATGATCCCAACAGAAACAATCCTCTCCAAGACCCTCTCCACACTTTGGGACAAGTATTTTATCAATTCCAGCAAGTTATAATCTTATTGGAATTTTTCTCCTATTTATTTCACTCCAAAAATAATTCTGTCTTTTATAGTGGACCTTAGTGATTTACAAAGGAACCACCATTTCCATCTACCTATTTGACTCCAAACCAACTCTCCTAGATAGTCCTTAGTACCCACAACCTAGATCCATCTTGTTTCACTGGTCCATAGTTCAAAATTTTCAAATTTCACCTGCTGCAAGTTTGGACCAGATTTGCAAAATTTGGTGAAATTCATATTTATCTTCATCCAAAAATTCTGTGAAAAATCATGCAGCCTCTAGATACATCAAAAGGCCACTCCACCAAAAATCAGCTCCAGAGACATTGCACAAATACCAGAATCAATTCATCAAACACCTAGCCTACACTGTTCTGTCAAATTCAGAACTGTTAATTGAAACTGCCTACACTTCGTCAGTTTCGTCAGTTTCGTCAGATTCTTCAGCGCAGCGACAAAACTCGTCTATGCTTCCTTGGCTCGACGCTGCACTGCAGCTTCTCCTTATCCAGGCGTCGCACGGTCGCTTGGCCGTTTCTAGGCGTCGGTGGCGCCCTGGCCCGACCGCGCCGGCGGCTGCCACGGCCACAGCGCCACCCGTGGCGGCTGACAGAAGCAACGCCGCAGCTCCACGCCGTTCGCGCCGCCTAGACCACCCCAGTGCTCCGCGTGTCCCTCGCCACAGCCAACGCATGCCTGGCACGCCGTCGCCGTGGCCTGGCAAGCGCAGAGCGCCGTTTCTGCCGCCGACAAGCCGCGTGGCCGTTCCGTCGAGGACAGGCCGTAACTCCATCCCTACTGCTGAGTTAAGCGCGGGAATGGAGCTCCTACAGATCATAGATGATGCTCAAGCCCCTAGCCCCGCCGTCCGTCCACTGCAGCGCCGTAATTGGCTCGCCGGACTTATCCGTTCGCGGCAGCCACCTCGAGCCGCCTATAAAAGGCACCCCCGAGCTCGTGCTCGAACTCCCACGCCTCCACTACTTCCCTAGACCACGCCCAGCCTCTGGAAGAGCCCCGAGAGGCCCTTCTTCCCTGGCTCCGGCCAGCTACCTCCGCCTCGGGCTCCAGCTCCGTTCACTCCGGTGAGGGCTTCTCCGCCGCCGTGAACTTGAACGTAGCACCCTAGCATCCCCCTAGTCCTAACCCCAACCCAATTTCACTCCAGAAACCTTCTCCGACGAGGTCCACGACCACCCGAGCCGCCGTCCGCCGGAGATAAGCTCGCCGTTGACGTGGGACTCGCCGGCACCCAACTCCACCACCATTCGACGCGGAAGACCACCGTGAAGCCATAGGTACCACTCCCCTCCCCTATCTCACCGTGGATCGACGCTGGCGATCACCGCAGCACCGGCGCCGGCGCGGCTCCGTTTCTTTTTTCAAAACTGACAGGTGGGGTCCCTCTGTCAGTCTCTCATATCTCCCCCTCGAACCGTTTTCTGTTGGCGTATTTAAGCAAAGTGCGTTTCCCTCTGCGGGTGACGTACTGCGTACCGGTTCGCTTCGTTATTTTCTGTTCTAGCCCCTGGATCTTTTCTGTTTCATTACAAATGGGTCCCTAGACAGAAACCTTAATATCTTTTAAACTAAAAGTGATTTTGAGTTGATTCGATTTCTGTCCACCTTGATTTTCTGTCTAGTTTTTTTTCATATTTATGTGGAAATATTTGGAGCAACTTTATTTTGCACGCACGGTATTTATGTTAGTACATATTTTGTTTGAATACATAGATACCGAAGGTCGTGACGGAGACACGAATCACGTCGAGTTAGGCTCCAACTTTTCAGAACCAGGCAAGCATGTTTGAACTCTTGATATGATGAGTGTGTTCCATGTTTGCTCGAGTAGCTCGTTTCATAAGCATGATCATATGAGCATATGTGTATGGCATATTTCATGCAAATAAGCTTCGGGTGAGTCCCGAAGGAGAATGTTGAACCACCTAGATCATATGGTGATATGATGGGTGGAATGCTGGTATTGTTGGAGCATGCCAGTAGTTGGTTAACTCAGCTTCAACGGAGATCATGTCATGATTACGTTCATCCCCTTTTTAGTACTATCATAGGCCGTCCATTGGGATTACGGTCTAGTCGGTTGTAAACCACTTTCCGAGTACACACCAAGTAGAGGGGACGGGATGAGGGTTCCATGGCCCTGGATTAAAGCCCATCATCCGGTAAGGGGGCATGGGTGTTTCCGGTTGGGACCGAGAGGGGGGCACCCCTTAGAGCGCGCATATATAAATTTGATCCCATGCTATTCGAGGTTGTAGCCTCCCCGTCTTAGAGTTTTCCGTGAATGTCGTCGCGGGTGATTCCGGACGACAGGATGTTAAACGGGTGTGTACTGGTTAGTTGGGTTTCTACTAAAACACCGTAGACGGGGCTAGTCCACGTGGCTAGTAGAACCCGTTGGCTATGAGTTATTAGTACAAGCTCTGCAGAGTTAAATTCCTTCATTAGCCATGTTTATGGCCTAGGATCAATCTTCATGTCAACCCGGTGACCATCTCTAGTATATTCTTGTGAGTAACCAAAATAGTGTTATCATCAAGTTCATTTGGTAGATGAACTCACCACTATCTCTGTATTGATTTTACTTTCCGAAGTATTTCATCATTATATTCTGTTTGTTATAAGCCCTTTATGTGATGTCACTTAGACGTCCGACTGTGGCATTCTTGTCATTTTTTTATAAGCCCTTTATGTGATGTCGCTTAGACGTCCGACTGTGGCATTCTTGTCATTTATTTTTGCTATAAGCCCTTTATGTGATGTCGCTTAGACGTCCGACTATGGCATTCTTGTCATTTATTTTTGTTATAAGCCCTTTATGTGATGTCGCTCAGACGTCCGACTGTGGCATTCTTGTTATTTATTTTTGCTATAAGCCCTTTATGTCGTGTCGCTCAGACGCCCGACTGTGGCCTGTTATCATTTATTACTTTCCTGCAAGGCGTCACCCAGACCCTCATTTGGTCTCGTTATTTTTATCTTTTGGATTTCGGGAGGATTACCGCCCGACTTCCATTCTTTACCTTCAGCGCATTCATATTTTATTCTGGTCACATTTTTGCTGCAATACTCATATGCATTCATGCTGGCATTTGTTATATCTTAAGTCCGAACTGTCTTGCGAGTACATTCAAAGTACTCACCTGGCTTGTTGACTTAGCCAGATGTGGACAAAGGCGATCTCATGGATGAAGAGTTCGATAGCGAGTCCGACGCTTAGAGGAGTCCCAGTCAGTCCCTTGCGATCCTGGAGTTGATCACTGTTTTATAACCGCTTCCGCCTACCACCAAATAAATTCATCGGGTCTCACTCCGACACTCGATGAACTGTATTATATTGAAGTCAGATCACCCACTTCACTGTGACAAATTCCACCACCTTTTATTACGAGTTAGTAGTATGCCACCATGCCTCATGTCATATCCGCCTCTATGTAATATATTGGAGCGCTTGTAATAAAATTTGTTGAGCCACCCCTAGCTCAACCTTATATAATATTCAGTGTACTGGAATTCTGTATCAAGGAATTGCCTGTCGGCAAGGAATTATAATCTCGTCGGTTTAAACAAAACGATCAGGCTTCCGGTAATTATTTTACCGAAGACCGGTCGTGACAGGTGCCTCGTGTCCCTTTCAGACTACTTCTTATTTTCCTATTTTCTTAAATATTTCAAATCGGAGAAAAATTGATATTAGAACTATTTTGTAGTCGGTTTACTTACCGTACCACATACCTCTTCCTTTTCGGAGTCTGAAACATTCTGGAAAGTGTCTCTTATGTATTCCTCCAGGGTTACGGTTTCAATAACATTAGTTTCAACATTTATGGGATTACCTGAGATATAATGTTTGATTGTTTGGCCGTTCACCACCTTCGGATTTGTGCCTTCAAAGTTGTTGATTTTTATGGCACTGGAACGATAGACCTCCTCGATAACGTAAGGGCCTTCCCATTTAGAGGGAAGTTTTCCTGCAAAATATCTTAAACGAGATTTGTTTAGCAAAACATAATCATCTACGTTAAACTCACGTTTCTATATCCTTTTGTCATGCCATATTTTAACCTTTTCTTTAAATAGTTTGGCATTCTCATAGGCCTAGGTTCTCCACTCATCAAGTGAGCTAATGTCAAATAGTCTCTTCTCACCAGCAAGTTTGAAATCGTAATTGAGCTCTTTAATGGCCCAATATGCCTTATGTTCTAGTTCGACAGGTAAGTGACATGCTTTTCCATAAACCATTTTATACGGAGACATACCCATAGGATTTTTATATGCAGTTCTATAAGCCCATAATGCATCATCAAGTTTCTTGGACCAATTCTTTCTAGATCTATTAACAGTCTTTTGCAAAATTAATTTCAGCTCTCTGTTACTTAGTTCTACTTGACCACTAGACTGTGGGTGGTAAGGGGATGCAATTCTATGATTAACATCATACTTAGCAAGCATTTTACGGAAAGCACCATGAATAAAATGTGAACCACCATCAGTCATTAGGTATCTAGGGACTCCAAACCTCGGAAAAATAACTTCTTTAAGCATCTTAATAGAGGTTTTATGATCAGCACTACTAGTTGGAATAGCTTTTACCCACTTAGTAACATAATCAACAGCAACTAAAATATGTGTATACCCATTAGAGGAAGGAAATAGTCCCATATAATCAAAGCCCCAAACATCAAATGGTTCAATAACAAGTGAATAGTTCATAGGCATTTCTTGACGTCTACTAATATTACCGATTCTTTGACATTCATCACAAGACAAGGCAAACTTACGGGCATCCTTGAAGAGAGTAGGTCAATAAAAACCAGATTGCAATACCTTATGTGCAGTTCTATCTCCAGCATGGTGTCCTCCATAAGCCTCAGAGTGACACTTGCGTAGGATCTGTTCCTATTCATACTTAGGTACACAATGTCTAATAACACCATCTACTCCTTCTTTATAAAGGTGTGGGTCATCCCATAAGCAATGTCTTAAATCATAGAAAAACCTTTTCTTTTGCTGGTATGTGAAACTAGGTGGTATAAATTTAGCAACAATGTATTTAGCATAATTAGCATACCATGGATCAGTACGAGAAGCATTTATGATAGCCAATTTTTCATGGGGAAAGCTATCATCAATAGGTAGTGGGTCATCAAGAATATTCTCTAACCTAGATAAGTTGTCTGCAATGGGGTTCTCAGCTCCCTTTCTATCAATGATATGCAAATCAAATTCTTGTAGTAGGAGAACCCATCTAATAAGTCTAGGTTTAGCATCTTTCTTTTCCATAAGATATTTAATAGCGGCATGATCAGTGTGAGCAGTTACTTTAGAATCAACAATGTAAGCTCTGAACTTGTCACAGGCAAATACAACTGCTAAAAATTCTTTTTCAGCAGTAGCATAATTTCTCTGGGCACAGTATAAAGTTTTACTAGCATATTGGATAACATTCAATTTCTTATCAACTCTTTGTCCTAGAACAACACCTACAGCATAGTCACTAGCATCACACATGATTTCAAAGGGTAAATTCTAATCAGGTTGTTGGACAATAGGTGCAGAGATCAAGGCTTTCTTAAGTATTTCAAATGCCTACACAATCATCGTCAAAGACAAAAGGAGCATCTTTTTGTAAGAGGTTAGTCGGAGTCCTAGATATTTTTGAGAAGTCCTTAATGAACCTCCTATAAAAACGACATGACCAAGGAAACTTCTTATGCCTTTAATGTCCTTAGGACATGACATCTTTTTGATATCATGAACTTTAGCTTTATCAACTTCAATACCTATTTCAGAAATTTTATGCCCCAAGACAATACCTTCATTAACCATAAACTAACACTTCTCCCAATTCAAGACAAGATTAGTTCCTTCACATCTCTGCAAAACTTGATCAAGGTTGCTCAAGCAATCATCAAAAGAAGTTCCATAAATGGAAAAATCATCCATGAAAACCTCAACAATATTTTCACAAAAATCAGAGAATATAGCCATCATGCATCTTTGAAAGGTAGCAGGTGCATTACATAAACCAAAAGGCATATGTCTATAAGCAAAGGTACCGAAAGGGCAAGTAAAAGTGGTCTTTTCTTGATCCTCTTTTGACACAGGTATTTGAGAGAAACCAGAATAGCTATCTAGAAAGCAAAAATGTGTATGTCTGGATAATCTTTCTAGCATTTGATCAATAAAAGGTAAGGGGTAGTGATCCTTTTTAGTAGCTTTATTTAATTTGCGGGGATCAGTTACCATTCTATAACCTGTAAAAATTCTTTGTGGGATCAATTCATCTTTATCATTAGGAACAATAGTAATACCTCCCTTCTTAGGGACACAATGGACATGACTTACCCACTCACTATCAGCAACAGGATAAATTATGCCTACCTCTAGAAGCTTTAGCATTTCTTTCCTTACCACTTCTTTCATACTAGGATTTAACTGTCATTGATGATCAACAACCGGTTTAGCATCTTTCTCCAATATTATTTTGTTTAGGCATAGAGTGGGACTAATGCCCTTAAGATCATAAAGAGTATATCCAATAGAAGCACGGTGCTTCTTCAGAGTTTTCAATAATTTCTCTTCTTCCTGCTCTGAAAGGTTAGCACTAATAATAACAGGATATATCTTCTTTTCATCAAGATAAGCATACTTAAGAGTATCAGGTAATGGTTTGTGCTCAAACATGGGATCACCCTAGGGTGGAGGAGGATCACCTAGGATTTAAATGGGCAAGTTGTGTTTCAATAAAGGTCCCTGCTTAAAGAATATTTGATCTATTTCCCTTCTCTCATTCATAAACATATCATTTTCATGGTCTAGCAAAAAATGTTCTAAAGGATCGTTAGGAGGCACGGCAATAGAAGCAAGACCAATAATTTCATCTTTACTAGGCAACTCTTTATCATGTGGTTGTCTACGAAATTTAGCAAAGTTAAAATCATGAGACATATCCCCTAATCAATAGTAACATCCTTTTTGCAATCTATCCTAGCATTAACAGTATTCAAGAAGGGTCTAACAAATATAATAGGGCAAAATTCATCTTGTGGGGAACCAAGAACAAGAAAATCAGTAGGGTATTTAACTTTCCCACACAAGACTTCAACATCTCTGACAATCCCAATTAGTGAAATAGTATCTCTATCGGCAAGCTTAATTGTAACATCAATACCTTCTAGCTCGGCACGTGCAATATCGTGCATAATTTCTTCATATAAGGAATAGGGTATTGCACTCGCACTAGCACCCATATCACATAAGCCATGATAGCAATGATCTCCTATTTTAACACAAATAACATGCATGCCTACAATAGGTCTATGTTTATTGTTAGTATCCGGTCTAGCAATTCTAGCACCTTCATCACAAAGTTAAATAACATGCCCATCAATATTATCGACCAAGAGATCCTTAACCATTGTAATACAGGTTCAACTTTAATTTCCTCAAAGGGTGTAGGTGTTCTAGTATTACTCTTACGAACCACTAATACGTCTCCAACGTATCTATAAAATTTTATTGTTCCATGCTATTATATTATCTGCTTTGGATGTTTAATGGCCTTTATTATATACTTTTATATTATTTTTGGGACTAACCTATTAACCCAAGGCCCATTGCAAATTGTTGTTTTTTGCTATTTCAGTGTTTCACAGAAAAGGAATATCAAACGGAGTCCAAATGGAATGAAACCTTCGGGAGAGTCGTTTTTTGGAACAAATACAACACAGAAGACTTGGAGTACATGCTAGGGAAGAAACGAGGCGGCCACGAGGGCAGGGGCGCGCCCAGGGGGTAGGCGCACCCCCCACCCTCGTGGGCCCTGTTGCTCCCCTTGCATCCCTCTTCCTCCGATATATATCCACGTACCCTGAAAACATTTGAGAGCACCACAAAACCCTAATTCCACTGCCGCAACCTTCTGTACTCGTGAGATCCCATCTTGGGGCTTGTTTCGGAGCTCCATCGGAGGGGGCATCGATCACAGAGGGCTTCTACATCAACACCATAGCCTCTCCGATGAGTTGTGAGTAGTTTACCACAGACCTTCGGGTCCATAGTTATTAGCTAGATGGCTTCTTCTCTCTCTTTGGATCTCAATACAAAGTTCTCCTCGATCTTCTTGGAGATCTATTCGATGTAATTCTTTATGCAGTGTGTTTGTCGAGATCCGATGAATTGTGGGTTTATGATCAATATTATCTATGAACAATATTTGATTCTTCTCTGAAATCTTTTATGCATGATTTAAATATCTTTGCAAGTCTCTTCAAATTATCAGTTTGGTTTGGCCTACTAGATTGATCTTTCTTGCAATGGGAGAAGTGCTTAGCTTTGGGTTCAATCTTGCGTTGTCCTTTCCCAGTGACAGCAGGGGCAGCAAGGCACGTATTGTATTGTTACCATCGAGGATAAAAAGTTGGGTTTTAAATCATATTGCATGAGTCTATCCCTCTACATCATCTCATCTTGCTTAAAGAGTTACTCTGTTCTTATGAACTTAATACTCTAGATGCATGCTTGATATCGGTTGATGTGTGGAGTAATAGTAGTAGATGCAGAATCGTTTCGTTCTACTTGTCACGGACGTGATGGCTATATACAATGATCATGCCTAGTTATTCTCATAACTATGCGCTTTTCTATTAATTGCTCGACAGTAATTCATTCATCCATCGTAGAAATCTGCTATCATGAGAGAAGCCACTAGTGAAACCTATGGCCCCCGGGTCTATCTTCTATCATATCAATCTTCCAGCAACTATTTATCTTTACTTTACTTTTACTTTGCAATCTTTACTTTCAATCTATAAAACAAAATACCAAAAATATTATCTTATTATCTTTATCATATCTCACTTTTCCAAGTGGCCGAGAAGGGATTGACAACCCCTTTATCGCGTTGGTTGCAAGGTTCTTATTTGTTTATGTAGGTACAAGGGACTCGCGCTTGGTCTCCTACTGGATTGATACCTTGGTTCTCAAAAACTGAGGGAAATACTTACGCTACTGTGCTGTATCACCCTTTCCTCTTCAAGGGAAAAACAACGCAAGCTCAAGAGGTAGCAGCCACAGTTGAAACTTTAGTATCATCCTTTATTCTTGCAGGGAAGGGTGGTTTCTCAATATAAGCGGTAGGAACAATAGGATCAACGTTATAAGTGTTAGTCTTTTCTTCAACTTTAATAGGTTCAATTACTTTTACTTCAATGGGAGGATGATATTTAAACCACTTATCCTTAGGGAGATCAACATGAGTAGCAAATGATTCACAGAAAGAAGCTACTATCTCAGTGGCAAGTCCATATTTAGTGCTAAATTCATGGAAAACATCGGTATCCATAAAAGATTTAACACAATCAAACTTAGGTGTTATACGTGACTCCTTATCTTCATCGAGATCCAATTCTTCATAGTTGCGTTTAATTCTTTCCAATAAATCCCATTTGAATTCAATAGTATTCATCATAAAAGAACCAATACAAGAAGAATCGAGCATGGAGCAATTATTGAGAGAAAGCCAAGCATAAATTTTTTGAATAATAATTTCTCTTGAGGGCTCATGATTGGGGCATGAATACAACATTGACTTAATCCTCCCCTAAGCTTGAGCGATACTTTCTCCTTCGTGAGGCCAAAAATTATATATATAATTACGATCACGATGGACCAGATGCATAGGTTAAAACTTCTGATGAAATTCCAATTTCAATTGGTTGTAGTTCCATGATCCAATATCATCGCAAAGACTAAACCATGTCAATGCCTTTCCCTTCAAAGATAAAGGGAAGACCTTCTTCTTGATAACATCGTCGGGCATACATGCAAGCTTAAATAATCCACAAACTTCATCCACATAGAATAGGTGCAAATCGGGATGCAATGTTCCATCTCCTATAAAGGGATTAGCTAGCAGTTTCTCTATCATACCCAAAGGAATTTCAAAGTAAAAAATTTCAATAGGTTCAGTAGGTTGAGGGGTAACTATTTTCTCTACTGGTCGGGGTGAAGATACCCCGAACAAGCCCCTCAAAGGATTATGTCCATAGTGACAAGTGACAGTAAATTTCAGCACACTATATAAATTTTTCCTTCCCAAATTCCACTTACCAAAGGCGCTTCACTCCCGGCAATGGCGCTAGAAAAGATTCTTGATGACCCACAAGTATAGGGGATCTATCGTAGTCCTTTGGATAAGTATGAGTGTCGAACCCAACGAGGAGCAGAAGGAAATGATAGGCAGTTTTCAGTAAGGTATTCTCTGCAAGCACTGAAATTATCGGTACTAGATAGTTTTGTGATAAGGTAATTTGAAATGAGTAACAAGTAATAAAAGTAAATAAGGTGCAGAAATATGGCAAAATCCTTTTCTAGCAAAGGACAAGCCTGGACAAACTCTTATATAAAGTAAAGCGCTCCCGAGGACACATGTGAATTATCGTCAAGCTAGTTTTCATCACGCTCATATGATTCGCGTTCGTTACTTTGATAATTTGGTATGTGGCTGGACCGGTGCTTGGGTACTACCCTTCCTTGGACAAGCATCCCACTTATGATTAACCTCTATTGCAAGCATCCTCAACTACAAAAGAAGTATTAAGGTAAACCTAACCATAGCATGAAACATATGGATCCAAATCAACCCCTTACGAAGCAACGCATAAACTAGGGTTTAAGCTTCTGTCACTCTAGCAACCCATCATCTACTTATTACTTTCCAATTCTTTCGTATATGCCCAAACAATTGCTAAGTGTAATGTAGTCGACGTTCATATAACACCACTAGAGGAAATACAACATACATCTCATCAAAATATCGAACGAATACCAAATTCACATGACTACTTATAGCAAGACTTCTCCCATGTCCTCAGGAACAAACGTAACTACTCAAAAATCATATAAATGTTCATAATCAGAGGGGTATTAATATGCATAAAGGATCTGGACATATGATCTTCCACCTAATAAACCAACTAGCATCAACTACAAGGAGTAATCAACAATACTAGCAACCCACAAGTACCAATCTGAGGTTTTGGGACAAAGATTGGATACAAGAGATGAACTAGGGTTTGAGAGAAGATGGTGTTGGTGAAGATGTTGATGGAAATTGACCCCCTCCCGCTGAGAGGATCGATGGTGATGACGATGGTGACGATTTCCCCCTCCCGGAGGGATGTTTCCTCGACAGAACAGCTCCGCCGGAGCCCTAGATTGGTTCCGCCTCGAGACGGGGGCGCTTTGTCCCGTAAGCTCCTTGCTTATTTTTTCCAGGGTAGAAGACACCTTATACCAGTAGATGGGCATCGGGGGGCTGCTAGGTGGCCCACGAGGCAGGGGGTGCGCCCCACCCTCATGGACGGTGGGTGGCCTCCCTCTGGTGCTTTCTTCGCCCAATATTCTTTATATATGACAAAACTGACTTTCGTGGAGTTTCAGGACTTTTTGAGTTGTGCATAATAGGTCTCCAATATTTTCTCCTTTTCCAGTCTAGAATTCTAGCTGTCGGCATTCTCCCTCTTCATGTAAACCTTGTAAATAATAGAGAAAAGGCATAAGTATTGTGACACAATGTGTAATAACAACCCATAATGCAATAAATATCGATATAAAAGCATGATGCAAAATGGATGTATCAATAGTCTCGTAGCTTGCTGGCATCGGCGCGCTTGGGAAGCAGGGTCAGCGGGGCCTGGTTGAGCTTGATGAAACCTCGTCTCCGGAGCAAAGATAACTGTTGGAAGACATCCAGGAAATCTTGTCGAATAGTGCCCCAACAAGTTCTCATGAACACTGTCGTAAACCCGTCCGGCACGTGGGCCTTGCGGGCCAGCAGGAGTTTGATGGTGTTCCATATTTCCTCTGGGCTGAACAGCTCATCAAGGCCTACTAGGTCACAAGGCTCGATGAGATGATCAAGGTCCAGCATGCAGTCGTGTGTGGCAGGACAACCGAAGAGCTCGTCAAAGTGGGCGAATGCTACCTGCGCCATCTCCTCATGGCCAATGATTACATGGCCATTGGCGGAGAGGGTGTGGATGTGGTTCTTCTGCCAGTGATAGAAGCATTGCATGTGGAAAAAGGCCATGTTGGCGTCGCCATCTTTGAGCGTGGTGATGCGGGCATGCTACCTGGCTATGGTGCGCTCTAGGGAGGCCAATCTGAGGTATGAGATCTTGAGCTGCTTACGCAGCCAATCCTCTGGAGGCGATAGCACGCGATCTTCTTAAGCATTGTCGAATCATGAGAAGAACTCACGAGAGATTGCCATCTTATCCCATATGCAGCCGGTGGACTTAGCACTCCAGCTAGTGAGCATGCGCGATGTTACCTGAAGGTGCAACATCAAGCGACGGAAAGGGTCTAGGCACTACAAAAAAATACAATTATGTGATGATACGTGTTTGTCATAGTAGGTCACGTTTTCTGTCATGCATGTACATCCATGACGATTTTATGACAAAATCAAGAGAGTCATACATGTGCTGTCGTAGAAGTGTTCCATGACATTAGCAAAATTATGATCACGGAAGTGTCCACTTCCATGACGATAAATCGCGCGTCACAGAAGTGCTTTCGTCAAGGGTGACCGACACGTGGCATCCACCGGAACGGAACGCCGTTAAGCTATCGGGTCCGGTTTTGGATCCGATAACCCGTTAATAGCCCTGACCAATGGGGATTTTCCATGTGTAAAATTATCATTGGCTAGAGGGAACACGTGTCGGCTCGCCGTTGGAACAGATGTCATCCACTCATTGGACCCATAGCGCCTATGATACATCGACACGTGGCACGGCCCAACAGAGGCCCGTTCCCGTGAAAAGGCCATCCCGTTTGACTTGGTCAAAAGGTGGCGGGCCGGCCCACGGCAAGCCTGTTAATGGCCTCTTCGCATATAGCCCAATTACAGCCCGCTAACCCAGGGCCCATTTACGGCCTATCCGAATTAGGCCTAGTAGCGTCATCTGGGCCGTCCAATATAATTCCAGCCCGCTTTAACTCCCGTCCCATGTATGGCCCATGACATCTTTCGGCCCATATGAGGCCCTTAGTAACCCTCGGCCCATTAACGGCCCGTGGTAAAATTGGCCCGTAATGAACAGTGCCCAACAAAGGCCCATTCCTCTGAAAAGGCCGGCCCGTTTGACTTGGTCAAAAGGTGACGGGCTGGCCCACGGCAAGCCTGTTAACGGCCTGTTCGCATATAGCCCATTTACAGCCCGCTAACCCAGGGCCCGTTTACGGCCTATCCGAATTAGGCCCAGTAGCGTCATATGGGGCGTCCAATATAATTCCAGCCCGTTTTAACTTCCGGCCCATGTATGGCCCATGACTTCTTTCGACCCATATCAGGTCCTTAGTAAACCTCAGCCCACTAACGGCCCGTGGTAAAACTGGCCCGTATTGAACAATGTTTTACTTTATACCCATTAACGGCCCATTATTCCATCGGGCCGTTTCCAGCCCATGTTATCTTTCGGCCTACTCAGGGCCCATTTATTCTTGGGCTCATTTCCAGCATTCGTTACTTTCGGCCCGTTACTGTCATTTTCTACTTGTGGGCCAAATTCAGCCTATGGTTACAGTCGACCCGTTTGTGGCTTGTTAATACGTTGGGCCGTTTTCATAGCGTCATCAAATACGGCCGATTAATGACGGCCCGTTATGGTCGGCCCATGAACGGACGATTTCAACTCTAGCCCATTTACGGCCATAATGTGGTCTGTTATTGGCCCATGTTTGGCCAACCGATCATGCGGCCCGTAGAAGGCCCATTATGTCTACGGCCCGTATAAGGCCCATTGTTTCTACGACCCTTAGAAGGCCCATTGTTTCTACGGCCCGTAAGAGGCCCATGTTAACTACAGTAAATATGTAGCACATGGTTAATGTGGCCTAGTTTTAAAAAATAGGCTATTGCGGCCACTAGCAAACCACGGAAAAAGAACTGCATTGACTACAAGAAAACAAATAAACAAGACAATAAGGAAATAAATAGGCAAGCAACTTACGATAGGCTATCACGGCTATTACACATATTACATCCACTGGGCATCAAAGTTCGCCACCAGTGCAAATATAGGGAACAAAGCAGCATATAAACGCCGCAGCAAAACAAGTCCAGAACTGAAACCATTCAGAAGAGCTCAAGAAACAATATCATGGGTACCCATAATGCTGGCAAGATGCTTAGCAAGCTTATTAACTTTCTCTTGTTTGGCGCTTAAATCCTCCAGCACTTGCTGTTGCACCAGAAAGTATGCATCTGAATTTTGCAGGGACTTCCTCAGTCCTTCGGCTTCCCGTCGCATAACATCTGATCGATGTCTTTCAACTTGAAGTTGAGACTCAAGAAGCAGTACTGATTCAGGCAGCGAGTTCGAAGAGCTGGTGCCAGCAGTAGTAGCCAGTAACTCAAACACTACATTAGGACAGGACTTTGGGGTTGTCTCAGTGTCTTCAATATAGTTTTTATCAGCTTTCTTGGAGACCAACAGGGATGTCTCACTATCTTGAACCTTATCTGCATTACTTCCTGTACCATTGCATAACGGGGTACTCTTCTCCAATATTTTATCCGCATTCTAAAACAGAAACAAACAAACACATCACAGGTTTACAATGTAGTATATGAAACTCATTTTGGTAAACCAGTTCAGTAGTAAGGTGGACAGGATAACAGCATGAAACAAACAAATATCTATGTAGTATGGTCACTGTATGGTCTATATCATTCTAGTTTATGTTGCCAAATCAAGATAGATACAGTTCGAATCATATCTATTTAAGACAAAGCAGCTTAGACAGAATATAAGTGTGGGAAACTACACAGCAATAACAACACTTGTAAGGTGCATGGCATGAGAATATAACTGTTTATTCAATTGAAATTGAAATCAACATAGAGCAAGTTACAACAGCAAACACGTTAAAGAAACAGGTTTAAAACATACATGTTGCACCATTGCAGTTTCAATTGCATCCTTCAAATTTGAAATTAGTTGGTATGAGTAAATACAGTGATGCAAGAGCCAAGTAGTATGAACCATAGCTACGGAACCTGACCTGAGAACTATTCTTCTTCTACTTTAAGCGTTGACTTGAGGTTCAGAGTGGTGGTCCTCGTTCTTTGGGCACTATAGTTGCCTTACTAACTACTCGTGTTTGGGTGCTCTGTGGTGGAGATGGTGATGTGTCAACGGGAACTGGGTTACTATCTGTTGGGGTTGGGGTTAGAAGGGGTGTAGCTGGTTCTCTGTCCAACTGGGTAGGGGTACAATCTGCGTGAGTCTGGGTTATGTGTGGTGGGGCTAGTTCTTGGGCAAGTACAACCGTGGTTCTATCTCCATCGACAGGTAGCACGATCTTTTCTGAAGACCGCGTTTTTACTCCCATAGATACTGCCATCACCCCCTCCAATTGAAATGGTTGATAAACAAGAAAAGTAATTGAATGTACAGACATTGTAAGATAGACAGGTGCAATGGATAGTAGGGAAGAAAATAGGGCATGAAATAATTCACATTTATGTTGTCTAACCAAACAGAATAGCAGGACATAATTTCACATATATGATGGCTAATTAAACAGGATAGCATGACACAATTTCACATGTATGATGGCTAACTAAAAAGGATATAATGACATACTTCAAAATATGACGACGATGTAAACAGGATGACATGATATAACTATACGATGTGTCTATTAAAGTGGTTGGCATGCCATATATCACAAACATGCTGATAACCCACAAGTGTAGGGGATCGCAACAGTTTTTGAGGGTAAAGTATTAAACCCAAATTTTTTGATTAGACACAAGGGGAGCCAAAGAATACTCTTAAGTATTAGCAGCTGAGTTGTCAATTCAACCACACCTGGAAACTTAGTATCTGCAGCAAGATAGTTTAGTAGCAAAGTAATATGATAATGGCGATAGCAGCAATAAAAGTAAAGATAGTGTTTTTGTAGTTTTTGTAATAATAGCAACTAGCAATATAGGTAAACCTCGTAGGCATTGGATCAGTGATGGGAAATTACGTAGGATGCAATTCATCATGTAGAAGTTATAACCTAGGCTGACACAGAACTAGCTCCAGTTCATCAATGCAATGTAGGCATGTATTCCGTATATAGTCATACGTGCTTATGGAAAAGAACTTGCATGACATCTTTTGTCCTACCCTCCCGTGGCAGCGCGGTCCTACTGGAAACTAAGGGATATTAAGGCCTCCTTTTAATAGAGTACCGGACCAAAGCATTAACACATAGTGAATACATGAACTCCTCAAACTATGGTCATCATCGGGAGTGGTCCCGATTATTGTCACTTTGGGGTCGCCAGATCATAACACATAGTAGGTGACTATAGACTTGCAAGATAGGATCAAGAACACACATATATTCATGGAAACATAATAGGTTCAGATCTGAAATCATGGCGGGCCCTAGTGACAAGTATTAAGCATAGCAAAGTCATAGCAACATCAATCTCATAACATAGTGGATAATAGGGATCAAACCCTAACAAAACTAACTCGATTACATGATAGATCCCATCCAGCCCATCACCTTCCAGCAAGCCTACGATGGAATTACTCACACACGGCGGTGAGCATCATGGAATTGGTGATGGAGGAAGGTTGATGATGACGATGGCGACGATCTCCACTCTCCGGAGCCCCGAACGGGCTCCAGATCAGCCCTCCCGAGAGAGATTAGGGCTTGGTAGTGGCTCCGTCTCGTGAAACGCGATAATTCTTTCTCCCAGATTTTTTTCTCCACAAAACGGAATATATAGGACCTGGGGATACGTCGGTGGAGCATCGGGGGGCCCTCGAGGCAGGGGGCGCGTCCCCCACCCTCGAGGACAGGGTGTGGGCACCCCGGTGCAGATATTTTTTATATTTTCCGAAATAATTCTTTGTTGATTTTCAGGCGATTCCGAGAACTTTTTATTTCTGCATAAAAACAACACCATGGCAATTCTGCTGAAAACAGCGTCAGTCCGGGTTAGTTCCATTCAAATCATGCAAGTTAGAGTCCAAAACAAGGGCAAAAGGGTTTGAAAAAGTAGATACGTTGGAGACCTATCAACTCCCCCAAGCTTAAACCTTTGCTTGTCCTCAAGCAATTCAGTTGACAAACTGAAAGTGATAAAGAAAAACTTTGACAAACTCTGTTTGCTCTTGTTGCTGTAAATATGTAAGCTAGCATTCAGGTTTTCAACAAGATCATGAACTAACCACATTCACAGTAACTTTCAGGTCTCAAGACTACTCACATCAATGGCATAAGCAACTAGCGAGCAATAATAATAAACCTCGGATGACAACACTTCTCAAAACAATCATGATATGATATAACAGGATGGTATCTCGCTAGCCCTTTCTGAGACCGCAAAACATAAATGCAGAGCACCTTTAAAGATCAAGGACTGACTAGACATTGTACTTCATGGTAAAAGAGATCCAGTCATGATCATACTCAATGCAAAATTAATTGTAATACATGCAACGACAGAGGCGCTCTCCTACTGGTGCTTTTTTGATAGGAGGATGATGACTCTGCATAAAAGTAAATAGATAGGCCCTTCGCAGAGGGAAGCAGGGATTTGTAGAGGTGCCAGAGCTCGATTTTTTAAAATAGAGATTGAATAACATTTTGAGCTGTATTCTTTCATTGTCAAGATAACAACCAAGAATCTCGATATCTCACATGCTACACACATTATAGGCGGTTCCCAAACAGAATGGTAAAGTTTATATTCCCCCAACCACCAACAAGCACACTCCACGGCTAGCCCGAAACAACGGGTACCATCCAAACCAGCAACAGCCCTGGGGGAGTTTTGTTTAATTATTATGATTTTGAGCATGGGACTGGGCATCCTGGTTACCAGCCATTTTCTCGTGAATGATGAGCGAAGTCCACTCATCGTGAGAATAACCCACCTAGCATGGAAGATATAGAGAACCCTAGTTGATACATGAGCTATTCGAGCATACAACACAAAATTTCATTTGAAGGTTTAGAGTTTGGCACATACAAATTTACTTGGAACGACAGGTAAATACCGCATATAGGAAGGTATGGTGGACTCATGTGGAATAACTTTGGGGTTTATGGAAGTGGATGCACAAGCAGTATTCCCGCTTAGTACAGGTGAAGGCTAGAAGGAGACTGGGAAGCGTCCAGCTAGAGAGCAACAACGGTCATGAACATGCATTAAAATTAATCAACAAGGAATGCAAGCATGATTAGGATATAAATCACCATGAACATAAATATCGTGAAGGCTATGTTGATTTGTTTCAACTACATGCGTGAACATGTGCCAAGTCAATTCACTTAAATCGTTCAAAGGAGGATACCACCCATCATACCACATCACAACCATTTTAATATCATGTTGGCACACAAGATAGACCATTATAAACTCCCAGCTAATTAAGCATGGCATAAGCAGCTATGATCTCTAATTGTCATTGCAAGCATGTTTCATTCATAACAAGCTGAATCAAGAACGATGAGCAATCATATTTACAAAAACAAGAGAGGTCGAGTTCATACCAGCTTTTCTCTTCTCAATTAGTTCATCATATATCATCCTTATTGCCTTTCACTCGCACGACAAAACGGTGTGGATAATAATAATAGTGCACGTGCATTGGACTAAGCTGGAATCTGTAGGCATTTAATACAAGAGAGAAGACAAGGTATACGGCTCAAGGTTAAATCAACAACAAAGCATATGAGAGCCACTAAGCATTTTAATCACGGTCTTCTACTCTTAACCCCTAAAGAAAAGAAAAGAAACTACTTACACTGAAAAGCTCCCAACAAGCAAAAGAAGAACGGGAAATCTTCTTGGGTTTTCATTTTTAGTTACTACTACACGCAAAGAAAGTAAACTAGCCAGAAGCTACAACTAATATTATTATTTTTGTTTTTCTGGGTTTTTTAGCACACAAGAAAAAGACTAAGAGAAAGAAATTTAAAATAAGCATTGATGGTACAGTGAAAGAGTGTGAGCATCGACAACTAGAATAGGTGTGTGAACATGAATGTAAGGTCGGTGAGAAACACGTACTCCCCCAAGCTTAGGCTTTTGGCCTAAGTTGGTCTATGGCCAGTATTGGACTGACAGATATCCAAAGTTGTAGTTGGGGTCGTACTAAGATGCAGCAGATGCTGCCTGCTGAGCTGCAGCTCGAAGGCGGGCTGCCTCCGTCATGTTATAATGGGCATTTGCCTCCTCCATAGTTATAGTGTATCTTCCTTTTTCCTGAAAGTTAAACAAAGTAGGGGTAGGAAGAACAATAGGGATGGCATGCTGCCAGTTAAAGATTAGTCAATATTTGAGAGTTTGATTATCCCACTCTATAAACCGATGACTAGCCATAGCATTACAGTCTAAATAAGCAGCAGGTAAAGGTTCATCATACGGATGCACAGACACACCAAGATAGCGGGCTATGCGAGTAGCATAGATCCCACCAAATAAATCTCCATACAGACCATTATGGTGTAGTCTACGTGCAACAATTGCTCCTAAGTTATATTGCCTATCACCTAGTACAGCACTCCTGAGAATGCTGAGATCAGGGACACACATGTGACAGGCTTCGTCTTTACCATTTATGCATCTACCGATAAAGAGAGCAAAGTAATGAATGGCAGGAAAATGTATGCTCCCCGTGGTGGCTTCTGTGATGTCCCTTGATTCTCCCACTGTAATACTAGCAAGGAATTCTCTAAATTCAAATTTATGAGGATCACTCATACTGCCCCACCGTGGGAGCTTGCAGGCTTCATTAAAATCCTCTAAGTCCATGGTATAAGATTTATCATAAAGATCAAACAGGACAGTGTGAGAATTACGTGAAGATGAAAATTTAAAACTTCTCACAAAGCTATCAGTTAAGCCACGGTATAGGAGGCACTTATCTTGCATGAAGTCCTCGAGGTCAGCGTTGCGCACATATGCGTAAAATTCATCTTTGATGCCCGCTTGACCCCTAAATTCATCTGACAGCCAATTACAAGGCCGTACATCAGCATCCCTTGGTGGTTCATCGTCCGGCTCACGGAACGCGAGCCTCGGTTCTTGCTTCCTTGAAGGACCACCTTGGAAGTTTTTCCTAGACATTTTTCTGAAATTTTCTAAAAATTTTAGTAACTCACAATAAAAGTTAACCAAACTCAACAAGATTGATAGCAACGACTCCTATAAGTGCCTAGAAGCTATATCATGCAATAGAACTACTTGGGACCAAGAAAATTTGACATGCAAGCTCAAGAACAAGGTCACCACAGCAACATAAATTTGCAACAAATAAAGAACTAGAACAAAAACTAATTGGACCAATGGAGGAGTCACATACCAAGGAACAATCTCCCCAAACAGTTTGGTGAATGGTGCTTTGAGAAAGGAGATCGAAAATGGCAGCAAAACGAGCTAGAACTTGGGTTTGAGCTGGTTGGGGATTTTTTTGGGAGGAAGAAGTAGAGCATGGGTGAAAGGATAAGTGGAGGGGGCCACGTGGGGCCCTTGAGGCAGGGGGCGCGCCCTGTGCCCTCGAGGCCACGTGCTGGCTCCCCTCGCTGTGTGTTCAGTGCCATAATTTCTTAAATATTCTAGAAAAAAAATCATATTTCATTTTCATGGCATTTGGAGAACTTTTATTTTCGGGATAATTTTTTATTGCACGGATAAGTCTGGAAACAGACAGATAATGCTATTTTTGTTTTATTTAATCTAATTAACAGAAAGTAAAAGAAGGGTACAGAGGGTTTGTGCTATCTAGATTCACCTATCCCATGTTCATCAAAAGGAATCCATTAACAAGGTTGATCAGGTCTTGTTAATAAACTCTTTCCGAGTAACATGAAACCGGAGAATTTTCGAATAACACTATGTTACCTCAATGGGGATATGTATGTCCCCAACAATAAGTATGTCATATGCCTTCTTGATAGTAGGAATAGGAAACTCAAAACCTCCAATAGTAATAGTGGAAGTTTTTCCAATATAATTGATACTATGAACTTGAGGTTGTTTCCTCGGAAAGTGTACCGTATGCTCATTACCATTGACATGAAAAGTGACATTGCCTTTGTTTCAATCAATAACAGCCCCTGCAGTATTCAGAAAAGGTCTTCCAAGAATAATAGACATACTATCATCCTCGGGAATATCAAGTATAACAAAGTCCGTTAGAATAGTAACATTTGCAACTACAACAGGCACATCCTCACAAATACCGACAGGTATAGCAGTTGATTTATCGGCCATTTGCAAGGATATTTCAGTAGGTGTCAACTTACTCAAGTCAAGTCTACGATATAAAGAGAGAGGCATAACACTAACACCAGCTCCAAGATCACATAAAGCAGTCTTAACATAGTTTCTCTTAATGGAGCAAGGTATAGTAGGTACTCCTGGATCTCCTAATTTCTTAGGCATTCCACCCTCAAAAGTGTAATTGGCAAGCATGGTGGAGATTTCTACTTCAGTTATCTTTCTTTTATTGGTGAAAATGTCTTTCATATACTTGGCATAAGGATTTGTTTTAAGCACATCAGTCAAACGCATACGCAAAAAGATAGGTCTAATCATTTCAGCGAAGCGCTCAAAGTCCTCATCATCCTTTTTCTTGGATGGTTTTGGAGGAAAAGGCATGGGTTTCTGCACCCAGGGTTCTCTTTCCCTACCATGCTTCCTAGCAACAAAGTCTCTCTTATCATAACGTTGATTCTTTGATTGTGGGTTATCAATATCAACAGCAGGTTCAATCTCTACATCATTATCATTGCTAGGTTGAGCATCATCATGAAGATCATTATTAAGATTATCACTAGGTTCATGTCCATTACCAGATTGTGTCTCAGCATCGGAAACAGATATATCATTGGGATTTTCAGGTGGGGGAGCTACAGGTTTACTAGAAGCATGCAAATTCCTATCATTTTTCTTTTTCTTCTTCTTAGAAGAACCAGGTGCATCCATATTAGCTCTCTGAGAATCGTGCTCAATTCTCTTAGGTTGGCCTTCAGGATACAGAGGTTCCTGAGTCATTTTACCACCTCTAGTAGCAACTCTATCAGCATAGTCATTATTCTTACTTTTTAACTCATTGAGCAAATCATTCTGAGCTTTAAGTACTTGTTCTACTTGAGTGGTGACCATGGAAACATGTATACTAATAAGTTTCAGTTCATCTTTAGCACTAGACAGATAATCACTCAAGCGTTCAATCATATGAGCATTGTGTTGTACTTGTCTACCAACATAAGCATTGAAGTTTTCTTGTTTCAAAATAAAATTGTCAAACTCATCTAAGCATTGGCTAGCAGACTTATAACGAGGAACATCACTTTCATCAAATCTATAAAGAGAAATTACCTTTACTACCTGTGTCGGGTTATCAAGACCATGTATTTCTTCAATAGGTGGTAAATTCTTAACATCTTCAGCTTTAATACCCTTTTCTTTCATGGATTTCTTTGCCTCTTGCATGTCTTCGGGACTGAGAAATAGAAGACCTCTTTTCTTCGAAGTTGGCTTAGGGGCTGGTTGAGGAAGTGTCCAATTATTTTCATTGGCCAGCATATTGTTCAATAGTAATTCAACTTGGTCCACGGTTCTTTCCCTGAAAACACAACCAACACAACTATCCAGGTGGTCTCTGGAAGCATCAGTTAGTACATTATAAAAGAGATCAAGTATATCGTGCATCTCAAGAGGATGATTAGGCAAAGCATTAAGTAACTGGAGAAGCCTCCCCCAAGCTTGTGGGAGACTCTCTTCTTCAGTTTGAGCAAAGTTATAAATTTCCCGTAAGGCAGCTTGTTTCTTATGAGCAGGAAAATATTTAGCTGTGAAGTAATACATCATATCCTGGGGACTACGCACACAACCAGGATCAAGAGAGTTAAACCAAGTCTTAGCATCACCATTTAACGAGAAAGGAAACAACTTAAGGATATAGTGTAACGAATCTTTTCATCATTGGTAAACAGGGTGGCTATATCATTCAACTTGGTAAGGTGTGCCACAACAGTTTCAGACTCATAGCCATGGAAAGGATCAGATTCAACCAAAGTAATTAACTCAGGATCAACAGAGAATTCATAATCCTTATCAGTGATACAGATAGGTGAAGTAGCAAAAGCAGGGTCATGTTTCATTCTAGCATTCAAGGACTTTTCTTTCAACTTAGCTAATAACTTCTTAAGATCATATCTATCATTGCAAGCAAGAAAGTCTCTAGCAGTTTCTTCATCCATAACATAACCCTCAGGCACAACAGGCAATTCATATCTATTAGGAGTAGTTTCATCATCACTTTCATAAATATCATCAACATTTGCACTCTCCCTAACCTTAGCAATTACTTCATCCAGAACTTCACCTAGTGGCACAGTATCAGGCATAGAGGTAGTTTCATCATACATAGCAGAAGTAGCATCATCAAGAACATACGACATATCAGATTCAATAGCAGGAGTAGGTGTCGCAAGTTTACTCATAACGGAAGGAGAATCAAGTGCAGAGCTAGATGGCAGTTCCTTACCTCCCCTCGTAGTTGAGGGTAAGATCTTGGTTTTTGAGTCCTTCAAATTCTTCATAGTGATAAGCAGATATAAATCCCAAGTGACTTAAATAATAGAGCTATGCTCCCCGGCAACGGCGCCAGAAAATAGTCTTGATAACCCACAAGTGTAGGGGATCGCAACAGTTTTCATGGGTAAAGTATTAAACCCAAATTTGTTGATTCGACACAAGGGGAGCCAAAGAATACTCTTAAGTATTAGCAGCTGAGTTGTCAATTCAACCACACCTGGAAACTTAGTATCTGCAGCAAGATAGTTTAGTAGCAAAGCAATATGATAGTGGCGGTAGCAGCAATAAAATTAAAGATAGTGTTTTTGTAGTTTTTGTAATAATAACAACTAGAAAAGTAAATAGCAACTAGCAATATAGGTAAAGCTCGTAGGCATTGGATCGGTGATGGGAAATTACGTCGGATGCAATTCATCATGTAGAAATTATAACCTAGGCTGACATAGAACTAGCTCCAGTTCATCAATGCAATGTAGGCATGTATTCCGAATACAGTCATACGTGCTGATGGAAAAGAACTTGCATGACATCTTTTGTCCTACCCTCCCGTGGCAGCGGGGTCCTATTGGAAACTAAGGGATATTAAGGCCTCCTTTTAATAGAGTACCGGACCAAAGCATTAACACATAGTGAATACATGAACTCCTCAAACTATGGTCATCACCGGGAGTGGTCCCGATTATTGTCACTTCGGGGTTGCCAGATCATAACACATAGTAGGTGACTATAGACTTGCAATATAGGATCAAGAACACACATATATTCATGGAAACATAATAGGTTCAGATTTGAAATCATGGCACTCGGGCCCTAGTGACAAGCATTAAGCACAGCAAAGTCATAGCAACATCAATCTCAGAACATAGTGGATACTAGGGATCAAACCCTAACAAAACTAACTCGATTACATGATAGATCCCATCCAACCCATCACCGTCCAGCAAGCCTACGATGGAATTACTCACATACGGCGGTGGGCATCATGGAATTGGTGATGGAGGAAGGTTGATGATGACGATGGCGACGATCTCCACTCTCCGGAGCCCCGAACGGACTCCAGATCAACCCTCCCGAGAGAGATTAGGGCTTGGCGGCAGCTCCGTCTCGTGGAACGCGATAATTCTTTCTCCCTGATTTTTCTCTCCACGAAACGGAATATATAGGACCTGGGGATACGTCGGTGGACCATCGGGGGGCCCTCGAGGCAGGGGGCGCGCCCTGGGAAGGGGGGCGCGCCCCCACCCTCGAGGACAGGGTGTGGCCCACCCCGGTGCAGATCTTCTTGCAGATATTTGTTATATTTTCTGAAATAATTTCCGTTGATTTTCAGGCGATTCCGAGAACTTTTTATTTCTGCATAAAAACAACACCATGGCAATTCTACTGAAAACAGCGTCAGTCCGGGTTAGTTCCATTCAAATCATGCAAGTTAGAGTCCAAAACAAGGGCAAAAGGGTTTGGAAAAGTAGATACGTTGGAGACGTATCACATGCCATCGATGGAAACATGATGGCATGATAAAATTCATGGATAGAATGACATAATTCAAAATATGATGACTATGTAAACAGGATGGGATGACATAACTATGTTATGTCAATAGAAAATGGGTTGGCATGCCATAATTCAGATACATGTTCTCTATGTAAACATCATGGCATGATACAATTCAAATATATGATTTGTATACTAACGAAGTGAGCAGAGGGCAAGCGCATATATGATGTGTCAAATAAGGAGATGGCATTCAATATCGTGTATATGATGTAAAAACTAAGCATTGCAATACAACATATGCATGATATGAGTAATATAACCCTGCCAAGTTTGAGCATACACCTCAAGGGGATAATAGGACTAGTCATCTGCCTCTGAATCCTCCTTTGAAGAGCTATCTGTAACCAACAAGATACCGGCTTCACCAGGTAGCATTGTCTGCTTTGAAGACCTTGTTTTCACTCCAGATTTCTCCATCACCAATTCAAATGGCTGATGCACAGGAAGAGCAGTTGAATATACAAACATTGTCGACAAAAGCAATGAGAAATACAAAAAAAAGGACAACATGATATAATTCACATATATGACGTTTGGCTAAACAGCATGGCATTGTATAATTCACATATATAATGCCTTGCAACAAGATAGCATTGCATAATTCACATATATAATGTCTTGCAAAAAGATGGCATTGCATAATTCACATATATGGTAATTAGACACTAAATAGGTGGAATTCACACAAATCATGTCTAAACTAAGCAAATGACAAAGCAATGCAAGATACCATACGGACGATGTGAGCAACCTAACCCTGCCAAGTTAGAGCATGCACCTCGGGGGGGGGGGATAGGACTGGTCATCTGTCTCCAAATCCTCTTCTGAGGAGGTATCTTCCTCTTGATTACGATCCGAAATGGGTGGAGGAGGGGCTGCCTTTGCGCACACCATGCAGCGACGTCTGCATGAAATTTTATTGACACGCAAGGCTCGTCTCTTTTTCTCTACATGTTCAGTTTCATTGTGTACAATAACTGACATGCATAGGAATAAAACATAGTGAGATTATGTAAGGAGTGCATTCACAAATCCAGACTAAAGGTAACAAACTGTGGATAGACCCAAAACCAATGATAGCAAGCAGATAATAGCTTTAGTTAAAAAATACAGATAATGGCTTCTTTAATGCTTGTTTGCACCCAACATGAAACTCATAGTAGACACCCGAGATTAACCAGATAGTAGACAGATAGTATTGATTGCTGGCCCAATATGTACCCAACAACCATTTAAAAACTCAAGTTTCAGCATAAGTTTGGACCTGAGTCGAAGTCTAATAGGTGAACACGATGATAAAGTAGCATGTCATTATATTAAGAGATGCATAATGTAAGCAGACACGGAAGAGTGTGACCTCTCTTGCGGACCCGTGTAGTCCTCAAGGTCATCTGCTCAGTTGATGATGGTAGTGCAATTGTTTTGGCTGCCGTCGGCGGGGAAGAAGATCTGAGGCGGCGAAAGACAGTCTGGAGAGCGGATCGCTGCTGTGGTGAATCCTTCTGTCGTTGAAGCAGCTGGGGTGGAACACAGCACCGCAGGAGCAGGACAAACCACACAAGGTTTTCTTTGACACATATGTGTAACAAAAGTAATTGTGTAAGGGCTTGTTTGAATTTGAGGATTCTAACAATGCAGGGATAGGAAATAGACATGAATAGGATAGGAATGCACGTGCAAAACAGAGAATTTAAAAACACATGATTTCTACCAATCTGGGTGTTTGGTTCACAAGAATTGGAAGATCACAGGATGCAAAGAAGCATGGTGAGATTAAGTCAAACCACAAGAAGTGTACAACCTCTTTGGCAAAGCCATGTCGATCTCAGCGTGATTGGGTTGGCCGGTGAGGATGCTCTGGCTGACTTGGCTATCGAAGGAAGGGAAGAAGATCTTAGGCATCTGGAGATGGAGCCCCAGGTACTGCTCCACTGTGATGGAGGGTTTCGTCGTTGGAGCAGCTCCGGTGAGTTGTACGCCTCCGAGGCTGAAGCAGGACAAGAGAGACAACGTTAACCTGAGTGGAATTCTAATAGCATCTCCAATAGATGACGTAAAATACATAACCACAAAGTGCTAGATGTATACATCAGCCGCTCATCTCTACACTTAACTGTCAAAACTGAATCTAACTATCGAAACCGAACTTAACTGTCGAAACTGAACTTTGCAGTCGAAACTGAATTTAACTGTCAAAACTGAACTTAAGTGTCGAAACTGAATTTTGCCGTCGAAACTGAATTTTACTATCAAAACTGAACTTAATTGTCGAAACTGAATTTTGTTGTTGAAACTGAATTTTACTGTCGAAACTGAATGCACAAGAGGTGAGCCTACACGTCAATCGACTGACCTTTTCATCTCTGGTCAGTCCATTTTGCAGGCGTTGGATACGAAATCAAGGGCCTGCAGTTCATCTTCAACCTCCACCCCCCTGAGCCGCCAGCCACCAGCAGCCAAACAGCTGCCCCCCGCCGCCCGCGACAGGCGGTGGGCCGCCCCGCCCGCACGGAAAACACTCCCCACCGCCGG
>LR738713.1:457740138-457762013 GCA_902687465.1 Secale cereale | reverse complement strand
GCCCCCACCCTGAACCCTAAGATAGATAGTGGGGTACCTCTCCGGCGAGCCCCCCTCCCAGCTACGGCTGGTTCTTCCTTAACTCCGGTGAGCCCCCCACCCCCGGAAAATTGACTGACCCAAAAGTCGAGTCAGTCGACTGAAGTGTAGCTAAATCGGAGAAGCATCACAAGCAAGAGAAAGAGCGAGAGCAGCTGTGCGAGCAAGAGCAAGAGCAAGAGCAGGCCAGGCAGGGGACCGAGAGCAAAAGCAGAGCAGCAGCGCGAGCGAGAGCTAAAGCAGCAGCAACTCCTACTGATGTGGACGTCGCCGTAGAGGGAGCGACGTCGTGGAGGAAGTGGCCGGCGCCGCCGCCGTGGATGGAGTCGTGCTGTGTCGGCTCGGGACCGAGCGCTGGTAGCCCCGTGAGATCAAATCAAGAAGAAAATGCGGCGGTTAATGTACAACATCTTTGGTGGCGCCGATTAGGCCGCAGCTTCATTCGAGGAAACGGTGATGATGATGCTCTTCCGGTGGTGCAGGTGAAGATGGCAGTGTGGGAATGGAGGTGGCGCGAAAGACGAGGGGAACGTCGGGGCAGCTCCTTGGAGGTGGAGGACGGGGTGGCCGAACCAGCGAGACAACTAGATCGATGATGGATCCTCATCCGGTACGGTGGATGAGGGACGTCAAGGTGTTGCTATGGACGACATCATCGGGGAAGAGCCTCTGGATGGGTGGCGGACGGAGGAGGGTGTGGGGCTTCACGGGTTTTGCTGGCCTCGGGGTACGAATGGGTGGGCGGATGGGATGGGAGTGGGGAACCATGGCTTAGGGACACACTTGTCCGAAATGTGGGGTAAGTTACGAAAGTACCTCCACCAATTTGAGGCGGTTCTTTCGATTCAGGGGTATCACGGGCATTTCACGTGTCGGGATTTCACAGGAGGTGGGAGTTTTCACGCGCGTTGAAATTTTGGAATAACAAGGCACGGGTTGAGATGGAGGGAGTTGTCGGAGCACAACGAGACAAAGATATATCTTAAATATTTCGGGCTAACAAGGCGCGGGTTAAAATTTCCGGACAAGCCTAACGTGTACTGTACCAAATCAATTCGCACTACAAAAGTCATTCAAAACTTTCAATTCATGTAATGTTCAATTAAAATATTTCGCTACGTGTATAATGCATGCAACCTAGTACTCAAATGAATGTTTTAGTGCATTCCAAACGTATATACTACCGCTTCAATATGAACTAAATTTGAATTCCTTTCTCCATTTGAATAAGATCTACAATAATGATTGTTGTGAAGTCAAAGCATTTGAATTCGTTCCTCTGTTTTAATAAGATCTACAATCGTCATTATTGTCAAGTTAAACCATCGTTTGTGTATTATCTTCACAGCACACCACATGATTAGTCTCGAGTTACATATGAACTATGTCTACTATATGAACTCGAACTCAATTTTTTGAATCCACTTTATGGTGATTTTCATATGTTTAAAACACTATGGTCTCCTATTCAAATATATGAATCCACTTTCATATCAAATTATGATCGTTGTTAGTCTCTTACACCCACACAATCCTCTAACCTTTGTAGCTACCAGTAACTTTCTCTCGTGCATGCATATGCCCTCCTCGCCCCCCTCCCTCAGCATTCTATCCATCGCACATATTCATTTTGTTTTCTTTAGGTCGTTCTCCCACAGTCTCCACAACTCCTTTCCGACACACACCGATCGATAAACCTCTCCAGCGATGTCTGCCTACAACATACACACGCACCTTCAATCTCCTCCTTTATGTGTCCTTGCCTCGTGTCTCTCATACGGTCCCACACCCGTGTATACTCTCGCCCCTCTTTTCATCGATCTCATAACCGCACACTCCTCCCCTATCTAGCTAGTAGCTGGGCCTCTCGCACCACCTCCTAGCTCAATTCTCTCTGTCTATTCGTCTCGCCGGGCCTTATTTGCCTCTAACAAATGGGCGTACATCAACCGATCTCCTGCTATACATATAGCTAGCTAGGCCCTTATAACTCGTTTTTTTCGACGCGTCGATCGATCTACCTCATTAGTTATGTCTCTCCCTTCCTCCGACAAACAACAATTGATCTACCGATCTAGTTAGGTTTGCTTACCAAACACATGGTTCCCCTTCATCATCCATGGATGTGTCTCGACAGATCTATCACGCACAGGCACACACAGAAACACATCCCCACTCTTATTGATAATATTGCAGTTCCACCCTTAGTTTGTCTAGTAGGCCTCTCCCACCATCTTCGAGAAGCAACTCCATCACCCATCCAACACTCTACCCCTCTCCCTCCCTCTCTCTCTCTCCTCTCTCTCTCTCTCTCTCTCTCTCTCTCTCTCTATCCCATCCTATTTACCGTCCTTCAGTTATGTATGGATGTCGACCGATCTCCCTCAAGACATAGTTGGGTCTCTCCCTCTCAAAACATATACGAGTCGTTCTACCTCTATAGTTAGGCCTCTGCCTACCCCTCCCTAAACCCCCTCCCACACACACACACACACACACACACCGATACATCGAGCGCTCTAGTCAAGTCTCCCTGCCACACACAAACTTGACCTGTGCCCTCTGATGTTCCGGTAGCTAGGTCAGTCGCCCTATATCTTTGACTTGCACACACACAATTTCGATGGCTCTCTTCATCGATCTCGCACCCACCCACTTTATCCTCTCTTCGAATCTATCGATATCTATGACCCCTCCCTCTCTTCTCGTGGATCGCCCGACCCTCTATATATGATATGGATATGCCTCCATTTCACACACATTGCATGCAAAATTTTGTTTGAGATGGCATCGACACATATTCCCACAAATACATTCACGAAATCAACCTCCGCCCCAAACATAAAACACTCACGAACGCACACAAACCATTTGTCTAGGTTTGTATCTCTCACACCCACCCACGTAGGTGGGGGACGTGCACAAAGAGAAGAGGTGCACACATGGCGCACGTACTCCCATCTCTTTCCCAACCACACCCGCGCCAGTACATGGTGGAGCTCATTTCTGTACGAAAAGGCAGCCCAGGTGGTAACTTGACACGTGTACTGGTTGTCCACTAGATGGAGGGAGGATTGTCTACCACAGGTGAACAAACAAATTGCGACTTGACACGTTATGTTAAAAAACAGGCAAACCATGTGGGGCCTATGATACGTCCAAAACGTATCTATAATTTCTGCTTGCTCCATGCCTCTTTTGTGTGATATTGCTATGATATTGATGCACTTCCATACACTTTTGATCATATTTGGACTAACCTATTAACTCGGTCTACCACAGTGCCAGTTCCTGTTTTCTGCTGTTTTTCTATTTCAGGTTTCCCCCATATTAAAAGTGCTCCAAAAATTCCGGGAAAAATACAGGAAAAATCAGCGTACAGGAAGCTTCGCGAATAACCAAAGCGGGGCCAGAGGGGAGCCAGGGGGGCCGAGGCGGCCACCTGGTACGGCCCCACCCCTGGCCGCGCCGGGGGGGCGCCTGGGGCCCCAACTCCGCCTCTGGTGACCCCCCTTCGCATATATATTCCTCGCGTCCCGAAACCCTCGAGGACGGAACCCTTTTTCGCGATCTCACCTCTGTTCCGCCGCCGAAGTGCTTCCAAGATCGGGAGCATCAGGAGAACTCTTCCCTGCACCCTGCCGGAGGGGAGAACCACCACCGGGAGCTTCTCCACCACCATGGACGCTTCCCGGATGAGTCGTGAGTAGTCCACCTTGGACCATGGGTCCATGATCAGTAGCTATGTGATGTTCTCCTCCCCTCTTTGTTCTTCATGGTTTAGACCTCGTGAGCTGCCCTACATGATCGAGGCACATATATAATCTTTATGCTGTTGCTCTGCTGAGTTTGCTGGGATCCGATGGATTATGAGATTATGTTCAGATTGTGTGTGAGTAATATATTTGATTCACCTCTTTTATATTTATGTTCTTGAGTAATTCTTGCATGTTCTACGTCGCTGTTTATTGCTTTGGCCAAGTAGTAGGTAGTAACTCCAAGAGGGAGCGTTATGCTTGAGTGTGGGTTCATGCCCCCTGATGACTAGCTTGAGTGACAGAAACATGAGTCTAGGGGATGTGTTGTTGCCACAAGGGGGAAAACAACGGTGCTTGTTCTTGCGGCTGCAAGGATTGTTTACTTTACGCAAAGTTCTTTTAATGCAGTTGTCTGTTGCTTTGAGTTTACACTTTGGGTGGGATTCGTAAGTTAATACCAGCGAGATGTTCTGGATAGATATCTCTAGGTGGATGATTAGTAGTAGATGCAGATGGATTTCGGTCTGCCTTGGCGTACCGCCCATGCTTTTGAGCCTCTACCTTTCTTTGCAGCATAGTTAGCATTGGTTTGCGCACATAATCTTGTCAATTGCCCAGCTGTAATTTGTTTACCTCGCTTTGCTGTTTTATCGTCTTTTGGGAGAGAGACATCACTAGTGAACATCATGGGACCCCGGTCCATATTACCACCACTGATCACACCCGCTATTTACTTCCTGTTCTTATTTCCTTGTTGCAGTCATACCTATCATTATTATCTCTTGTGTTTGATCCTTTGTAAACAACAAGGCCGGAGGGATTGACAACCTCTCTGTACTCGTTGGGAGCAAAGTTATTTGTATCTGTGTGCAGGTCCTGTCAACCGCTAAGTTTCTGGCGCCGTTGACACCTTCTTGTCGACCCTCGGAGTCTCACGGGATTCGATCCTTGGTATCTTTGCCAAGGGAAATTTGCTGCTACGGTACATCTCAAACCTTCCACTTGGGGTAACCAACGAGGGGCGAGAAGCCATCAAGCAAAGTTTCTGGCGCCGTCGCCAGGGACTCCACTCTTCAAGATAGGGGAGTTGCACACTATCTTTTATCTTTGCTTTTTATTCTTGTTAGTTTACCTTTCAGTTTTTGCTTTAGAGTCCCTTACCAAAAATCACAAAAATAGTTATCTTGCTTACTGCTGCTATGGGTTCCACCGAGAACACCAAGTTGTGTGACTTCACTAGTCATAACAACAATGACTTTATCTGCACGCCTATTGCTACACCTGCCACTTCAGCACCTTCTTATGAGATTAAACCTGCTTTACTGAACCTAGTTATGAAAGATCAATTCTCCGGTGCTGGAGATGATGCTGCTTTGCACTTAAATAATTTTTTTGAGCTCTGTGATATGCAAAAGTACAAAGAAGTAGATGGTGATATTGTTAAGCTTAAGCTTTTTCCTTTCTCCTTGAGAGGAGGAGCTAAAATCTGGTTTCAATCCTTGCCTAGGAATAGTATAGATTCTTGGGACCAGTGCAAGGATGCCTTTATTGGGAAGTACTATCCCCCTGCTAAATTATCCAATTAAGGAGTAACATAATGAATTTTAAACAATTGGATAATGAACACGTTGCCCAAGCTTGGGAACGCATGAAATCTCTTGTCAAGAACTGCCCTACTCATGGTTTGACTACTTGGATGGTTATCCAAACTTTTTATGCAGGCTTGAACTTTACCTCGCGGAACTTGTTAGATTCGGCCGCGGGAGGAACCTTTATGTCAACTACACTTGGTGCTGCCACAAAGCTTCTCGACGAGATGATGACCAATTATTCCCAATGGCACACCGAACGCGCTCCAACAGGTAGGAAGGTAAACTCTGTCGAGGAGATTTCCTCCCTAAATGAGAAAGTTGACTTGATCATGTCTCTACTTTCCAAGCAATTTTCTATTGATCCTCATGATGTTCCTTTAAATTCTTTGATTGCTCAAGATCAAGTAGATGTGAACATTATCTCTAGAAACAATTTCAATAACAATGCTTATAGGAGTAATTTTGGTAGCAACCCTAGACCGTTCCCCTCTAATTCCTATGGGAACAACAATGCTTATCCTAGCACCAAGAACTCCACTTCTGAACTAGAGATTATGCTTAAAGACTTCATCACTACCCAAAAGGCCTTCAATAAGAGTGTAGAAGAAAAACTAGACAAACTAGATAATCTCTCTTCGAAGGTAGACAATTTAGCCCATGAGGTAGAGTTGCTTAAAATTAGAACTTCTCCTCTTGAGGAGAGGAAGACCACTCCTATGAATGCTATTCAAGTGCAAATTAATGAAAACATTAGGATGATGGCTAAACTTAAAAAGAGATGGGCTAGAGAAAAGGAGGAAGAAGATAGAATTAAGAGCCTTCCTACCCACCACACTGTTGCTACTATCCAAGTTGTTGAGGATATCCAAACTCTTAGCACCCAATGCACTCCTAGTCCCATTGGACCTATTAATGGTGATGCTATTACCTCAACCGTAAAAGAAGAAACTCCTATAACCATAGAAGCTACCAAACAAGTGAGCCTAAAGGACACCATTACCACTTTACTTGATAGTAGTGACCTTGATTTTGATAATTGCACCCTTTCTGAAGTTATTGGTTTTCTTCACAAGATGTCTAAAGACCCCCACACTAGCACACTTAACCTTGCCTTCAAAGAGCATATCACTAATGCTTTTATCAAAGCTAGGGAGGAGAAGCTTAGGGTAGAAGCCTCCATACCTAGAAAGCTAGAAGATGGTTGGGATCCTATGATTAAAATTAAGTTGAATAACTTCTCTTGCTATGCTTTATGTGATGTTGGAGCTAGTACCTCCGTTATGCCCAAAAGAATGTATGATATGCTTGAATTGAAACCTTTTGATCCTTCTTCTTTTGGTGTTCGTCTTGTTGATCCTTCCGTAAAGAAACCTTTGGGGAAGATCGACGATGTTCTTATCATTGTCAATGACAATTATGTTCCCGTTGATTTTACTATTATGGATATTGAATGTGAACCTTCATGTCCAATTATTTTGGGACGTCCTTTTCTTCGCACTGTTGGTGCTATCATTGACATGAAAGAGGGGAATATAAAATTCCAATTCCCTCTCAAGAAAGGGATGGAACACTTCCCTAGAAAGAAGATTAAGTTGCCTTTTGAGTCCGTTACACGGGCTAGCTATTCTCTCACTCTTGATAAAACTTGATTTTCTCCTTTTTGCATCATGCCTAGCTTAAAGGCATAAAAGAAAGCGCTTTTGGGAGGCAGCCCACAACGAATTAGGTTTTATTTTGCTTTTGTTGTGTCTTGATGTTTGTTACTACAGTAGCATCATCATTGTATCTTTTATTTTCAGCTTTGTGCCAAGTTTAGCCTCCGATTGCGAGAAAGTTCAAAAGTTGTGACGTGCTGTCCAGGAAACAGATTCTGTCCTTGGACAGAAAAATTCGAATAAAATCACCAGATCATCTTTTTGATCTGAATTGTTTTGACAGCGTGCTCTATACAATTGGCTTTCGGGCGTCTGTTCTGAGTTTTTTGATTTGAGTTGCTGAAGTGCCTCGAAAAAATTATTTACTACCTGCTGGTCTGTTTTTCACATATTATGTCCTGTTTTGCCTTTTCTTCGTTTTGCAAACCTTGAGCTTGATTTTTCTTTGCAAAAACCTTTTGGCAATCTTGAGAAACAGTAGCTCTTCAAGATTATCTTTATTTCTAGTAGGGAAAAATTATTTTATTGTGGGTACTAACCTCGCTAATTAGATTATGATGAGTTATGTATGAAGGGAGTTTTCAAGTGTGCGATGGAAGATGATAAAAAAAGATTCAGGAGGGTCAAACGCTCAAGCTTGGGGATGCCCCCGTGCACCCCAAAGAAATATTCAAGAAGACTCAAGCGTCTAAGCTTGGGGATGCCCCTATGCATCCCCTTCTCCATCAACAATTATCAGTTCGTCTTTCGTTCCACTATATTTTAATCACTTCATGCGTTATGTGCTATGCTTGGAGCGTCTCGCTCATAGTTTCCTTTTTAGTTTTCTTTAGCTTTGCTTGTTGTTCATAACAAGTTAGAACCCAGCTTTCTTTGTGTTGGAGAGAAACACGCTCCAATTCAACCTAGAACACAACATAGGATTTTCATACTTATCTTTGCTGTGTGTGTTCTTTGTCTTTCCATAGCTGCTGTCATGTTTAGCTCTTAGTTTTCATGCTTTTCTTTTTAAAGAGATTTTTGTTTAGTTGGTTGCTGAACTCTCTTGAGTTTTCATGTTTATCTTGTTAAGAGAGTTTGCCTGTTGCACTGAGTTGTGTGTCTTAACTTAAAGTAGGTAATTGAGGTTGCTATTTAATTTTAGTAGTAACTTGCAATAGTTTTGAGGTATTGCCATGAGTAATGTCTGAACTGTTGGTGTCAAGAGCTTTAGCCTATTACTGATAGATGTCGTATTTTGGGCAATATGTGTTTATTTTCGAAAACCTACAAAATAGTTGAGAACTTTAGCTACTAAATGGATCACTAATCTTTGGAGGGATCGAATATTAGAGTACACTCACGTACCATGAGTCGAGGATGCGCAAAGATAACCAAACCCCCATACACTCCTCCTCGGGGTACTTGTCTCTTTGTGAACCTCCTAATTAGATTGAGAGTTACCGATAATAAGTGCATGAGTTCTTCGGACTAATGTGAGTATTCGATTCGAAAGTTGACACTTCGACCTAGCCATATTTTTCTAGCCTCTTCGGTACCGTGCATTGCCCTTTCTCACCTCGAGAGTTGGCGCATACTTCGCCGGTGCATCCAAATCCTTGGCACGATACGCTCTGTCATCATAAGCCTCATTATATCCTTCCTCAAAACAGCCACCATACCTACCTATCAAGGCATTTCCATAGCCTTTCCGAGATACATTGCCATGCAACATCCATCTTCTCATGACTTGATCTTCATGTCATACATGCTTTTTGCTTGATCGATGAGCCGCATGCTAGTTGGGCCTTGCCCTAATCATTGCTACATGACGCGCTAGTATCATTGCATATCCTGCTACACTGGCAGAGGCATACATTTGCATACATCATGATAGTTTCATTTTCTTTATGTTGAGTACTTTTGTAAAGTGTGAAAGATCTTCTATACTTCTTGTAATAAATAGAGTGTTGCCCCTAAAGTGAGGAAAAGATCCCAAAGAGGACAAAATCAAAAGATCCCAAAGAGGACAAAATCAAAAGATCCCAAAGAGGACAAATGAGAGTTAAATAGAAAGAGCCATTGAGGCCACAAAAAATAAAAAAAATAAAAAAAATAAAAAAAGAAATAAAAAGAGAGAAGGGGGCACACTACTATTCCTTTTGAGAGATCCACACTCGTACTCCATCTTATACCTTGTACTCCATAGAGATTATCATTCATGCATATAGCTATGTGGGGACCTTCACACTATAGAACTTGGCTTGTATATTCCAATGATGAGCCTCCTCAAAAGAGCTCTAGGTCTTCTTGAGCAAGCAAGTTGGATGCACCCCCACTAGTTCCATTGGAGAGCTTACCTTAGCTCATATGTGCATCCGTTGCATGGCAATCCCTACTCCTCACATCATATCTATCATTTGGCTTTCTCTCGCCTATGATTGTCCTCATTGATGTGAGCCTTTCACACCTTTTTTGTCTTCCCCCTTCATCATTTTTCTCTCTTTGCCATCCTAAGTGTCAACGTTCTTGCTTACGCTCATCCATTGCATGAGTGCTCAAAATATCGAAAGGGAGTGGATCATTTTGACTTGTACCTGGCTGTTGGTCTGGGGTTGAGTCAAGATAAGATTCCAAAGAAGACCAATTGTGAAACTTTAGTAGATTAAGTTCTCAACAATACAAAAACTATGTTTTACTCTCTCGTATATCCCTATCCCCTTTCTTGCACGCAAACACCATTTGGAGACATTTGAGTCACGGACAGCGAGAGCTCTTGCACCTTTATGTTCTTATGTTGCTTGTTACAATGCTAATATAGACTCTTGCTTGTTATGACTTGAATTGAATTACATGCCTTGATTTCTTTACTTAAAAATTCTTATATGGTTGATAGCATGTCACCACAGAAATTATGCTTGTTATCATTTACCTACTCGAGGACAAGCAGGAATTAAGCTTGGGGATGTTGATACGTCCAAAACGTATCTATAATTTCTTCTTGCTCCATGCCTCTTTTGTGCGATATTGCTACGATATTGATGCACTTCCATACACTTTTGATCATATTTGGACTAACCTATTAACTCAGTGCACCACAGTGCCAGTTCCTGTTTTCTGCTGTTTTTCTATTTGAGGTTTCCCCCATATTAAAAGTGCTCCAAAAATTCCGGGAAAAATACAGGAAAAATCAGCGTACAGGAAGCTTCGCGAATAACCAAAGCGGGGCCAAAGGGGAGCCAGGGGGGCCCAGGCGGCCTCCTGGTGCGGCCCCACCCCTGGCCGCGCCGGGGGGCGCCTGGGGCCCCAACTCCGCCTCTGGTGACCCCCCTTCGCATATATATTCCTCGCGTCCCGAAACCCTCGAGGACGGAACCCTTTTTCGCGATCTCGCCTCTGTTCCGCCGCCGCAACGCTTCCAAGATCGGGAGCATCAGGAGAACTCTTCCCGGCACCCTGCCGGAGGGGAGAACCACCACCGGGAGCTTCTCCACCACCATGGATGCTTCCCGGATGAGTCGTGAGTAGTCCACCTTGGACCATGGGTCCATGATCAGTAGCTATGTGATGTTCTCCTCCCCTCTTTGTTCTTCATGGTTTAGACCTCGTGAGCTGCCCTAGATGATCGAGGCACATATGTAATCTTTATGCTGTTGCTCTGCTGAGTTTGCTGGGATCCGATGGATTATGAGATTATGTTCAGATTGAGTGTGAGTAATATATTTGATTCACCTCTTTTATATTTATGTTCTTGAGTAATTCTTGCATGTTCTCCGTCGCTGTTTATTGCTTTGGCCAAGTAGTAGGTAGTAACTCCAAGAGGGAGCGTTATGCTTGATTGTGGGTTCATGCCCCCTGATGACTAGCTTGAGTGACAGAAACATGAGTCTAGGGGATGTGATGTTGCCACAAGGGGGAAAACAAGGTGCTTGTACTTGCGGGTGCAAGGATTGTTTACTTTACGCAAAGTTCTTTTAATGCAGTTGTCTGTCGCTCTGAGTTTATACTTTGGGTGGGGTTCGCAACTTAATACCAGCGAGATGTTCTGGATAGATATCTCAAGGTGGATGATTAGTAGTAGATGCAGATGGATTTCGGTCTACTTGCCTTGGCGTACCGCCCATGCTTTTGAGCCTCTACCTTTCTTTGCAGCATAGTTAGCATTGGTTTGCGCACATAATCCTGTCAATTGCCCAGCTGTAATTTGTTTACCTCGTTTTGTTGTTTTATCGTCTTTTGGGAGAGAGACATCACTAGTGAACATCATGGGACCCCGGTCCATATTACCACCACTGATCACACCCGCTATTTACTTCCTGTTCTTATTTCCTAGTTGCAGTCATACCTATCATTATTATCTCTTGTGTTTGATCCTTTGTAAACAACAAGGCCGGAGGGATTGACAACCTCTCTGTACTCGTTGGGAGCTAAGTTATTTGTATCTGTGTGTAGGTCCTGTCAACCGCTAAGTTTCTGGCGCCGTTGACACCTTCTTGTCGACCCTCGGAGTCTCACGGGATTCGATCCTTGGTATCTTTGCCAAGGGAAATTTGCTGCTACACTACATCTCAAACCTTCCACTTGGGGTAACCAACGAGGGGCGACAAGCCATCAGCCTACCTTAGAGGCAAGGCTCTATACACTGGAGTACTTTTGATGTGTCCCATCAACTCGCAGAACGAGGAGAAGCTTGCTTAGAACGCCGTCTCCCCCGCCCACGGGTGCGGTGGCTCGCAGGACGAGGTGAAGATTGCTTACTACGCCTTACGCCCGCTCCCTCGCCCACGCGCGCGGTGGCTCGCAGGACGAGGAGAAAATTTTACTACTCCTTTCGTTTACTCCTCGTCCCTACGACCTTGGTTAGAGAGATTATCATATTGTTTGGAATATATATGTCCTTTAGTAGATTTCAATATGAACTACTAGTACATACTTCAAACACTGATGTATATAGACGTATTTTAGAGTGTAGATTCACTCATTTTGCTCTGTATGTAGCATAAAGTTGAGACACTTAGTTTGGAACGGAGGGAGTACATATTTGCTATGATCTGTCAATCATTGAGATGCAATAGCATGCATGTTAGTCTCCTTTGTATTTGATGAAATGTTGCAACGGGCAACCTTGGACGCAAGATACATGTAACAGAAGTTGGAAGCTTCGTATCATTGTACGTACTCCCTCCGTTCCTAAATATAAGTCTTTGTAGAGATTCCACTAGGTGGACTACATACAGAACAAAATGAATGAATCTGCACTTAAAATGCATCTATGTATATCTGTATGTGGTTCATGGTGAAATCTCTACAAAGACTTATATTTAGGAACGGAGGAAGTACTATTACTATGAAAGAGTTTTTTTTGCGATTGTACTATGTAAGAGTTAGGTGTCGCACGGTGTCCAGAAAATATGGTGATAGTGTGAGGTGGGCCATGTAATCACTGAGCCTACATGTTTTCACTCCTCTTGCACTCCTCCGCCGTAATAATGGAGTGAATTGTAATATAGTAGTGCCTCCTTTCGCCGAAAGCGTGGGACATCCAGCAGTCCTACCACCTCATTAATAATGACCAATGAGCCATCAAATCACATAGACCGAGCAGTAAGTTGGACGGACGAAGCAACCATCACTCTTGAATCCGCTTCTCCCTTCAACGCAGGCGCCAGTGAGAGGTCACGTAAGCATGGCCACCGCAGTAGATAGCAACAGATGGTTCCGGAGAAGTGCTTCATCTGTATGCTCTACACAATAAGCCTCCTGACAAAGGTTGGTACTCTCCCATTAATTTCATTCATATGATTGAGCTTTGTCATCTCTATTGGTGTTGTGCCACTGTTTAGATACTGTCATCAAAAAGTGGTATTGTCTTTGAGAAGTGCTTCATCTGTGTTGTTTTAAATATTTCCTTTCCTTTTTTTTAAACAAACAGGGATGCTAGCATTTAATTATCCTCTTGTCTTTGCACAACAAGATCATCATCCTCTGAGGCCTTGTTCGGTTGAGGTGGTTTTTGAAGGGGGGTTAGATCCCCTAGAAGCTAAAATCCTCTCCAATCCACTCCAATCCCCTTGGGAGGAGGATTAAACGAATAAGGCCGGAAGAAGAATATGGAGTACGTGAAGTGACTAGTTCCGATTATGCCAGGATGAAGAAGCCATGTCTATCTTCTCATCAGAAGGAGCAGTTGAAGGATGGTTTCATTACCCCCCACAAGACCAAACTAACTTCAGCTCAGAAGGACTGACAAATCTCCATTTTCTTGTTGTGATGCGCGAGTACAATGTTGTTCTAGGATTCTTTCCGGTGAGTTCCATTTTTCTAAGAGTCTGCTCTACATCGACCATGTAGGTGCATGTTTAAACTGTCAATTCATAGTACATTTTGCTTTATACTAATCACTTTTTTGTATTTGTGCAAACAGGGGTGCTCAACTTGATTCCACCACTAGAAAGGAGGTGCCGATAAGTTCAAGGCGTTGCAACATATAAGGGCGAAATCATACAAGCTACGCGCGAATTTAGTTGATTTTGGTGGAACTGCACAAAAAGAACAGCTGGTCAGCTGGTTTATTTAGCACGAGGTGCCATGTTAATGTCCGAACTGATGGCAAACCCTACCCATTCCATAATCGTAGGCATTTGATATTTTGGAATGGGAAAACCTTGTCAAATTTTGCTCATTGATTTTAGCAAGAAGACATGCGTTTGATATTTTCGAATGGGACGCCCTTTGCTTTCAGCAGCGTCGATCCATTTTTATTTATTCTTTAGTTGTGAAGTAAATATTGGCTCTGACATGTGAATCACTGAGATGCATAATCATCGTTTGTTTTGAATGTTCTCTATGAATTGCCAGGCCTGTGTGTTTGATTGCAATGTACAGGAACCCTAAAAAGCTGCTCAAACTCTTTGTACTCCTTTTGTTCCTTTTTACTTCACACATTGTGAAAGTGCATACTTTTTTCTATAAGATTGGTCAAAGTAGAGATACTTTGACTGCAGACAAAACTTGTATGCAGACTAGAAAGGACCGGAGGGAGTACATGTGAAATTGCTACAAACGAGGTGATCACCCTCGGAGTACATGTGAAACTTGTACGTATTGTTTTGCATGTTCATCCAATGCCAGTGATACAAGAATTTGAACTAATCGAAATAAATTCTTTCATACACTATCGGATTTCATATAAACATGCCGTATTTCATTACATTTCATACATTCTTCAACTAAAAAGGGGTGCGCTGGAGGTATAATTAATTAACCGAAGCTACCCACCTGTGTCCAGCTGAGCCGAACAGAAGCTTCAGTGACTTAACTGCAGGTGCAGTTGTGTAACTGACATGTGGCCCAGATGCCTGTGGGCCCACGTGTCAGTTAGCCAACTGCACCAGCAGTTAAGTAGAAGCAGCATCCTTCTCCAACATAGCTCTCTGACTCCACGTCGCCGCCAAGAATCTAACCGGCCGTCAGTGGTCAACCCGCCTAGCTTGTCATAGCGATTAGTGCAGCGGTGGCCTTACTTGGACCCGAGCGGCGGCGACCTACCGTGTTCTACTCTTCCTCGTTTTCTGTGTGGCGCGGCCTCGTTGGCAGCGGGGCGGGGCCTCGACGGAGCCGGTGATGTCCTATGTCTAGTTGCTGGCGGGCGGCCCATCAGCGGAGCGGGGGAAATCCTCCCCCTCGTTGCCGGCAGGGTGGGGCCTCGGCGGAGCCGGCGGTGTCCTCTGCCTCGTTGTTGGCGCTGCGAGGCCTCGGGGAGCAGGGCCTCGTCAACGCCAGCGGAGTGGGGACCCGTCGGAGCCGGCATTGTCCTTTGCCTCTTCCTGGGTCTCGCCAAATAGCTCCTCGCCTGCTTCATCGCTTTCTTTGTAGGCGGCCGTAGCCTCCGCCACCCACATGCGGTACCGCCAGTGCTCGAGGTGGCCCTCGCGGGTGGAGCAGTACGAGTCGAGCAGCGCCTCCTGCTCCGCCCGCTCCGCGGCGATCTGCTCCTCAGCCTGCAGGTGCTCCTGGAGTTGATGGTGGTTGTAGGCGGCCTCGGCCTGCGCCTCCCAGAACTGGTCCTCACGCTTCCGCCTCACCATGTCCATATATTGGGCACAGGCCTTGCCGATGGTCATGGTGCAATACACCAGCGAGGATAGCACAGAGGAGGGGGTTGGCGTCGGATCGTCGACTCCCATGTTCTCCATTGGGACGTCGTCGTCCTCCGGCTGCCTGCCGGCCAGCCAGTCGGCAGCAATGGCTGCCATCTCCTTGTGGTCTGTTGTCTACCTGTCCCGAAGAGCGCTGGAGCGCAAGGAAGCCATGGTGGGCAGTAGTTGTGTGGACAGGAGAATAGGAACGGATGCGGATGACTGCGGCTATGGCCGGCGCAGCAGTTTATATAGCAATGGTGGGCGGTGGAGGGATGGACGTGTGGCGCCGGAGTAGCCGCCTCGGCAACCGCGTATCATTAATGTGGGCGGCAGAAGGACGGACGGACGGCACTTGTGTCGTTCGAAGGCAGAGCAATCGCATGCACCGGGAAGCGGGGCGGGTGGCGCTGACTGTTTCGGGCGGAAAGCGCGCGCGGGCGAGGGAGGCAGTTTGGGTGCGCCAGGGCAGTCAGACTCGTGCTTGGCAGCAGGTCGGTCCAGCAGCCGGACATGTTGGCTCGCTAGCTACCTCGCCGAGCTGACCGACGACAATCAGACGATGGACGCAGCTTCCGACCAGGAGCCGGCGCCACTATCCAAGCCGGTTCATGCCATGTTCACCATAGAGCAGGTGCGGCCGCACTTCGACGCCCTAATAGCGGAAGAGCTACCAGCGCAGGAGGACATGTGCTGCAACCTCCGTCTCCTCAACGAGCACCGGTGAACAACAAGCGAACGACAATGCCGTCGCGGACATGTGGCCCTATGATATTGGCTTCCCGAATGAGCAGCGGGCGTTGTATCCCTTGAGGCCCTCTCCGTTGTCCTTCAAGTTGTTGCGCTCGCCGTGGCGCCGCCGTCTCGCGTTCTCAACATGGTCAAAGGACATGAGGATGAGGAGATGACTTTACTTGGAGAGGATGATAGTGGGGACCCACCAGGGCCATAGCCGCACGTATGCAAGTGCCTCCTTATTAGTATATAAAACACTTTTTTTTTTGCTTCCTCCTGGTTTCCAGACATCACGGTCCCACACCATTGTCAACCTCTGTAGTCAATAAACGAGAGAATTACACAAGAAGCGGCCGACAGCTGGGACCAAGCAGCTCGAGCAGTATTTGTGTTTTTGAGGTGTGAGCACTGCAGAGTTTTTCTTAAGCGATGTTTAGCGCAGATATTAATTTTTCTTCCCTGAACAACAACAAAAACATCGATGCAGCTATTAACTGGGCGGGATGTGGCCCGTCTAGCCCAGGCCAGATATCCAGCCCAGATATTATTATTTTTCAAGCTGGAAATGGCTAGCCCAGCTATAATTGTTTTTAGGAATACCCAGGCAATGTCAAGTTGTTATTCTCCGCCCCGCTGGGCTGCAAATCTTTCCTAGGAGGGATGCATTTGGCTTAACAAGAAAATGGGCTTTAAGAAATAATAAATGGGATGTAATTATAAAAACTGGGTAGTAACTATAAAAAATGCACCAAACACGTAATTACTTTATAAAATATTATTTTTGGATATTGAAAATTTTAATTTCATTAATGGTTGCGATCGCAATGTTTCGTTGGATTTTTACGTAATATAAATTTATATTGAAATTCTATTTAATCTGACTAGAAATTTTGGGATAGAAATATTTCGGATCCCATCAAAATGTGGGAAATTTTATTGAATTATGTTTTGAACGGTTGGTTGAAATGGGCTGTACTTTTAACAAACTGTAAATGGGCTGTAGTAAATTCCATTAGAATTATAAAATTGGTTGCACATTCTTACAAATCTCAAATGGGCTATAAGTTCTCTGCCACACACTTGTGGCCTTACTAAGTTGACGCGTCCCCTAAAATCAAGAGAGTTGACCTGTATGCAAGGCTATGTCAACTTATAATCAACACAAGGTTCTAGTAGCAGTGGCCGTTGGATGTCCGTCCAACAGATGCCGTGCTTCTTCTTCAATATCGGATATTCTAGCTTCACCCGCCCAAAAAATGATTCCTCCCCCTGACATCTGGGGCGCACTGTTTTGCAAGCTGACCTGTGGGCCTACTAAGTTGACGCGTACCAAGGGCTTTGTCAACTTAGTCAATATAAACAATTCTAGATGCAGTGACCGTACGATGTCCATCCAACGGCTGTCGTGCTTCTTCAACCTCTGGTCTTCTTGCTCAAGCCGCCCAAAGCAGCGCCGGTCGTGCCGCCTGCTCCTACCTCCCGTGGTCGGCTGTGCTGCCGCGCAGGCCTCACCGCCCCCTACTACTCCCACCGCTGGCGAGGCCATCCCTCTACTCACCCACACCACCTGTTATTACGTGGCGACGGCAGCCTCACACCGCAGCCGAACCAGTGAACCCTCGTACTCCTCTTCGCGCGGGCTTCCACTGCCGCGTCTTCCCCAGCTGTGCGTCGTCCCCTTCCTAGGCCTCGCCGTTGTCCACCGCCCTGGTGCTCTCGGCTCGGCGTGGTCAACATGGTCAAGGAACGGCTTCCATCAGACGTGGAATGTACATGGAGAGGCTGACAGCTGGGTCCACGACGGCAACAAGGAAGTGCCTCCTTATTACGCGGAAAATAATGATTCCTCCACCTAACAGCAGGGACCCACCGGACGGCCCACCGTATTTCGTGAAAAAACGTTTCCCCCTGACTACTGGGACCCACCGGACGGGCCACCGTATTGCGCAAAAAAACGTTCCCCCCGCTGTCAGCTCGGACCCACCGGAAGTGCCTCCTTATTACGCACAAAAAAAGAATACTCCCCCTGTTGGTTGGGACCCACCTTGGTGGGAGGCTGACTTGTGGGCCTACTAAGTTGACGGGGATGGTGTGCTTTGTCAACTTAGTCAATATGAACGATTCTAGCTCTAGTGACCATACGATGTCCATCCAACGGCCATAGTGCTTCTTCAACCTCTGGTCTTGTTGCTCCAGCCACCCAAAGCAGCGTCGGTCGTGCCGCATGCTCCTGCCTCCCTTGGCCGGCTATGCTGCCGCGGGGCCTCACCGCCCCTTACTATTCCCATCACTGGCCAGGCCATCCCTCTACTCACCCACACCCCCTGTTATTCTGTGACGATGGCAGCCTCACACCGCAGCGAACCAGTGAACCCTCGTACTCCTCTACGCGTGGGCATCCACTGCCGCGTCTTCCCCGGCTCCGCGTCTTCCCCTTCCTAGGCCTCGCAGTCGTCCACCGCCCTGGTGCTCTCGGCGCGGTGTGGTCAACGTGGTCTAGGAACGACTTCCATCGGAAGAGTACTATACGTGGAGAGGCTGACAGCTTAGTCCACGGGCGCAGCAAGGAAGTGCCTCCTTATTACGCGCAAAATAATTATTCCTCCACCTGACAGCGGGGACCCACCAGACGGGCCACCGTATTTTGCGAAAAAAACGTTTCCCCCTGACTGCTAGGACCCACCAGCTACATCTTCGCACGCAAGGAAGTGCGTATGGGCAAAAAAAATGATTCGCCCCCCTGACTGCTGGGACCCACCAGCTACATCTTCGCACGCAAGGAAGTGTGTCTGGGCAAAAAAAACGGTTCGCCCCCCTGACTGCTGGGACCCACCAGCTAAATCTTCGCAGGCAAGGAAGTGCCTGATAGTCAGGACCCACCTGGTCGAAGCATACGTAGCGTTGTCATTCTGGTCACGAACGTGTACGTACATACTGGTCGATGTAGAGGCGCGCACGTAGCATGTACACGTACATACAACGGCCAGGGTGCAAGAAAGTAAATACGGCCACATACGTACATACGGGAAGGGTCTCGAACGCCTACTCGCGCGTACGGACGGCCAGGGCTCGTGTACATGGCTGGGTCGGAACGGAGAAACAATGCCGTCGTCGTGTTCATGGGGAGCCAACCAGCTGGGTCAGAACGGAATGCGTCGTCGTGTTCATCAGGAGGTCTTGGATGGAACAGCCGATGGAAACGAGGCCTGGCTTACCGCACAATGGAGGAAACGGCCTTGTGTTTGACCGGCCACGTTTGAAACGGGATCCTGTTCATCGGGGGGGTCTGGCGTACCGTAAAACGGAAGAAACTGACCTCCTACAGTCGAAACGGGGGTCCTGTTGATCGGGAGGGGTCCGGTGTACCGCAAAACGGAGGAAACGAACTTGTGTTGGAGCGCTACTGTCGAAACGGGGGTCCTGTTCATTGGGAGGGGTGTGGTGTAGTGCAAAATGGAGGAAATAGACTTGTGTTGGAGCGCTACGGTCGAAACGGGGGTCATGTTCATCGGGAGGGGTGTGGCGTACTGAAAAACGGGACTCCACGGGATATTGTTCATCACCAGTGTCGACCCCCTCCAGCCTCCACGGGCTACTGTTCATCCACCGTCGACCTCCTCCAGCCTCCATTTGCGACTGTTCAGCCTCCACAGCGTGCTACTCCACCGGCTACTATTCAACCAGCCCTCTCCACGGGCTCCTATTCAACCACCCATCCACGGGCTACTGTTCATCCAGCCCTCCACCGTCTACTGTTCATGCAGCCCTCCACGGGGTCCTGTTCATGCAGCCCCAATCGGCTCGATCGAACGGGGTCCTGTTCATGCAGAGGCAACACCACAGGGTCCTGTTCAGCCACCCCCACCGGGAACTGTTCATCCAAACCCCCCAGCAACGCTCACTGTTCATGCAGAGGCAGCATCGATCGGCTTCAGTTAGCAGCAGTAGCGAAGGAATCGCTCGATCGGGTTCAGTTAATAGCCATCGATCGATCGCTCGGGTTCAGTAACGCGTAGCCTGCAGTGCAATCGCTCGGGTTCAGTTAGAGCCCAATGCCTCGCTCGGGTTCAGTTAGAGCCCAACGCCTCTCACCCACGCGCGTGCGTGTACGAGAGATACGCGCATCGCTCGGCCCCGACCACCCACCGTAATTGGGAACACCCTGATATTTTCCTCGCCCTTGCTTCTACCATCGTTTTTTCCGTCATGGACGGCCGAAAGAATGTCATGCAGCTGCGTCTCCGGCCCGCCCAGGATGAAAAGCCCATTTTATGTCATGATTTTTTTGTCATAGAAGTAGGATCCCACCACATCTATGATGATACCATGTTTTGTCACAATTATTGTCATAGAAGTGTCATAAGTATGACAAAAAAGTTTTGTTCGGCCCAAAATGTCACGGATGTGTCTTTTTTTGTAGTGGGGTCATGCATCGAGCTCCATGCCGTCGCCACCGTGTCGTGAAACCCAGGTAAGCGCAGCCAATAATCCTCAAAATGGAGGCAGCACCATGGAGTGTTGTTGGCGAATAGTCGAGCAAGAGTGGACTGTGGTCTGACACGACGGATGCGAGCCAACGCAGGTGGCAGTCTACGTGCGCATCTTCCCAATCCGAGGTGCACAGCACGCGGTCTAGGTGTACCAGCATGGGTGGAGATTCCTCATTCGACCACGTGAGGCGCCGTCCATTGAGGTATATTTCCTTCGGCATGAGGTCGTTGATGAGGCGTCGGAACCGGCCCATCATACGGCGGTTCAAGTTGCCCCTGCTCTTGTCCTCGTCGCGGGGGATTAGATTGAAGTCACCACACACCATCCATGGCCCAGCGTAGTCCGCGCGCACGTCTATAAGCTCTTGCATGAATACGATCTTGTCAGCGTCCACCTGGGGGCCATAGACAACCGACAGCCACTAAGGCATGCCCGTGGCCGTAGTCACCTTCGCCGTGAGAGCGTTCATGCACTACAAGAATAACTGCAGCTACCGACGGCCAAATCTATGCCGACGGCCCCCGTCGGCATAGATGGATGTATCCCAACGACCTAGGTCAAGCCGTCGGCATATGTCCATCTATGCCGACGGGGGCTGTCAGCATAGATAGGCCGTCAGCATCGCTAACTATATGCCTACCGCGACCGTCGGCATAGGGGCGGTCGTCGGCACATCTGTGGGCCCGGCCACTCGGGCGGCGATGGTCGTTTGATGGCGTGAAGCCTACGCCGACGGGCCTAACGGAGGCCATCAGGATAGCATTGCTGATGTCATCGATCCGCGTGCTCCGCCACGTCGTCAATCTGAGCCACTCGCCGGTCCGTGGGGTGGCATATCTATGTCGACGGCCTTGCCATCGGCATAGGCCTGGCCCATGCCCTCTGCCACGTCATCGATCTGCGCCCTACGCCACGTCATCGATCTAGGGCTCTGCCGATCGGTGGTCGTAGCTATGCCGACGCCGTTACCATCGGCATAGACTTGTAGTAATTTTTTAATATTTTATTTATTTTCTCTTTTATTCCTTTTTATATTTTTTCCAAAATTAATTTGATTAACTTAATTGTATCTTATGTAAGGAAAACATATCTCCATTATATATCGATTGCACCCTACCTCACGGGCGTCGCTACCACCGTGTCACGGAGAGGGGAGATGGGACGGGGTACCTAGGGGGTAGCAACGTTGCCAGGTGTTACGGTGGGCCCTCCTACGCTTGCGGAAGCGTGGTGGCAGGCGCAGGCCCCCGGCACGCGGCTCCGAGGTGTGCCCCCCCCCCCTCACGGGTGTCGCTGCCGCTGGTCACGGAGGGGGAAACAGCCACGTCGGGCTGACACAGAGGGAATCTTTGGGTGGGTTGGCCCGGGACCGTGTTCGGGGCTGTAGCTATGGGCTGGGTTATGACAACGAAGCGAAAAGGTCCACCGGTCAAACTCCGTACGGCGAAAGTCAAAGGGCTAGATCCGGCGGTCGTCTGTGTCAGGGTT
>LR738713.1:457726719-457739833 GCA_902687465.1 Secale cereale | reverse complement strand
GTTTGGGGCTGTAGCTATGAGCTGGGCTATAACAACCAGGTGAAATGGTCCATAGGTCAAGCCCCGTACGACGAAAGTCAAAGAGCTAGATCCGGCGGTCGTCTGTGTGAGAGTTAGAAGGGACGGGGTACCTCGGGGGGTAGCAATGCCGCCAGGTGTCGCAGTGGGCCCTCCTACACTTGTGGAAGCATGGTGGCACGCGCAGGGACCTGACACGCGGCTCCGGGGTGTGCCTTCCCTCACGGGTGTCGCTACCGCCATGTCATGGAAGGGGGAAACGTCCATGTCGGGCGGAGGGAATCTTGGGGTGGGTTGGGCCGGGACCGTGTTCGGGGTTGTAGCTATCACTAATAGGGAAAAGCCTAGCAGTAGCGCGGGTTTTTGGCCTACCAGTAGCGCGGGTGGCAGCGCTACTAGTACGGCGCTACAACTAAAGGTTAGCAGTAGCGCTAGTTTACCCGCGCTACTGCTATATCCACTTAGCAGTAGCGCTTCCTCGAAAGGGCACTACTGGTAATTACTAGTAGTGCTTCTCGCATCCCGCGCTACTACTATTATTCCGTATTATATTTCTTTTTTATTTCATGTTGTATTCATACACCTTTATACAAGTTTTCATACAGAAGCAATTTAGAGATTGTTTTTACATTATAATGAGTTATTACATAACTAGGTGAAAGAACTGTGGACTAGTTTCAAGTGGATGGACAACCACTTGAAACTAATCCACCGTTCTTTCACCCAATGATATAATAAATATCATCATCATCATCATATCATTAACAACTTATCATCATAATACATCATTGTCATATAACACCTCCTCATGATCATCATTTTCATCAATGAGACATCATATAGCAACTTGCTCACTAGTCATAATCACAACTCCTCCTCATCGTCAACTCTAACACATTGTACCACATAATAACACATTGTACCTAGGACCTACTTCTCTCTCATAGGACCTACTACCTTCTCTTAGGTAAAATAGCAAAAAAACAAGATAGGCCCTGACTCTCCATTATGGAGAATGGAGATTATCCTGTCTCCAATTCTTGCCTTTCGCACAATGTTGTTTCCAAATAGCTCCCTACGACTGACCATACATTTTTTCCGTTCTTTGCTTGTCATGTCTTCACTAGTTTTAGAAATCCGATATGGACATGTGTGATTCGTAGGATGACCTGGACGTATGTTCAAAACATCAAGGTGAACATTCTGAAACATCAGATGAGGCACAGTCTGACGCCCCAAGACCGACGCTCCAGAAACTTTCCAGTTATTTCGTTGACGTCGTGTGTTTTATTTTTGTTTGTTGCATTTCATCACGCATCATCTGCATTGCAGCCGCATGTTTTCATAAAACTAGTAGTCGTTCGTAGTTGCCGCTTCTCTCTTTGTCTCCGTTGACCTTGTTGTCAGACCGTTTGTCTTTGTTGTGCATTCTCAATCCAACCACACGCTTGACCGCGTTTTCCTAACCCCTCTTTGCACGCTGCATCGACCCCTCGCACGCATCCGAAAACTTACCGGAACCCGAGCCGGGATGTCGTTACCGTTGGGTCCGGGTCATCTCCAAACAACCCTAAAATATCTTCGGTTTCTTATTTGGACTCCCTAACCTATTAATCTTGACCGTCCGATTGTGATCGAAGGGACGAAATAACCCCTATCCAACAATCCACCTGCTGTATAACCAGACCAAACCCTAAAATGTAGGGAGATGTCCCATCTTCCCCGTTGCCCGCCGCCACCGTCCAAATCAACCTCGGGATCTCCCTTGCCCGATCCACCCAACCAGCTTCCCCCTGCGACCTCCTCTGCTTTCTCCTCGAGCTCCCGCAGCCTACCTCAAGCTCCCCGGCCTCCTCCCTGTCCTTCCTCCACCTCACCTCCCTGTCCCCGAGCGCCTCAGCCTTCTCGAGACGGAGCTCACCGCCGTCGGTGATGAAAGCAAGAGCGCCAGAGGCCGGTCCCGTCGCCCCTACCTTCTTCTTCTCCTCCTGTGCTCGTCCCTCGTCTCACCTCGGTCTCTCTCACTCTGTTTTCGACAGGCGCCCCACCATGAAGCTCCACCTCCAGGAGAGCACGTCACAGCCTTGCCTGCTCGCTGACTCCGCCGGCGTGGAGTGCCGCATTGTCGCCCTGCCTCTACTTCGTGTGCGTGGCCGCTGCCTTGGAGACCCGCGCTAATCCGCCAAGCCAGCCGCACTCCTCGTCCAAGTCGTCGCGTTCGTCCAGATCCGGCGACCACCGTCACCAGTCCGTCGAGACCGGTCTCCACCGTCCCCGACCTCCGCAGCCTCACCTGATGTCGTTCTCTGTCGCGATGGGACACCGCCGCTTCCCTGAGCTCTCCCTCGAGGTCCCTTCGCCACCGGCCTGCTACCTCGACGTCATCGCGCCAAGTCCCCGCACCGCCGCCGCATCAAACCCACCGTCGCCGGCCTCTGTTTCCACTGCAACGAGCAGCAGCAGCTCGTGCGTCATTCTGTTGACTTCATTGTCCCGTGCCTGGGCCACGAGGGTGCCAAGGCCCAGCCAGATCCGCTCCACCGACAGGCCAAGAGGCCCATGGGTGAGCTGCCCCAGCCGCTGCCCCGTTCCAGTTTTGGCCCGACACATTTTTTCTTTCTTTCTTCTGGACGAATTTTGTAATTATCTAGAGAAAACATGTTTTACAGTTTGGACCCCGAAATTCATGCATATTATAACTCACAACCATGCATCGCATGAAAATGTTGTAAACATGTAAAATGCTTAGAATTTTGTGTAGTTTAATAATATGCCACTTTAATCCCTGTTTAAAATGTTTAAACTTGATGTTTGAATTAATTTGTATAAATAACATGCTAAAATGGTTTATTTAATAACTAAATAACCATGGCTCGAAATTTAACAAAATTTATATGTTTTGGGGGTAGAAAAATGAGTAGAATAACATGGTGCATTTTCCCCCTGTTTAACAACAATAAAATTATGTAATAGGCAGAACAGTACTAAATTCAAAATATGCATGTGGGGATTTTCCGGAATCGTTGTTTGTTATTTCCAGCCTCATTTAAATTGCCTAGATAGTTAGTTTACTTGTGTTGCACCTCTTGCCATGTTAATTAACATTAATATTGTTGTCTACTTAAACGAGAGTCAACTAAAAAAATAGAATGTGGTGTTTTTTATGCAACTCGTTGCATATTGAGCTCCACTAAAATTGTAGTGTTGTTTGTTGCACTTTGCCATGTCATGCATATTTAAACCGGACATGCATCATACTTGGTTGTGCATCATGCCATGTTTATGCTTGTGTGTTTACCATGTTGTTTGCTTCTTTCCGGTTTGCTTCTCTCGTTAGCTTCAGTTTCGTTGCGGATTTGTGAGGATTTGTTCAACTACGTATGCTTGTCTTCTTCATGGACTCGTTCTTCTTCCTTGTGGGATCTCAGGCAAGATGACCATTCCTTGATATAACCTCTATCGTTGCTTTGCTAGTTGTCTCGCTCTTTTGCTTTGTCGCGCTACCTATCTATTTGCATGTCAGCCCCTACCTTGCCATGAAACCTCTAACTACCTTCCTAGCAAATCGTTGTTTGGCTAAGTACGCTTTTGCTCAAGCCCCTCTTATAGCATTGATAGTTGCAGGTGAAGATGAAGTTTGCTCCATGTTGGATTAACTATTTTGGGAATATCACAATATCTCTAACTTAATTAATGCACCTATATACTTGGCAATGGGTGGAAAGCTTGGCCTTTTGCTCAGTGTTTTGTTCCACTCATGCCGCCTTAGGAACCAATAAACCGGTGTTATGTTCCTTGATTTTGTGTTCCTAACGCGGTTGGGGTTTATGGCCCCCCTTGATAGTTCGCTTTAGAGAAAACTCCTCCAGCAAGGCCCAACATTGGTTTTACCATTTGCGTAATAACTAAAACTTGCATAGCGACGGGCTAGCACCCGAGGACTTAATTTACATCCTGGGCCAGTGCTCCTCATGAGTGTTGGTCCAAACTAGAGCAGCTTGCGGCGCCGCCCCTTGGCAACTTGGGGTATTTTGGTCGCTGTAACCATAGCTCATCCGTTGTAGCATGAGACAAGATACGCGTGGCTACTATCAGGTTGTGGGCACGTCGGGAGGTCTTGCTGGACTTGTTTTACCATTGTCGAAATATCTTGTGCACCGGGATTCCGAGTCTGATCGGGTTGTCCCTAAGATAAGAGGTTTTACCTCTGCTGATCATGATAGCTTGTGATGGGCTAAGTTGGGACACCACTGCAGGGTTATGATCTTTCGAAAGTCATGCCCGCGGTTATGTGGCAGATTGGAATTTGTTAATATCCGGTTGTAGATAACTTTACACCATAACTCAAATAAGAATACACTACCTGTGTGAGTAACCGTGATGGTCTCTTTTCGAAGGGGTTCAGAACGTGAACACGGTGGGGTTATGTATGAACGTAAGTAGATAGGATCACTTCTTGATCACTACTAGTTGTGATCGTTGGCATATATTCTCATATTGTTGTGACTTCGTAAGCTAGCCTCATACAATGCTTAGTGCTGCTGCAACCACTTTATAACCTCTACACACCTAAAAGCCTTGATAGTTTTGATACCTGGGAACTAGATTGTTGAGTCCTCGCGACTCACATTTTACTACACAAACAGATGCAGGTACATCAGAGTTTGACTCGGGAGACATGCAAGAGCTCTAGTGGGAGTTTGATGAAGAGCGTGGGCGTATGTACGCGACATACCCCGACGATCAGTAGTGGTTCCTACTAGGGCCGATTGGGATTAGCCTGTGTTGTATCTTTTTCTTCGTTTGATTTCATCCGTAGACGGACTCTGTGTTCTCTGGATGAATGTATGTTTATTGTATTAATTGTGTGACGTGGCGAGTGTAAGCCAACTATTAAACTCTCTTTCATCATGTTCATTACAAGGGTTGTGTAAAGATACCATGCTTGAGACCATTCCAGAATGCGGTTATGACTCTAAGTCGTGCCTTGACACGTAGGAGCTATAGCCGCATCATGGGAGTTACACACACAATCCTTCGGGATTTTCTGTTGAAAAACATAGTAATGACTTCGTAGTTAGCAATGTAGTTAAGTTTTAGAAGAATTTATGCAAAACATGCACGGCCGTCGTAATAGTAAAAAATCTTACCATGGCATCTCCATGGATGTTACCATAGTTCAACACGTGCACTAGTGGCACGTATTGACCATAATGTGGAGGAGTTTGATAATAGATATTGTAATTCTCAAGATCAGTACAAAATGCGATCAGATGATTTTTCTCCTGATAAGTTAATTCTGAGCCATTGGTGTAGTAGGTTCTGTCTACCATCTTCTGCACATTCTTTGAAGAATGAAAATAAGCTATCAACGGAAATAAGTTGTCAACTATTTTGACATAAACAATATAAATTACTTAATAACTATGTTTGAGAAACTCACATAGCGGTATAATTGGAAGAGTATCAACAAGGACCCAAATGTCCAAATTGTTTTTGGCGATGTCAGGATCACCAAGATCCATGGTGACAAGCATACCCTCATAAAAACCGTACATCTTGCAAAGTGCGTCCCAATTCGTGCAACCAAAATGGGTTACGCTCTCAGAATTGTACAGATTTACTTCAAAATCCATACCATGATGGGTCCTTAGGTGATTTTTTTTTGTTTCCATAGTTTCATGATCTTCAAAATCCAGCCTCTCCAAGACATAGCGTCTTGCATGGCATGGGATACACTAGTCGAATTGTAAAAGACAAAAATTACACGTTGAAGTAGAAGTTGTGCTTAATTATGAGAAAACAATGTGTCGTCGTTGCTACTGTTTCAACATCGAAGGTCCCCTGGAGCTTAATGCTGAAGCACCGACCTTCGTCTAGGTGAGGCCTGTCACACAGACCCCGGTCTTCGTTGCACCAGTCGCACTCCCCCGGGCGACTTTCGTCGTCCAATGACGACATTTCCTAGGTTCGTATAATTCAAAGATTAAACTTGTACAATTAAAAATATGTACTACAAAAACTAAATTAGAACATTATTGTTCATCACGAGTTGACTATCGGTCTGCCGAGTCTTTTCTTGAAAACTCTCAGCTCACGTGGTGTATATATTCGACCGTAGGTGATGGTCACTCCTCCCTTCGTCCTCGAGTGCATTACACCAAAATGTCTAGCACACGGGAACGAAGGAGAAGCGACCCCCACGACACCAGTTGGGATTTTTTGTCCTCTCATATGTGGTGGAGACTCACACTCAGTGATTCCTCTCTAACATTTGCGACCGTCAGTGATGGTTGTTATTCCTCCTTCCCGTAGTGCATAACAAAGGTCTGACACAAGGAGAAGAAGGAAAAACGACCCCCACGACAACAGTCGGGATTCTTCTTCTGTCATATATATATGGTGCATACTTTCACCCTCACTCATTTGTTGACTGTCATGTATGGAGCCTCGACAGACTTAAAGTCAACCCGAAATGTCGTTTAATTATTTTTCTAGAAAATCCAGGCCACTCGATATTTCCTACATATTCTAGCACAAGTCATGCCAGGATTCACGGAAAAATCTGGCATGACCTTTGCTAACAAAAGGACATATTGAGCGCCTGAAATTTGCCGGAACGGTAATTAATCAACACTCTGGCAAAACATAGGCCACTCGGAGGTGTAACCTACAAACATGGCCGGCCATTTGGGCAAGCACATATCCTATTTGAGCAACACAAGATATACATGTTTATATCTACACCATATGAGCATTCAAACTTCATGGTCATTGCATTTCAATGGTTCAAAATATAAAAAACATTTCAAAATATCTTATAGGACTCATATTGACATGGTGATTTGGCAGGTCTCACCTCGAGGTCGGAGGGGGTCGATGACGGGGACGACGGCGGTGATGATGGAGGGGCTCCTTGATTTATGCAAAAAAAAAACCCTATAAGCTATTAACTAATCAATGCATACGCCTTGCATAGTGCTCTCCAATTTGAGCATTCAAAGTCGGAGTAATTTTCCAATTTGAGCATTCAATAAGCAAAACCAAATCATAAAATAAATTAGTATTCAAATTAGCATGCATTCAATAAGAAAAACTAAATCATCTCTTTCATCTGTACATCGTCGAATATTATCACTAATACATCTCGAATAGTATCATATACTCCATCCGTTCCTAAATTTAAGGTGTATTAGTTTTTCAAAAAGTCAAACGTAACCTATGTTTGACCAACTTTATAGCAAAATATATAAAGATTTACAATACTAAATATATGAAATATAAAAATATACATCATGGGGAATCTAGTCATAATGGTTTGGTAGTCTAGACATTGATATTTTTGTCTATAAACTTGGTCAAAGTTAGACAAGTTTGACTTTTTCAAAAAATAATGCACCTTATATTAAGGAATGGAGGGAGTATATATAACATCACTAATACAGCTAAAATCCTAGCGAACGACGGGTATCGGCGCGGGCGGTGGACACCCAAAGAGAAGGAACCATCACAGGATCATAGCTCCAGTGAGATCCCTGAAGAACCTGCCAGGTATTGGAGAACCTGCCCTCCAACGCAACCATGTAGCGACGGACGTGCTCGTCCTCCTTGCTGACACGGTGACGTACCACCTCTACGGGGTCCTCAAGCCTCCACTACAAAAAGAATACACTTCTGTGATGATACGTGTTTGTCACAGTAGGTCACGTTTTCTGTCATGCATGTACATCCATGACAAATTTATGACAGAATCAAGATAGTCATACATGTGCTGTCGTAGAAGTGTTCCATAACATTACCAAAATTATCATCACGGAAGTGTCCACTTCCATGACGATAAATCGCGCATCACAGAAGTGCTTTCGTCAAGGGTGACCGACACGTGGCATCCACCGTAACGGAACGCCGTTAAGCTATCGGGTCCAGTTTTGGATCCGATAACCCATTAACAGCCCCGACCAATGGGGATTTTCCACGTGTAAAATCATCATTAGCTGGAGGGAACACGTGTCGGCTCGCTTTGGGACAGATGTCATCCACTCATTAGACCCAAAGCGCCTATGATACGTCGACACGTGGCACGGCCCAACAGAGGCCCATTCCTGTGAAAAGGCCGGCCCCTTTGACTTGGTCAAAAGGTGGAGGGCCAGCCCACGGCAAGCCTGTTAACGGCATGCATGTTCGCATATAGCCCATTTACAGCCCGCTAACCCAGGGCCCGTTTACGGCCTATCCGAATTAGGCCCAGTAGCGTCATCTCGGCCGTCCATATAATTCCAGCCCGTTTTAACTTCCAACCCATGTATGGCCCATGACGTATTTCGGCCCATATGAGGTCCTTAGTAACCCTCGGCCCATTAATGGACCGTGGTAAAACTGGCCCGTAATGAAAAGTGTTTCACTTTATACCCATTAACGGCCCATTATTCCGTTGGGCCGTTTCCAGCCCATGCTATCTTTCGGCCTTCTCAGGACCCATTTATTCTTGGGCTCATTTCCAGCATTCGTTTACTTTCGGCCCGTTACTGTCACTTTCTGCTTGTGGGCCAAATTCAGCCCGTGGTTACAGTCGGCCCATTTGTGGCCCGTTAATACGTTGGGCCGTTTCATAGCGTCATTAAATACGGCCAATTAACGATGACCCGTTATGGTCGGCCCATTATGGTCGGCCCATGAACGGACGATTTCAACTCTAGCCCATTTACGGCCATAATGTGGTCTGTTATTGGCCCATGTTTGGCCAACTGATCATACGGCCCATAGAAGGCCCATTGTGTCTACGGCCCATATAAGGCCCATTGTTTCTACGCCCCGTAGAAGGCCCATTGTTTCTACGGCCCTTAGAAGGCTCATTGTTTCTACGGCCCGTAAGAGGCCCATGTTAACTACAGTAAATATGTAGCCCATAGTTAATGTGGCCTAATTTTAAAAAATAGGCTATTGCGACCACTAGCAAACCGTGGAAAAAGAACTGCACTGACTACAAGAAAACAAATAAACAAGACAATAAGGAAATAAATAGGCAAGCAACTTACGCTAGGCTATCACGGCTATTACACATATTACATCCACTTGGCATCAAAGTTCGCCACCAGTGCAAATATAGGGACCAAAGCAGCATGCTTAGCAAGATTATTAACTTTCTTTTGTTTGGCGCTTTAATCTTCCAGCACTTGTTGTTGCACCAGAAAGTACGCATCTGAATTCTGCAGGGACTTCCTCTGTCCTTCGGCTTCCTGTCGCATAACATCTGATCGATGTCTTTCAACTTGAAGTTGAGACTCAAGAAGCCGAACTGATTCAGGCAGCGAGTTCGAAGAGCTGGTGCCAGCAGTAGTAGCCAGTAACTCGAACACTACATCAAGACAGGACTTTGGGGTTGTCACAGTGTCTTCAATATAGTTTTTATCATCTATCCTGGAGACCAACAGGGATGTCTCACTATCTTGAACCTTATCTGCATTACTTCATGTACCATTGCATAACGGGGGACTCTTCTCCAATATTTTATCTGCATTCTAAAAGAGAAACAAACAAACACATCACAGGTTTACAATGTAGTATATGAAACTCATTTTGGTAAACCAGTTAAGTAGTAAGGTGGACAGGATAACAGCATGAAACAAACATATATATATGTAGTATGGTCACTGTATGGTCTATATCATTCTAGTTTATGTTGCCAAATCAAGATAGATACAGTTCGAATCATATCTATTTAAGACAAAGCAGCTTAGACGGAATATAAGTGTGGGAAACTACACAGCAATAACAACACTTGTAATGTGCATGGCATGAGAATATAACTGTTTATTCAATTGAAACTGAAATCAACATAGAGCAAGTTACAACAGCAAACACGTTAAAGAAATAGGTTTAAAACATACCTGTTGCGCCACTGGAGTTTCAATTGCATCCTTCAAATTTGAAATTAGTTGGTATGAGTAAATACAGTGATGCAAGAACAAAGTAGTATGAACCATAGCTATGGAACCTCACCTGAGAACAATTCTTCTTCCGCTTTAAGCGTTGACTTGGGGTTCAGAGTGGTGGTCCTCGTGCTTTGGGGCTGTAGTTGCCTTACTAACTACTCGTGTTTGGGTGCTCTGTGGTGGAGACGGTGTTGTGTCAACGGGAACTGGGTTACTATCTGCTAGGGTTGGGGTTAGAAGGGGTGTAGCTGGTTCTCTGTCCAACTGGGTAGGGTTACAATCTGCGTGAGTCTGGTTTATGTGTGGTGGGGCTGGTTCTTGGGCAAGTACAACCGTGGTTCTATCTCCATCGACAGGTAGCGTGATCTTTTTTTAAGACCGTGTTTTTACTCCCACAGATACTGCCATCACCCCCTCCAATTGAAATGGCTGATAAACAAGAAAAGTAATTGAATGTACAGACATTGTAAGATAGACAGGTGCAATGGATAGTAGGGAAGAAAACAGGGCATGAAATAATTCACATTTATGTTGTCTAACCAAACAGAATAGGAGGACATAATTTCACATATATGATGGCTAGTTAAACAGGATAGCATGACACAATTTCACATGTATGATGGCTAACTAAATAGGATAGAATGACATAATTCAAAATATGATGACTATGTAAACAGGATGACATGATATAACTATACGATGTGTCTATTAAAGTGGTTGGCATGCCATAAATCACAAACATGCCGTCAATGGAAACATGATGGCATGATATAATTCACGGATAGAATGACATAATTCAAAATATGATGACTATGTGAACAGGATGAGATGATATAACTATATTATGTCTTTAGAAAATGGGTTGGCATGCCATAATTCAGATACATGATGTCTATCTAAACATCATGGCATGATATAATTCAAATATATGATTTATATACTAAGGAAGTGAGCAGAGTGCAATCGCATATATGATGTGTCAACTAAGGAGATGGCATTCAATATCGTGTATATGATGTAAAAATTAAGCATTGCAATACAACATTTGCATGATTTGAGTAATATAACCCTGCCAAGTTTGAGCATACACCTCAGGGGGCTAATAGGACTAGTCATCTGCCTCTGAATCCTCCTCTGAAGAGCTATCTGTAACCATCAAGATATCTGCTTCACCAGGTAGCATTGTCTTCTCTGAAGACCTTGTTTTCACTCCAGATTTCTCCATCACCAATTCAAATGGATGATGCATAGGAAGAGCAGTTGAATATACAAACATTGTCGACAAAACGAATGAGAAATACAAAAAAAAGGACAGCATGATATAATTCACATATATGACGCTTGGCTAAACAGCATGGCATTGCATAATTCACATATATAATGCCTTGCAACAAGATAGCATTGCATAATTCACGTATATAATGTCTTGCAATAAGATGGCATTGCATAATTCACATATATGGTAATTAGACACTAAACAGGTGGCATTCACACAAATCATGTCTAGACTAAGCAAATGACATAGCAATGCAAGATACCATACGCACGATACGAGCAACATAAACCTGCCAAGTTAGAGCATGCACCCCGGGGGGATAGGATTGGTCATCTGTCTCTGAATCCTCCTCTGAGGAGTTATCTTCCTCTTGATTACGATCCAAAATGGGTGGAGGGGGGCTGCCTTTGCACCCACCATGGAGTGACGTCTGCATGAAATTTTATTGCCACGCAAGGCTCGTCTCTTTTGCTCTACATGTTCAGTTCCATTGTGTACAATAACTGACATGCATAGGAATAAAACATAGTGAGATTATGTAAGGAGTGCATGCACAAATCCAGAGTGAAGGTAGCAAACTGTGGATAGGCCCAAAACCAATGATAGCAGGCAGATAATAGCTTTAGTTAAAGAATGCATATAATGGCTCCTTTAATGTTTGTTTGTACCCAACATGAAACTCATAGTAGACACCCGAGATTAACCAGATAGTAGACAGATAGTACTGATTGTTGGCCAAATATGTACCCCACAACCATTTAGAAACTCAAGTTTCAGCATAAGTTTGGACCTAAGTCGGAGTCTAATAGGTGAACACGACGATAAAGTAGCATGTCATCATATTAAGCGATGCATAACGTAAGCAGACACGGAAGAGTGCGACCTCTCTTGCGGACCCGTGTAGTCCTCCAGGTCATCTGCTCAGTTGATGATGGTAATGCAGGTGTCGTGGCTGCCGGCAGTGGGGAAGAAGATCTGAGGCGGCGAAAGACAGTCTGGAGAGCGGATCCCTGCTGTGGTGAACCCTTCCGTCATTGGAGCAGCTGAGCTGTGGAGGAACACAACACCATAGGAGCAGGACAAACCACACAAGATTTTCTTTGACACATATCTGTAACAGAAGTAATTGTGTAAGGGCTTGTTTGAATTTGAGGATTCTAACAATGCATGGATAGGAAATAGACAGGAATAGGATAGGAATGCACGTGCAAAATAGAGAATTTAAAAACACACGGTTTCTGCCAATCTAGGTGTTTGGTTCACAAGAATTGGAAGATCACAGGATGCAAAGAAGCATGGTGAGATTAAGTCAAACCACAAGAACTGTATAACCTCTTTGGCGAAGCCATGTCGATCTCAGCGTGATTAGGTTGGCCGGTGAGGATGCTCCGGCTGACTTGGCTATCGGAGGAGGGGAAGAAGATCTTAGGCGTCTGGAGATGGAGCCCGAGGTACTGCTCCGCTGTGATGGAGGGTTTCGTCGCTGGAGCAGCTCCGGTGAGTTGTACAACGCCGAGGCTGAAGCAGGACAAGAGAGACAACGTTAACCTGAGTGGAATTCTAATAGCAACTCCAATAGATGACGTAAAATACATAACCACAAAGTGCTAGATGTATACATGAGCCTCTCATCTCTGAACTTAACTTTCGAAACTATATTTAACTGTCGAAACTGAACTTAACTGTCGAAACTGAATTTAACTGTCGAAACTGAACTTAACTACCAAAACTGAATTTTGCTGTCGAAACTAAATTTTACTGTTGAAACTGAATGCACTAGAGGTGAGGCTACACATCAGTCGACTAAATTTTTCATCTCTGGTCAGTCGATTTTGCAGCCGTTGGATACGAAATCAAGGGCCTGCAGTTCATCTTCAACCTCCACCCC
>LR738713.1:457676939-457726695 GCA_902687465.1 Secale cereale | reverse complement strand
CCCCCCCCCCACCCCCTGAAAATTGACTGACCCAAAAGTTAATTCAGTCGACTGAAGTGTAGCTAAATCGGAGCAGCATCGCAAGCAAGAGCAAGAGTGAGAGCAGCAGCGCGAGCAAGAGCAAGAGCAAGAGCAAGAGCAAGAGCAGACCAGGCAGAGGACTGAGAGCAAGAGCAGAGCAGTAGCGCGAGCGAGAGCTAAAGCAGCAGCAGCTCCTACTAATGTGGACGTCGCCGCACAGGGAGCAACGCCGTGGAGGAAGCGGCCGGCGACGCCGCCATGGATGGAGCCGCGCCGTGTCGGCTCGAAACCGAGCGCCGGCAGCACTGTGAGATCAAATCAAGAAGAAAATGCGGTGATTAATGTACAACCTCTTTGGTGGCTCCGATTAGGCCGCAGCGTCATCCGAGGAAACGGTGATGATGATGCTCTTCCAGTGGTGCAGGTGAAGACGCGGTGCGGGAATGGAGGTGATGCGAAAGACGAGGGGAACGTCGGGGCAGCTCCTTGGAGGTGGAGGACGGGGTGGCTGAACCGGCAGGACGACCAGATCGACGACGGATCCTCATCCAGTACGGTGGATGAGGGACGTCGAGGTGTTGCTGTGGATGACGTCATCGGGGAAGAGGCTCCGGCTGGGTGGCTGACGGAGGAGTGTGTGGGGCTTCGCGGGTTTTGCCAGCCTTGGTGTACGAATGGGTGGGCGGATGGGATGCGAGTGGGGAACCATGGCTTAGGGACGCGCTTGTCCGAAATGTGGGGTAACTTACAAAAGTACCCCCACCGATTTGAGGCGGTTCTTTCGGTTCAGGGGTATCACGGGCATTTCGCGTGTCGGGATTTCATAGGAGGTGGGAGTTTTCACGCGCGTTGAAATTTTGGAATAGCAAGGCGCGGGTTGAGATGGAGGGAGTTGTCGGAGCACAACGAGATAAAGATATATCTTAAATATTTCGGGGTAACAAGGCGTGGGTTGAAATTTTCGGACAAGCCTAACGTGTATTGTACCAAATCAATTCGCACTACAAATGCCATTCAAAACGTTGAATTCATGTAATGTTCAATTAAAATATTTCGCTACGTGTATAATGCATGCAACCTAGTACTCAAATGAACGTTTTGGTGCATTCTAAACGTATATGCTACCGCTTCAATATGAACTAAATTTGAATTCGTTTCTCTATTTGAATAAGATCTACAATAGTGATTGTTGTGAAGTCAAAGCATTTGAATTCGTTTCTCTGTTTTAATAAGATCTACAATCGTCATTATTGTCAAGTTAAACCATCGTTTGTGTATTATCTTCACAGCACACCACATGATTAGTCTTGAGTTACATATGAACTATGTGTACTATATGAACTCGAACTCGATTTTTTGAATCCACTTTATGTTGATTTCAAATCATAGTACATTTCAAGCTCTAGCTAGATCTTCACAAACTAAACCATGTCTCATATGTATAATGTGTTTATCACACTATGTATGGTGCCCCACCCCCTACGCCTACAAGTATTTAGATGTGAGTTGCAAACACCACACATTACCACAAATTCAAATAAAATGTGAGAATGTTCGATATATAGTATTGTCTAGATTGTTCGATATTTAGTTGTAAGCTGCAAACGCCACACATTATCACAAATTCAAATAAAATGTGAGATTGTTCGATGTATAGTATGGTTTAGATAGTTCGACATTTAGCTGTGAGTTGCAAACGCCATGCATTGTCACATTATGGTATAACATGTGCAAAACCACAACACGCGTATCATCGCTATATTCATGCATGCATATGTTTAAAACACTATGATATTCTATTCAAATATATGAATCCACTTTCATATCAAATTATGATCTTTGTTAGTCTCTTACACCCACACAATCCTCTAACCTTTGTGGCTACCACTAACTTTCTCTCGTGCATGCACACGCCCTCCTTGCCCTCCCCATCCCTCAGCATTCTATCCATCGTGCACATTCATTTTGTTTTCTTTAGGTCGTTCTCCCACAGTCTCCACAACTCCTTTCCGGCACACATCGATCGATAAACCTCTCCAGCGATGTCTGCCTACAACATACACATGCACCTTCAATCTCCTCCTTTATGTGTCCTTGCCTCATGTCTCTCATATGGTCCCACACACGTGTAAACTCTCGCCCCTCTTTTCATTGATCTCACAACCACACACTGCTCCCCCTATCTAGCTAGTAGTTGAGCCTCTCGCACCAGCTCCTAGCTCCATTCTCTTTGTCTATCTGTCTCATCGGGCCTTATTTGCCTCTAACAAATGGACGTACACCGACCAATCTCCCGCTATACATATAGCTAGCTAGGTCCTTATAACTCGTTTTCCCCACGCGTCGACCGATCTACCTCATTATTTATGTCTCTCCCTTCCTCCGACAAACAACAATTGATCTACCAATCTAGTTAGGTTTGCTTACCAAACACATGGTTCCCCTTCATCATCCATGGATGTGTCCCGACAGATCTATCACGCACAGGCACACACAGAAACACATCCCCACTCTTATTGATAATATTGCAGTTCCACCCTTAGTTTGTCTAGTAGGCCTCTCCCACCATCTTCGAGAAGCAACTCCATCACCCATCCAGCATTCTACCCCTCTCCCTCCCTCTCTCTCTCTCCTCTCTCTCTCTCTCTCTCTCTCTCTCTCTCTCTCTCTCTCTCTGTCCCATCCTATTTCCCGTCCTTCAGTTATGTATGGATGTCGATCGGTCTCCCTCAAGACATAGTTGGGACTCTCCTTCTCAACACATATACGAGTCATTCTACCTCTATAGTTAGGCCTCTGCCTACCCCTCCCCAAACCCCCTCCCACACACACACACACACACCGATACATCTAGCGCTCTAGTCATGTCTCCCTGCCACACACAAACTTGACATGTGCCCTCTGACGTTCCAGTAGCTAGGTCAGTCGCCCTATATCTTTGACTTGCACACACACACAATTTTGATGGCTCTCTTCATCGATCTCGCACCCACCCACTTGATCCTCTCTTCGACTCTATCGATATCTGTGACCCCTACCTCTCTTCTCGTGGATCGCCCGACCCTCTATATATGATATGGATAGGCCTCCATTTCACACACATTTCATGCAAAATTTTGTTTGAGATGTCATCGACACATATTCCCACAAATACATTCATGAAATCAACCTCCCCCCTGTCAGGGATATTACTAGCAGGTATAAACCGGCTAGTACAAACCGGATTATGATGATATAGTTGTGACATTGTAAAACCTAGTAGAGATTACGGCCCATGAAGGTTTAGGGCCCATGTATAGAGTTACGGTTTGTAAACCGCCTGGTCATGTAACTTGAGAGACAAGGAAGAAAGAGCAGAGACCGAGGCGGACACAAATATGAGCCGGCCTCAGGACTCTGTAAACCGGACCGGGCGTCACCTCTATATAAAGGGACGACCCGGCGACGGTTCAAGGACGAGAAACAACCCATCGAGACACAGGCAAGCAATCCGCTCCCTGTTCATCGACGCCCAAGCAATACCAAACCAAACTAGACGTAGGCTTTTACCTTCCTCGAAGGGGCCGAACTAGTATAAAACCTCTGTGTCCTTTGTGTGCTTTTAACCCCTTCAAGCTAACCCGTGCGATGGTTCCTCAACTAAGTCCGTTAAACTGGACATCTGCCGTGTTAATTCCACGACACCCCCCCCCCAAAAAAAACAAAAAACACTCACGAATGCACACAAGCCATTTGTCTTGGTTTGTATCTCTCACACACACCCACGTAGGTGGGGGACGTGCACGAAGAGAAGAGGTGCACGCACGATGCACGTACTCCCGTCTCTTTCCCAACCACACCCGCGCGGGTACACGGTGGAGCTCATTTCTGTATGAAAAGGCAGCCCACGTGGTAACTTGACATGTGTACTGGTTGTCCACTAGATGGAGGGAGGATCGTCTACCACGGGTGAACAAACAAATTGCGACTTGACGCGTTATGTTAAAAAACAGGCAAACCATGTGGGGCCTACCTTAGAGCCAAGGCTCTATACACTGGAGTACTTTTGATGCGTCCCGTCAACTCACAGAATGAGGAGAAGCTTGCTTAGTACGTCGTCTCCCCCGCCCACGGGCGCGGTGGCTCGCAGGATGAGGTGAAGCTTGCTTACTACGCCTTACGCCCGCTCCCTCGCCCACGCGCGTGGTGGCTCGTAGGACGAGGAGAAAATTATACTACTCCCTCCGTTTACTCCTCGTCCCTACTACCTTGGTTAGAGAGATTATCATATTGTTGGAATATATATGTCCTTTAGTAGATTTCAATATGAACTACTAGTACATACTCCAAACACTGATGTATATAGACGTATTTTAGAGTGTAGATTCACTCATTTTACTCTGTATGTAGCATAAAGTTGAGACACTTATTTTGGAATGGAGGGAGTACATATTTTCTATGATCTGTCAATCATTGAGATGCAATAGAATGCATGTTAGGCTCCTTTGTATTGTATGAAATGTTGCAACGGGCAACCTTGGATGCAAGATACATGTAACACAAGCTTGAAGCTTCATATCATTGTACTATCTCGCTGATAAATTACAGTACGTACTATACAAGTACTTCCTCCGTTCCTAAATATAAGTCTTTGTAGAGATTTCACCATGAACCACATACGGATGTATATAGATGCATTTTAAGTGTAGATTCATTCATTTTGTTCCGTATGTAGTCCACCTAGTGGAATCTCTACAGAGACATGTATTTAGGAACAGAGGCAGTACTATGTAAAGAGTTAGGTGTCACACGGTGTCCAGAAAATATGGTGATAGTGTGAGGTGGGACATATAATCATTGAGCCTGTGTGTTTTCACTACTCTTGCACTCCTCCACCGTAAGAATGGAGAAAATTGTAATCTAGTAGTACCTCCTTTCGCCGAAAGCATGGGACATCCAGCAGTCCTACCACCTCAGTTATAATGACCAATGAGCCGTCAAATCACAGACCCAGCAGTAAGTTGGACGGACGAAGCAACCATCACTCTTGAATCCGCTTCTCCCTTCAACGCAGGCGCCAGTGAGAGGTCGCGCCCGCTCTTCCCGGGCATGAATGCAGCACCGATTCTTTGGAGCGGCGCTGACCGTTTCGGGCGGGAAGCGCCCGCGGGCGATGGAGGGGCTTTGGGTGGGCCAGGCTGGTCAGGAGCGGGCGTGGCAGTTGTCCGTCTGTCCCTACCGGACGCCCGGAAATGAGAGGATGCACCGACTCTCGCGGTTAAAATCGTACACTACATGCCATCTCTCTGTAGGAGTAGGTCGATCTGTCTCTCTCTCTAACACACACATGCTGTTAAACACACACACACGCACACGCACACGCACACACAGGTTCATAGAATAGGAAAATCGTGCGAGTACGAAGCCACAGGAAGTGAGATACAAATGGAGTACGTATAAACTATGACCAGCCTAAGAAATGTAACCAAACGCTCCTTACTCCGCCTTGTTATCTCCCCCGGAAACCCAATGCATGGAGCGCAACTAAGCATTGATCAGTCAAGAAATCAAAGTCGGCTTGCATGCGAGTAAATGCGTGGCCCTGCATGGTATCTAAAACGGCATCTCTTAGGGATTCTTTGATTCCAAGGATTCTCAAAGGAATTTTGAAGGATTCAATTCCTTAGGATTTTTTCTTATGTGGTTTGTTTGATTCATATGATTCTAAACCATAGGAACTTTTCCATAGGATTCATTTGCACTAGATTTCATAGGAAATTTTCAATCCACACTAACCTCTTTGAAAGAATCCTACTTTTTTATGTGCACGATCAAACACTCATAGAATCATGTAGAATTCAATATGACATGCCACCCCAATCCCACGCTTTTCCTATTCCTGCGTTTTGGAAATCCTACGAATCAAAGAGGCCCTTAGTTGTTTGGATTAATTGTTGCGTTTAGAGATATAAATTAGGGCTTTGATTGGAGGAATGATCGGTCAAGTTTCTCCATCTCCTCCATTCTGCTTGCACCTTGGTCCTGCTGCACCTTCTAACGTGACTTATTACACCTAGACGAAGGGAGTCGTACGAGATATGGTGGCACACTGACTTAGGTCGAATACAAGTGCCCAAAATTGTGTGCATGTTATAATAAGGATTCACTTAAAATAGTACGTGAGCGAACAGAGGGATCAATTGGACACTGTTCTCGAGTAGTAGCGAAATGTGTGAGGTAAGATACACCACTAGCGCTTTTAATTTTTCTTATTAATTTGTTTGTTTCACCCTCTGACTGGTGGGACCCAATGTACTACATGGAGAGAGGTAAGGTGACTAAGGCTGCATTATTTTTGCACCACCGTGGATAGTCTTACCACCAAAGCCACATGACACGATTATGATTTAAATCCCAATGACTCCCACACACACACAAAAAAAATACGGCATGCTTGTCACACAAATGCAGGAATGTATAAAAGGTTATTTTCCTCTTGTAGAACATAACGGGAGGGTTGTGTAGCTAGTTATCCTGTTCGCTCATCAAAGTTGAGGTCTGACTACACTTGAGCATAATTCGTGCCAGGAGGATTCTTTGACTGGTCAAAATGGATGGATATGGAGTTATACGATCTCGTAGTGACCGTATAATCACCTCATCACGTATAAGCTGCAGCCTCGGCGCTTGTTTTCTAGGGTTTGCACTCTTCACACACTCTCCAGTATATATATACACGTTGGAGCCTCTGCGCTTGTAGTTGTTCTCTTCACACTCTCTCACCTTCTCCAGATCTAAACAAGACTTTGTTGGCCTCTCTCTCTCCCCTCACTGCTGGTCTACTTGTAGTTGCTCTCTTCAAACTCTCTCACCCTCTCCAGGTCTAAACAAGACTTTGTTGGCCTCTCTCTCTCTCGTCACTGCTGGTCAAAGAGCCGGCAGGATCCGTCCGCCGGGTAGGGAAGGAGGCTTAACGATGTCGCCGTCGGCGAGGGAGGGAATCCACTACCGGTGCAGCTGTTCACTTTCACCCAGTGGTGGCGCGGGAGGGCCTTCGACCCCTTCTTCTTTGCCGCCGTACATAGTGTGGGTCGAACGGCCTCCGGTCACCCACCGAACCACACCCCAAGAACCTTAAGGTATAATTTACTTATTCCACATGCATTGCTCTAGGTGCATGTGGGCTTTTTCCGCTTCTGCACTCGAATCTAGGTGTTGGATCAAATAGGAAAGTAGTGGGGCAAGTTGTATACCATGAATCTAGGACGTGGTTCAAAGAGGAAAGGAATGGGGGAAAGTAGTGGGAAAAGTTGTATAGCATGAATCTAGGACGTGGTTCAAAAAGGAAAGGAAGGGGGAAAGTAGTGGGGAAAGTTGTATCGCATCAATCTAAGACGTGGTTCAAAGAGGACAGGAATGGGGGAAAGTAGTGGCGAAAGTTGTATAGCATAAATCTAGGACGTGGTTCCCAGAGGAAAGGAAGTGGGGAAAGTACTAGTACAGAATGGCTATCCAACACCTACATTGGTCGAAAAGGGAAAGCAATGACAAACTCAATACACACATCTGTAACGAATTGATCTTTTGTTTTGGGAGACAAGGCTGTAGAGTTTGAGCAGGACTAGATTTGATGCGCTCACATAGGGAAAGATGTCTAAAGATAAAAAAACTGGAACCAACACAAATATGATCCTTGGTTGTTTGTTCTTTGTTGCAACAGACTGTGCATCAACCCAGTACATCGGTAGATGCACATGGTGCTGGTGCATCCACTGTCCCGTGCAACTCTTTAGATGTTGTTAATCTAAGGCCATGTTTGGTTAAAAACTCCCTAGTCCCTACTTGATTGGTTCCAGGGACTAAACATGGACTAGAGGTTATTAAATGACATGCTAAAAGATCATGTTACCCCTAGTAATGAACTAATAGAGACAAGGTGCCATGCGTGGCAGGGGCAACTATTGGAAAAAGTCCCAAAAAGACTCTCCCTCGGGGTCTTCTTTCTTTAGTCCCAAATGCCCACTTTTAGTCCCTAAAATTCCCTCCTACTTGGTTTAGATGGGACTAACACGGAGTTTTTTTAGTCCCTCCACCAAAATGTCCCTGTAAACAAGCACCCTCTAATAATGCCGCTGGAAAATTGATGCAATGCCACAGTTAAAAGCAAATTACATGTTTAACGAATTTTATTGTTAATATAATCTCTCTGTTAATATTAATCAATGCCACCGTTTGAGAAATGCTACTGTCTTGCTTTCTTTCCCATTTAGATAAGGTAGATGCTTCTTTTTGTTGGCTTCTGTGTCATCCACCGTTATTGACCACTAGTTGTTTCCTTTGCACCTCTGTGTAAACAGGGTTATCTACTTCACCTCGTTGCCATTGTGACCTTTTGTTGCACTGCACAAAACACTTTTGTTTTAAGAGTGTTTTGTGTAGTTCAACCAAAATGTCACACCGACAACGTTGCTTGATTGCTTGATCTTAGTGGAACTGCACAAGAGGAGATCTTACTTCCTATCCGTGTTGGCAAATTTGGTTCAGATCTTCTTCTTGTGAGTTGTTTGAATTCCACATCATGAGAGGTCAGTACTAGCCTTCTTTCACATTGAAGGCGAAGCTTGTCTGTTATTGAACCAAGTGATGAAGGGGAAGAACAAGCGGAAGAAAAACAAAAATCAACTCATGGTGCTGTAAAGAAGCACTGGAACTGTGATGACACAAGTAATGATATAGTTCTGCATCTTAATTTATTGTTATGGCTGGAACGAGCAATTGTTTTGCCACTGATTTGATGCCACTCTTAATGTAATACGAAATTATCTCTAGTTGTGCAAATAGGGATCTTCTTTGAAGATACCATATATTTTAGTGGAACTGCACAAGAAGATGTTGGAAACATTAATCTAATCGAGGAGTATATAGTAAGCATGGCCACCACAGTAGATAGCAAAAGATGGTTCCGGAGAAGTGCTTCATCTGTATGCTCTACACAACAAGCCTCATGACAAAGGTTGGTACTCGCCCACTGATTTCATCCATATGATTGAGCTTTGTCATCTCTATTGGTGTTGTGCTACTATTTAGATATTGTCATCAAACAGTGGTATTGTCCTTGAGAAGTGCTTCATCTGTGCTATTTTAAATATTTCCTTTCCTTTTTTTCGAGCAAACAGGGATGCTAGCATTTAATTATCCTCTTGTCTTTGCACAACAGGATCATCCTCCTATGAGGCCTTGTTCGGTTGAGGTGGTTTTTGAAGGGGAATGGCAGGGTTTGAGGGGGATTAGATCCCCTACAAGCCAAAATCCTCTCCAATCCACTCCAATCCCCTTGGGAGGAGGATTAAACAAACAAGGCCTGAAGAAGAATATGGAGTACGTGAAGTGACTAGTTCCGATTATGCCAGGATGAAGAAGCCATGTCTATCTTCTCATCAGAAGGAGCAGTTGAAGGATGGTTACATTACCCCCCACAAGACCAAACTAACTTCAGCTCAGAAGGACTGACAAATCACCATTTTCTTGCTGTGATGCGCGAGTACAATGTTGTTCTAGGATTCTTTCCGGTGAGTTCCATTTTTTCTAAAAGTGTGCTCTACATGGACCATGTAGGTGCCTGTTTAAACTGTCAATTCATAGTATAGTTTGCTTTATACTAATCACTTTTTTTGTATTTGTGCAACCAGGGGTGCTCAGCTTGATTTCAATGGGAACTGCACAAAATGTTCATGAATACATCGAATCATTTGTTTACACCATAAGAAAGGAGGTGCCCATAAGTTCAAGGCGTTGCAACATATAAGGGCGAAATCATACAAGCTACGCGCGAATTTGATTGATTTTGGTGGAACTCCACAAAAAGAACAACTGGTTTATTTAGCACGAGGTGACATGTCAATGTCTGAACTGATGGCAAACCCTGCCCATTCCACAATCGTAGGCATTTGATATTTTAGAATGGGAAAACCTTGTCAAATTTTGCTCATTGATTTTAGCAAGAAGACATGCGTTTGATATTTTCGAATGGGACGCCCTTTGCTGCCAGCAGCATCGATCCATTTTTTCTTTATTCTTTAGTTGTGAAGTAAATATTGGCTCTGACATGTGAATCGCTGAGATGCATAATCATTGATTGTTTTGAATGTTCTCTATGAATTGCCAAGCCTGTGTGTTTGATTGCAATGTACAGGAACGCTAAAAAGCTGCTCAAACTCTTTGTACTCCTTCTGTTCCTTTTTACTTTGCACATTGTGAAAGTGCATACTTTTTTCTATAAGATTGGTCAAAGTAGAGATACTTTGACTGCAGACAGAACTTGTATGCAGACTAGAAAGGACCGGAGGGAGTACATGTGAAACTGCTGCAAACGAGGTGATCACCCTCGGAATAATGCCAGTACGTATTGTTTTGCATGTTCATCCAATGCCAGTGATACAAGAATTCGAACTAATCGAAATAAATTCATTCATACACGGTCGGATTTCATATAAACACGATGTATTTCATTACATTTCATACATTCTTCAACTAAAAAGGGGTGCGTTGGAGGTATAATTAATTAACCGAAGCTACCCACCTGTGTCCAGCTGAGCCGAATAGAGGCTTTAGTGACTTAACTGCAGGTGCAGTTGCGTAACTGACATGTGGCCCGGATGCCTGTGGGCCCACGTGTCAATCAGCCAACTACACCAGCAGTTAAGTAGAAGCAGCATCCTTCTCCAACATAGCTCTCCGACTCCACGTCGCCGCCAAGAATCTAACCGGCCGTCAGTGGTCAACCCGCCTAGCTTGTCATAGCGATTAGGGCAGCGGTGGCCTTACTTGGACCCGAGCGGCGGTGACCTACCGTGTTCTACTCTTCCTCGTTTTTTGTGTGGCGCGGCCTCGTTGGCAGCGGGGCGGGGCCTCGGCGGAGCCGGCGATGTCCTCTGTCTCGTTGCCGGTGGGCGGTGCCTTGGCGGAGCGGGGGAAATCCTCCCCCTCGTTGCCGGCAAGGTGGGGCCTCGGCGGAGCCGGCGGTGTCCTCTACCTCGTTGTTGGCGCCGCGAGGCCTCGGCGGAGCAGGGCCTCATTGACGCCAGCGGAGCGGGGCCTCGTCGGAGCTGGCAATGTCCTCTGCCTTGTCCTCGGTCTCACCAAATAGCGCCTCGCCCGCTTCATCGCCCTCTTTGTAGGCAACCGCAGCCTCCGCCACCTGCATGAGGTACCGCCAGCGCTCGAGGCGGCCCTCGCGGGCGGAGCGGTACGAGTCGAGCAACGTCTCCTGTTCCGCCCGGTGCTCGGCGATCTGCTCCTCCGCCTGCAGGTGCTCCTAGAGGAGATGGTGGTTGTAGGCAGCGTCGGCCTGCGCCTCCCAGAACTGCTCCTCACACTTCAGCCTCACCGTGTCCATATATTGGGCATGGGCCTCGCCGATGGTCATGGTGCAATGCACCGGCGAGGATGGCGTGGAGGAGGGGGTTTGCGCCGGATCATCGACTACCATGTTCTCCATTGGGACGTCGTCGTCCTCCGGCTGCCTGCCGGCCAGCCAGTCGGTAGCAATGGTTGCCATCTCCTTGTGGTCCGTCGTCCGCCCGTCCCGAAGAGCGCTGGAGCACGAGGAACCCATGGTGGGCAGTAGTGGTGTGGACAGGAGAATAGGAACAGATGCGGATGACTGCGGCTATGGCCGACGCAGCAGTTTATATAGCAATGGTGGGCGGCGGAGGGACGGACGTGTGGCGCCGGGGTAGCCTCCTTGGCAACCGCGTATCATTAATGTGGGAGGCAGAAGGACGGACGGATGGCACTTGTGTCGTTTGAAGACGGAGCAATTGCATTGATGTAGGGTGGAACCCTATGTGGCCGATCTTTCACGAAATGGAGGGGATCCCACGATGAACACGAAGAACACAAAGGGGAATCATGAGGGGAAACACGAGAGAATCACTCAAACCAACAAGAACAAGTCACACATATGCTAGATCCTCGAAACACAAAGAGATACAAGATCCATGATCAACAAGGGACGATACAAAGGGTAACCGGTTCTTCTCCGTGAGGAGGTCTTGGGGTATCCCGATGGATCTTCTCCGTGAAGGAGGTCTTGAATCCGTGTGGATCTTCTCCGTGGAGGGGCCGCAGTCACTCACAAGGAGATGAACCACTAGATGAGCAAAGCTCTAGGTATCAAATGAGCTATCACTAAGCTAACCCTAGTACGGAGGTAGGGGACAAGTATATATAGTCCAAGGGGTAAGTTGGGGGATACATGGGGTGAAACCCCTCCATCTGCGCGCAGGCAGGGCGGTAGTACCGGTCCTAGGACCGGTAGTACCGATTTTAGCGGAATTAACGGTTGTTCCGGCGTTGCACCGGCCTTGCAACGGTCGATCATAGAAGCTTGACCGGTAGTTGACCGGTAGTTGGCCGGTAGTACCGGTCGACCGGTAGTTGGGCGGTAGTAGACCGGTAGTACCTCTTTCTCTGCGCTGGGAAAATCCTTGTCCATGCGTTTGGTGTCTATCTTGCGCCCTTCCTTCTCCTTGTTGGTTCCTTGGTACCTAGGCAAAAGAAGTGTCTTTGTTTGAGGTAGTAGCATGTCTCATGTAGGTCCAAGGGAAGTTGAACAAGGAGAGAGTTCACCTTATGTCCAATGGCACAAGTTGGAGGTCTCATCGTATGTCTCGTAGTGTACATGGTGATGATCGTAGGATGCTCTGCATCATCTCCCCTCCCTTGGGAAAGATCCTACCTCAGATCGAACACCTCATCACCATGGAAACGGTAGTCATCAACGGACTTGTAGTTGGACGAAGTTGAGGGCATGTCGCAATCCAAGTACTCCAAGGTGTCTCCGGTATGTGGTACATGCAAAATGAGCAAACACAAAGTACACTTGGAAATACAATGGTTAGCGCACACAAAGTGTCCATCATGTAAGAATGAGTCCGTGTGACAAGGTACATGAAGCTTAGCAAGATGATATATTATGAGATGTAAATCATTCATGTGAGCAAATTCATTTGTTGTGCACACAAAGGTAGGGTAATTGGTATGGTGCACAAAGCTACAATTTCTACCATTGTGCAAAATGATGTCATAGTGTGATGATTTATTAAGAGCATGAACATGGCAATGGATGCTCAATATGTGTATGTTATCATGCAATTGATGGAGGACAATATGATCATGATGTATGAATATGCCATCAAGAAAGATCACAACAAATTTGCTAAGGAAATGCACAAGCTCATATATCATGGATGACATGGGAATACAAGATGCAACAAGGCAATCATAATGTGAGTCAATCCATGCATAAGATGCAAATTTGTCATGGGTATGATATGTCCATGGAGCATGGCATGTGGGCACACAATCAACAAATATGAAGGTTTTTGTGCAATGTGCCAAAGGAGTTTTGATATACCAATGCTCGATGTCGTGGCATGAGTGAAGGTCCGAAGGTGCATCCAATAAGTCTGAGTGCTCCTCAGCTTGAAGGTCCATCTCCAATGTAGGTGCTCTCTCCAATAGATGTATCATGTAGACAATAAGAAGAAGACAACAATGAAAGAATGACCCATCCAATATGCGTATGTGAGGATGGCTCAAAGGGAAGGAGTGCACCTTAAGGAGGTTCTCGCGAATGTTGGTGTTGTACATCATGTATGCCTTCGCATGACCAAGTTGTCGCATGACAGCACCGCCTTGTGAATCCTTCAAAATGAAAGAACATGACAAACACTTGGAAAAACAAATAAGGTTTGCGTGAGTGCAAAACCTAGCATTCGTGAGGGAAAATACCCAACAAGTGCTTGCATCATTCTTATCATAAGAAAGGACAAGGTAATGTTGCATGGCATGTAAGCATATGATGCGATAACAACCAAAGGCATTAGGCTCAAACAAGCAAGTATGCATCACAAATATGGTGTCCAAGTCTCCAAGATCAATAAACATAGCATTGTTGCACTCAATACAAGTGTTGAGAGATGCAACTAGTGGAGACAAATGACAATGATCAAGATATATCATGTGAGTGGCATGGACATATATGTCATCAACCCAAGAAAGCAAGTAAGAGAGGAACATGGGTGATGCAACATAGAAAGCAAGCATAGTGATCATGTCAAACAAGCTAGTAGTGCGAAGATGCAACGTACTAGAGGTAATCATGGCAAGCATGTCATGTGTGCAAATAGTAGGCATGAATAATGCACATGGCATAGCACAAGCATGAAAGCAAGATATGAGGAAAATAGGATCAATGTATTGGCGAGAGGTCATATGTAAATAGCAACGGAACCTCATGACTCTCCCAACACAACAAGCATCAATAGCGTGGGGCACAAAGAAATCATGGTAGTAGCTATAAGTATCTCCACCAAGCATGCAAATACACATAGAGGTAGCATAATGGTGAATCATGTGTAAAGGCAAGCAATGGTCACAATTGCATGGCAAAGACATAGCAAGAGGTATAGCATGCAAAGTGAACACGATAGTATGGGCATAATGTGACAAGTGGAAAATAGCCGATAGCCGTGTGAGAGCCAAGTAAAAGAGATGCGCGTAGTGGTTGCGCGAAGAGAGTGGTGGTAAGGAGATTCCACGGAATCCCAAATCGTCGTTGCTCTCAAGAGCTCTTTTTGTCAACTCATGGGATTGTGAGGTTGACAAGTGTTCATGAGTACCTACACAAAACAAAGACAAAGGAAAAATTGTGTGTGCATGGTATATGTATGTTGGGGATCGTAGCAGAAAATCAAATTTTTTCCTACGCATCACCAAGATCTATCTATGGAGTAATCTAGCAACGAGCATAAAGGGGAGTGCATCTACATACCCTTGTAGATCGCGAGCGGAAGCGTTCAAGAGAACGGGGATGATGGAGTCGTACTCGTCGTGATCCAAATCACCGATGATCCTAGCGCCGAACGGACGGCACCTCCGTGTTCAACACACGTACGGAGCGGGGACGTCTCCTCCTTCTTGATCCAGCAAGGGGGGAGGAGAGGTTGATGGAGATCCAGCAGCACGACGGCGTGGTGGTGGAAGTAGCGGGATTCCAGCAGGGCTTCGCCAAGCGCTGCGGGAGGAGGGAGATGTGTCACGGGAGGGAGAGGGAGGCGCCAGGGCTTGGGGTGCGGCTCCCATGCGCCTCCCCACTATATATAGGGGCGGAGGGGGCTGGTTTCTTGCCCTCCAAGTCCATTGGGGCGTTGGCAAAGGTGGGGGAAAGAAATCCCATCATTTCCTTTCCCCACCGATTGTTATCCCCCCTTTTTAGGGATCTTGATCTTATCCCTTCGGGATATGATCTTATTCCTTCTAAGGGGGGATCTTGGTGCGCCTTGACCAGGGGTGTGGGGCCTTGCCCCCACTACCCACGTTCATGTGGGTCCCTCCATGCAGGTGGGCCCCACTTCGGAACCTTCTAGAACCTTCCCGGTACAATACCGAAAAATCCCGAACATTTTCCGGTGGCCAAAATAGGACTTCCTATATATAAATCTTTACCTCCGGACCATTCCGGAACTCCTCGTGACGTCCGGGATCTCATCCGGGACTCCGAACAACTTTCGGGTTTCCGCATACTTATATCTCTACAACCCTAGCGTCACCGAACCTTAAGTGTGTAGACCCTACGGGTTCGGGAGACACGCAGACATGACCGAGACGACTCTCTGGTCAATAACCAACAGCGGGATCTGGATACCCATGTTGGCTCCCACATGTCCCACGATGATCTCATCAGATGAACCACGATGTCAAGGATTCAATCAATCCCGTATACGATTCCCTTTGTCTATCGGTATAGCACTTGCCCGAGATTCGATCGTCGGTATACCGATACCTTGCTCAATCTCGTTACCGGCAAGTCTCTTTACTCGTTCCATAACACATCATCCCGTGATCAACTCCTTGATCACATATTGTGCACATTATGATGATGTCCTACCGAGTGGGCCCAGAGATACCTCTCCGTCATACGGAGTGACAAATCCCAGTCTCGATTCGTGCCAACCCAACAGACACTTTCGGAGATACTTGTAGTGCACCTTTATAGCCACCCAGTTACGTTGTGACGTTTGGTACACCCAAAGCATTCCTACGGTATCCGGGAGTTGCACAATCTCATGGTCTAAGGAAAATATACTTGACATATAGAAAAGCTTTAGCATACGAACTACACGATCTGTGCTAGGCTTAGGATTGGGTCTTGTCCATCACATCATTCTCCTAATGATGTGATCCCGTTATCAACGACATCCAATGTCCATGGTTAGGAAACCGTAACCATCTATTGATCAACGAGCTAGTCATCTAGAGGCTTACTAGGGACATGGTGTTTGCCTATGTATCCGCACATGTATCTGAGTTTCCTTTCAATACAATTCTAGCATGGATATTAAACGATTATCGTGAACAAGGAAATATAATAATAACCAATTTATTATTGCCTCTAGGGCATATTTCCAACAGTCTCCCACTTGCACTAGAGTCAATAATCTAGTTCACATCGCCATGTGATTAACACTCATAGGTCACATCGCCATGTGACTAACATCCAAAGAGTTCACTAGAGTCAGTAATCTAGTTCACATCAATATGTGATTAACACTCAATGAGTTCTGGGTTTGATCATGTTATGCTTGTGAGAGAGGTTGTAGTCAATGGGTCTGCAACATTCAGATCGCTATGTACTTTGCAAAACTTTATGTCATATCGTAGATGCTGCTACCACGTTCCACTTGGAGCTATTCCAAACTGTTGCTCCATTATACGTATCTGGTATCTCTACTCAAAGTTATCCGGATAGGTGTTAAGCTTGCATCGACGTAACTCTTTACGTCGAACTCTTTATCACCTCCATAACCGAGAAACATTTCCTTATTCCTCCAAGGATAATTTTTTTACCACTATCTGGTGATCCACTCCTGGATCACCTTTGTACCCTCTTGCCAGACATGTGGCAAGGCACACATCAGGTGCGGTACTCATCATGGCATACCGTATAGAGCCTATGACAAAAGCATAGGGGACGACCTTCGTCCTTCCTCTTCCTTCTGCCGTGGTCAAGTTTTGAGTCTTACTCAACTTCACACCTTATAACTCAGGTAAGAATTCCTTCTTTAACTGTCCTATTTTGAACTCCTTCAAAATCATGTCAAAGGTGTGTGTTCCTTTTGAAAGTATCATCAGACGTCTTGATCTATCTCTATAGATCTTGATGCCCAATATGTAAGCAGCTTTATCCAGGTCTTCCTTTGAAAAACTCCTTTCAAACAACCCTTTACGCTTTCCAGTAATTCAACATCATTTCGGATCAACCATATGTCATTCACATATACTTATCAGAAATGTTGTAGTGCTCCCACTCACTTTATTGCAAATACAAGTTTCTAACAAACTTTGTATACCCAAAAACTTTGATCACTCCATCAAAGTGTATATTCCGACTCCGAGATGCTTGCTCTAGTCCATGGAAGGATCGCTGGAGCTAGCATACCTTTTAGCATCCTTAGGATCGACAAAACCTTTCTGATTGTATCACATACAACCTTTCTTTAAGAAAACTGGTAAGGAAACTTGTTTTGTCATCCATCTGCCAGATTTCATAAATGCAGCTAATGCTAACATGATTCCGACGGACTTAAGCACCGCTACGGGTGAGAAAATCTCATCGTAGTCAACTCCTTGAACTTGTGGAAAACTCTTCGCCACAAGTCGAGCTTCATAGACGGTGACATTACCGTCCACGTCCGTCTTAGTCTTAAAGATCCATTTGTCTCAATGGCTTGCCGATCATAGGGCAAGTCCACCAAAGTCCATACTTTGTTTTGATACAGGGATCCTATCTTGGATTTATTGGTTTCTAACCATTTGTCGGAATATGGACCCACCATCGCTTCTCCATAGTTCGTAGGTTCATTGTTGTCCAACAACATGACATTTAAGACAGGATCACCGTACCACTCAGGAGTAGTACTTATCCTTGTCGACCTACGAGGTTTGATAGCAACTTGATCCGAAACTTCATGATCACTATCATTAGTTTCCTCTTCAACAGTCGTAGGTTCCACAGAAACATCTTTCTGTGTTGCACTACTCTCCGGTTGAAGTGAGGGTTCGAAAACCTTATCAAGTTCTATCTTCCTCCCACTCAATTCTTTCGAGAGAAACTCTTTCTCGAGAAAGGACCCGTTCTTAGTGACAAACATTTTTGTCCTTGGATCTGAGATAGAAGGTATACCCAACCGTTACCAGTGGGTATCCCATGAAGATGTATTTGTCCGCTTTGGGTTCGAGCTTTTGCCGGCTGAAGCCATAAGCCTCGCAGCCCCAAACATTGAGAAACGACAACTACGGTTTCTTGCCAAACCATACGACGTCGTCTCAACGGACTTAGATGGTGCCCTATCTAAAGTGAATGCAGCTGTCTCTAATGCATAACCTCAAAATAATAGCGGTAGATCGGTAAGAGACATCATAGATCGTACCATATCTCATAAGGTTCGATTATGACGTCCAGACACACCATTACGCTGTGGTGTTCCAGGTGGCTTCAACAGCAAAACAATTCCACAATGTCTTAAGTGATTGCCAAACTCACAACTCAGAAAATCTTCCCTTGATCAGATCGTAGGAACATGATCTTCTTGTTATGATGATTCTTAACTTCACTCTGAAATTGCTTGAACTTTTCAAACGTTTCAGACTTTTGCTTCATTAAGTAAATATACCCATATCTACTCAAATCGTCAGTGAAGATGAGAAAATAATGATATCCACCACACGCCTTAATTCTCATTGGATCACACACATCAGCATGTATGATTTCCAACAAGTCACTTGCCCGTTTCATTGTACCTGAAAGCGGGGTCTTAGTCATCCTGCCCATGAGGCATGGCTCACATGTGTCAAGCGATTCAAAATCAAGTGACTCCAAACGTCCATCAGCATGGAGTTTCTTCATGCATTTTATGCCAAAATGACCTAAGCCGCAGTGCCACAAGAAAGTGGTACTATCATTATTAACTCTACATCTTTTGGCATTAATATTATCATCATGTGTATTGCTATAATCGAGATTCAATAAACCATTGGGTGCATGACCATAAAGGTATTATTCATGTAAACAGAATAACCATTATTCTCTAACTTAAATGAATAACCGTATTTCAATGAACATGATCTAATCATATTCATGCTCAACGTAGACACCTGATAACATTTATCTAGGTTCAACACTAATCCCGAAAATAGAGGGAGCGTGCGATGGTGATCTTATCATCCTTGGAAACACTTCCAACACATCGTCACCTCGCCCTTAGCTAGTCTCCGTTCAGTCCGTAGCTTTTGCTTCAAGTCACTAATAATAGCAACTGAACCGGTATCCAATACCCAGGTGCTACAAGGAGTACTAGTGAGGTACACATCAATAATACGTATATCAAATATACTTTGTTGAAGTTTCCAGCTATTCTTATCTACCATGTATTTGGGGTAGTTCCGCTACCATGTGACCGTTCCCCTTACAATAGAAGCACTTAGTCTCGAGGTTTGGGTTCAACCATTGGGTTCCTTCATTAGAGCGACAACTGGTTTGCCATTCATGAAGTTTCCCTTCTAGCCCTAGCCCCTTTTTGAAACCAGTGATCTTGTTAAACCATCAACACTTGATGCTCCTTCTTGATTTCTACTTTCGCGGTCTTAAGAACCGCTAATAGCTCCGGGATCATCTCCATCCTTTGCATGTCATAGTTCATCACGAAGTTCTAGTAGCTTGGTGATAGTGTCCAGAGAATTATGTCAACCACTATCTCACCTGGAAGATTAACTCCCACTTGGTTCAAGTGATTTTAGCACCCAGACATTCTGAGCACATGCTCACTAGTTGAGCCATTCTCCTCCATCTTTTTGGCAAAAGAACTTGTCAGAGGTCTCATACCTCTCAACACGGGCATGAGCCTGAAATCCCAATTTCAGCTCTTAGAACATCTCATATGTTCTATGGCGTTCAAAACGTCATTGGAATCCCGATTCTAAGCCGTAAAGTATGGTGCACTAAACTATCAAGTAGTCATCAGGATGTGTCTCTCAGGTGTTTCACAACATCCACAGACAACGTTGTAGGGGTTTGCACATCGAGCAGTGCATCAAAGACGTAAGCTTTCTGTGCAGCTGTGAGGACACTCCTCGGACTACGGACCCAGTCCGCATCATTGCTTACAATATCTTTCAACTTAGTCTTTCTCTAGGATCGTATTAAACAGGGAGCTACAACGCAGTTATTGGTCTACAACATAATTTGCGAAGACAACTTAGACTATTGTTCATGACAATGAAGTTCATCTAATGAACTCCCACTCAGATAGACATCTCTCTAGTCATCTAAGTGATACATGATCCGAATCGACTAGGCCGTGTCCGATCATCACGTGAGACGGACTAGTCATCAACGGTGAACATCTTCATGTTGATCGTATCTTCTATACGACTCATGTTCGACCTTTTGGTCTTCCGTGTTCCGAGGCCATGTCTGTACATGCTAGGCTCGTCAAGTCAACCCTAAGTGTATTGCGTGTGTAAATCTGGCTTACACCCGTTGTATGCGAACGTTAGAACCTATCACACCCGATCATCACGTGGTGCTTCGGAACAACGAACCTTAGCAACGGTGCACAGTTAGGGGAAGCACAATTCTTGAAATTTTAGTGAGAGATCATCTTATTCACTACCGTCGTTCTAAGCAAATAAGATGAAAAACATGATAAACATCACATGCAATCAAATAGTGACATGATATGGCCAATATCATTTTGCTCCTTTTGATCTTCATCTTCGGGGCTCCATGATCATCATTGTCACCGGCATGACACCATGATCTCCATCATCATGATCTCCATGAAGTCGTCTCGCCAAACATTACTTCTACTACTATGGCTAACGTTTAGCAATAAAGTAAAGTAATTACATGGCGTTATTCAGTGACACGCATGTCATACAATAAATAAGACAACTCCTATGGCTCCTGCCGGTTGTCATTCTCATCGACATGCAAGTCGTGATTCCTATTACAAGAACATGATCAATCTCATACATCACATATATATCATTCATCACATCCTTTTGGCCATATCACATCACACGGCACATGCTGCAAGAACAAGTTAGACGTCCTCTAATTGTTGTTGCAAGTTTTTACGTGGCTGCTATAGGTTTCTAGCAAGAACGTTTCTTACCTACGCCAAAACCACAACGTGATATGCCAATTTCTATTTACCCTTCATAAGGACCCTTTTCATCGAATCCGATCCGACTAAAGTGGGAGAGACAGACACCCGCTAGCCACCTTATGCAACTAGTGCATGTCAGTCGGTGGAACCTGTCTCACGTAAGAGTACGTGTAAGGTCGGTCTGGGCCGCTTCATCCCACGATGCCGCCGAATCAAGATAAGACTAGTAACGGCAAGTAAATTGACAAATCCACGCCCACAACTACTTTGTGTTCTACTCGTGCAAGATACTACACATAGACCTAGCTCATGATGCCACTGTTGGGGATCGTAGCAGAAAATCAAATTTTTTCCTACGCATCACCAAGATCTATCTATGGAGTAATCTAGCAACGAGCATAAAGGGGAGTGCATCTACATACCCTTGTAGATCGCGAGCGGAAGCGTTCAAGAGAACGGGGATGATGGAGTCGTACTCGTCGTGATCCAAATCACCGATGATCCTAGCGCCGAACGGACGGCACCTCCGTGTTCAACACACGTACGGAGCGGGGACGTCTCCTCCTTCTTGATCTAGCAAGGGGGGAGGAGAGGTTGATGGAGATCCAGCAGCACGACGGCGTGGTGGTGGAAGTAGCGGGATTCCAGCAGGGCTTCGCCAAGCGCTGCGGGAGGAGGGAGATGTGTCACGGGAGGGAGAGGGAGGCGCCAGGGCTTGGGGTGCGGCTCCCATGCGCCTCCCCACTATATATAGGGGTGGAGGGGGCTGGTTTCTTGCCCTCCAAGTCCATTGGGGCGTTGGCAAAGGTGGGGGAAAGAAATCCCATCATTTCCTTTCCCCACCGATTGTTATCCCCCCTTTTTAGGGATCTTGATCTTATCCCTTCGGGATATGATCTTATTCCTTCTAAGGGGGGATCTTGGTGCGCCTTGACCAGGGGTGTGGGGCCTTGCCCCCACTACCCACGTTCATGTGGGTCCCTCCATGCAGGTGGGCCCCACTTCGGAACCTTCTAGAACCTTCCCGGTACAATACCGAAAAATCCCGAACATTTTCCGGTGGCCAAAATAGGACTTCCTATATATAAATCTTTACCTCCGGACCATTCCGGAACTCCTCGTGACGTCCGGGATCTCATCCGGGACTCCGAACAACTTTCGGGTTTCCGCATACTTATATCTCTACAACCCTAGCGTCACCGAACCTTAAGTGTGTAGACCCTACGGGTTCGGGAGACACGCAGACATGGCCGAGACGACTCTCTGGTCAATAACCAACAGCGGGATCTGGATACCCATGTTGGCTCCCACATGTCCCACGATGATCTCATCGGATGAACCACGATGTCAAGGATTCAATCAATCCCGTATATGATTCCCTTTGTCTATCGGTATAGCACTTGCCCGAGATTCGATCGTCGGTATACCGATACCTTGCTCAATCTCGTTACCGGCAAGTCTCTTTACTCGTTCCATAACACATCATCCCGTGATCAACTCCTTGATCACATATTGTGCACATTATGATGATGTCCTACCGAGTGGGCCCAGCGATACCTCTCCGTCATACGGAGTGACAAATCCCAGTCTCGATTCGTGCCAACCCAACAGACACTTTCGGAGATACTTGTAGTGCACCTTTATAGCCACCCAGTTACGTTGTGACGTTTGGTACACCCAAAGCATTCCTACGGTATCCGGGAGTTGCACAATCTCATGGTCTAAGGAAAATATACTTGACATATAGAAAAGCTTTAGCATACGAACTACACGATCTGTGCTAGGCTTAGGATTGGGTCTTGTCCATCACATCATTCTCCTAATGATGTGATCCCGTTATCAATGACATCCAATGTCCATGGTTAGGAAACCGTAACCATCTATTGATCAACGAGCTAGTCATCTAGAGGCTTACTAGGGACATGGTGTTTGCCTATGTATCCGCACATGTATCTGAGTTTCCTTTCAATACAATTCTAGCATGGATATTAAACGATTATCGTGAACAAGGAAATATAATAATAACCAATTTATTATTGCCTCTAGGGCATATTTCCAACAATGTACACATCATCCATCATGATGCGCACGTGCGTGTGGTGGTTAGCACACAATATCCAATTCTCAAACAAGTGAGACGCGTGATATAGAAACATGTCATCCATCATGAGAGGTTTGTTGTTATGTATAGCATAATGGAGACTCAAATGGTGTAATGCATCATGACAAGTAGGTAGAGCATTGTTATTCATGGAATGCATATTGTGCACACAATCATGGTAATCATGCAAGGTATGGAATGCATCAAGATCTCCTAGTATGTATGAGGAAACTATGGGGGTCTCCTCATGAGCATTATTGGAAAGTTCACATGGAGAATATTGACAACATCCGAAGCAAAGCATATTTGGAACAATGTGTTCATGGTGTGGCATAGTTGATGAATTGCGCAAATCATGTAAAGGAAGCATTGCAATATCATCGCAAGAGAAACACAAGCCAATGACCATCATCTTGTCATCTATGCCACAAGTGCAAATGGGATTTACTTTAATGGGGCATGCATAGGTACTATGTTGAGATTGAAATGATGCAATATGGGAGATCTCACTCATAGCATATGACAAGTTTAAAGGGTGGTCGAACACGATGTGACCAAAAGAATTTTCACATGATATCCTATGGAGCATGGCATCACAACTAGGCAACTCAACATGCTCATCATCATATTCATCATAAATAGGTAAGTCAAGACATGATGAGTTCGCACTAGCATGAAGCATGGGAATAGGTGTGTCAACATCATGCAAGCAATCATTCTCACGATAGTCCACTAGTGGGACGAGAAAAGCACCGTCACCTATGTTACCTTTGGAGTTCCACTCATGTGGTGTAGGTGAGGTTTTCAAGATCTGATTGTTCTCATCTTTCTCTTGATGGAACCATGTGGGTGGTGCATCTTCTTCCACCATGGCCATCGGGTTGTCCATTGGAGGGACGGACTCGTCGAGGGTAGGCATGTCCTCTTGTAGGAGACCTAGCACCAAAGAAAACACACTCGGAGTAGAGGTTAAGTCGTTAGAAATCATAGTGGCCTCACATGCCCTATAAACTACCTCACTCACTAATTGTTGTGGCTCACTCACTCCCTCGTGGATGCTCTCACTCGTATGGTTGGTGGAGTCACTCAAATGGCTCTCAACCTCACATAGGAGAAGAGGCATGCTCTCATGTGTGGGGCTAGTGGTTGGCACACTCATCCTCTCAAGGGAAATGCTCTCAAGGTCACATATGGTGGAGTCACTCGTATCACTCATGTGGTGGTGGCTCTACTCACATGGGAATTGGGGCATCTCGTCATATGTGGATGTCGAAGAGGTGTAGGTGCAATAGTCTCCATGCTCAACTTCCTCATCCGTAATGCCTCCAAAGATGAATGCCGTGGGATGTGGAAAATCATCACGCTCCTCCGAGGTCAAAGAGAAGGTCTCATTCTTGCTCGCGTAGCTTGACCCGGAGTAGTAGGCCAATATGGGCGCCGTCTTCATGGTGTCGAAGAGGTTCATGCTCGTCGCCTTGGTCGAAGGGGATCGCCCATGCTCGACCGTCTTGTCGCCGTCGTTCGTAGATGATCGCCTTGATGATGAAGACGTCGATGTAGGCGAACTCATGGGAAGTAGGCGAAGATGCCGTACATCCAAAAGCGAAGATGCCTTGATAACACTTGGCGAAGATGCCGAAGTGGTGGTTGTAGCCGTAGCTCCGTCTTGGTTATGCTTGTCTCGCGGTCTTCTTATGTTCTCTTGAAGCTTGGGCTTGACGTGAAGTAGAGCGTCGTCGGACTTGTAGGTATGCGCTTGTCGAGCATCTTCATGATGATGATGTCATTGTCGTGCTTGAGCTCTTGGTAGATGTCGTTCGTCGTCGTCGTGCACATGATGCTTGGAGGTGACTTGCCCTTCATGACGATGTCGATGGTCGCCATGGCGGTGTGGATATGGAAAACTTGCACTTGCATCATGTTTTCACTCCGAAGACTTGTGATTTGAACGTCGCCGTCGAGAGGATGACGAAGGGGAAGAAGACTTGTAATCGACCACCAAGTGTCGGAGCTCCGCCATTTGTTTGTTGAAGGAGTCGCACAAGTCGTCGAAGGAAGCCATTGTCCTTGTCTCGGAGTGTAGTAGTTCGATGGCGATGTTGCCCAAGCACTCTTGCATTTCTCGTTGGAGTCCGATGGTTTTCGCGTGGATGTCCTTGTTCGCGCCGTCGATGTCGAAGACCGGAGATGAAATGCCTTGCCTATCCATCACAAGACGCTAGCAAGTATGAGTGGGAGAAAGAGAAGAACTGGACCAAATGTACCTTGACCGATGTTGAAGATGGATCAATGATCACTCAAATGTGGAACAAGGAAAATAGCACAATTGGTACCAATTCTTGTCGGTTTCTCACACCTACACAAGTAAAGCTTATGGTGGAGCTCGGTGAAGATAGTGGCACAAAAATTTGATGCAAAATGTTAGCAAGACTCAATAATGTTGAAAAAGATTCACAAATTCGCAAGTGAAACAAGAAGACCAATAGCAATATGGGTGGCACACGGAAACACACACACGGATAGATAAGTGGGGTCGTGCAACCAAGGGGTGAGCCAAAATGTGGAATCCACGAAAATGCTCTTGTTGCACAACACTAGAGAGACGCTAGCGCGATTGCACAAAAGGCGGATACGAACTTGTGCACAACCTACTAAGCAAAATGCAACGACTTCTATCCCAAGTATGATATATGTATGGTGGTATGATCCAAAATGATCGAGTATGACAATCTTAATGTGGTATGATGCTATGGTTCTTGCTTAAAAGCTATTTGCTTATATTTTTCTTTATGCTTAAAAGCTTGTTTGGCTCTTTCCCTTTTGAGCTCTTTTCTCATGCAAAACTTCACGAACCAAGATAGCAATTGAGTATATGCGATGACAACCTTGTGTCACAAGAGATGATACCAAGATATGCACCATGGTGATATGGTATGTATGATATGAGAAGTATGATCACTAATGTGCACAAGTAACGTTGCCGACAATACTCGAATGGCTAGTCTCGATGGGTAAGTGACGCAAAAATGGGCTAGGGGTTAACAATGCAATTGCAAGTGAATATACAATGATGTCGTCGAGGTTACCGTCCGTGTCGATGATGAGAGGTGGTGCTCTTGATGTAGACCCGTTCCTAATTAGCCGAAACACCTTAGGAAACGGAAAAACCACAACTCAAAATCTCAAGGACAGATGTCAAGTGGTGGTAGCGGACAAGCGGTGGTGGTTGCGGAAATGTTGGTGGAAACCCGATCAAAATGGGTTATGGTGGTGGAAGTGTATGATGGGCTATACACAGTGTTGGAGTTGAAGTCACGGGCCCTAACTATCCGAAACACCTTAGGAGACACGAGCCACAACTCAAACAAGCTCGATCAAAATTGGGTTAAGTTGGGTTGGCTATGTATAGTGGACTAGGCTATGCGGAAGTGGTGGTGGTGGTTGATGAAGAAGCAATTGTCCCTAAGTAGCCTAAACACCTTAGGAGACTCAAATCACTACTCAAGCAACCACAAATGATATGGGGATCAAAATTGGTTAGGTTGCGGAAAGCTATGCTGGCTATGCGGGTGATATGGTGGAGGGCCTATACAAACTTGCCAAATTTGACAAAATTTGATGGAGTCAAATGGTGGTAAAACTAAGATGAGCAGCTCGGGCACGTCTCTAGCTTTTCAACGAGCCAAAGAACACTCAAATCGGAGTTCGGAAGTGAAAGTTATGGTCAAAACTGTCAATCAGCCGAGGCGAAACCTGGGAGGGGCGGAAGTACCGCTAGGAAGACCGGTTGTACCGGTCCTGGAGCGTCCAAGGGCACCAGTTTTGGCTACCAGGTGATGGGGGGGCGGTAGTACCGCCTTGGGGGGCGGTTGTACCGCTGGAGTCGAGAAAATTCGCAGATCTGGATCGGGATGGAGTTTTGGGGCGGAAATGGATGATTTCGGGGGCAAAATTGCGGAGATTTCGTGGATGGAAAGTGGGGAAACTTGGGGAGATGCTAGATCCACTCGAAACCAAGCGAATCCATGGATCAAAATCAACAAAACATCAACAAACCAACAGATCATAAAAAATTTTGGGGCTATTTTTGATGGGGAATTTTCGAATTAGAGGAAGAACACAACAAAACAAGGCTAGAAAAGAGATGGGGGGCTCCAAATTCGTGATAAACCTATGCTCTAGATACCATAATGGTCCTAAACTAGATGGGGGACTCCAATTTCGTGGGAAACCATGGCTCTGATACCATAATGATGTAGGGTAGAACCCTATGTGGCCGATCTTTCACGAAATGGAGGGGATCCCACGATGAACACGAAAAACACAAAGGGGAATCACGAGGGAAAACACGAGAGAATCACTCAAACCAACAAGAACAAGTCACACATATGCTAGATCCTCGAAACACAAAGAGATACAAGATCCATGATCAACAAGGGACGATACAAAGGGTAACCGGTTCTTCTCCGTGAGGAGGTCTTGGGGTATCCCGCGAGATCTTCTCCGTGAAGGAGGTCTTGAATCCGTGTGGATCTTCTCCGTGGAGGGGCCGCAGTCACTCACAAGGAGATGAACCACTAGATGAGCAAAGCTCTAGGTATCAAATGAGCTATCACTAAGCTAACCCTAGTACGGAGGTAGGGGACAAGTATATATAGTCCAAGGGGTAAGTTGGGGGATACATGGGGTAAAACCCCTCCATCTGCGCGCAGGCAGGGCGGTAGTACCGGTCCTAGGACCGGTAGTACCGGTTTTAGCGGAATTAACGGTTGTTCCGGCGTTGCACCGGCCTTGCACCGGTCGATCACAGAATCTTGACCGGTAGTTGACCGGTAGTTGGCCGGTAGTACCGGTCGACCGGTAGTTGGCCGGTAGTAGACCGGTAGTACCTCTTTCTCTGCGTTGGGAAAATCCTTGTCCATGCGTTTGGTGTCCATCTTGCGCCCTTCCTTCTCCTTGTTGGTTCCTTGGTACCTAGGCAAAAGAAGTGTCTTTGTTTGAGGTAGTAGCATGTCTCATGTAGGTCCAAGGGAAGTTGAACAAGGAGAGAGTTCACCTTATGTCCAATGGCACAAGTTGGAGGTCTCATCGTATGTCTCGTAGTGTACATGGTGATGATCGTAGGATGCTCCGCATCACGCATGCACCGGGAAGCGGGGCGGGCGACGCTGACCGTTTCGGGCGGAAAGCACGTGCGGGCAAGGGAGGCGGTGGGCAGTCAGACTCGTGCTTGGCAGGGGGTCGGTCTTGTAGCCGGACATGCTGGCTCGCCAGCTACCTCGCCGAGCTGAGCGACGACAATCAGACGACGGACGTAGCTTTCGGCCAGGAACCAGCGCCACTGTCCAAGCTGGTTCATGCCGTGTTCACCAGAGAGCAGGTGCGGCCGCACTTTGACGCCCTAATGGCGGAAGAGCTACCAACGCAGGAGGACATGTGCTGCAACCTTCGTCTCCTCAACGAGCACCGGTGAACAAGCGAACGAAAATGCCGTCACGGACATGTGGCCCTATGATCCTGGCTTCCCGAATGAGCAGCGGGCGATGTATCAGACCATCCGTAGGGCCTGCGAGGCCCTCTCTGTCATCCTTCGAGTTGTTGTGCTCGCCGTGGCGCCGCCGTCTTGCGTTGTCAACATGGTTAACGGACATGAGGATGAGGAGTTGACTTTACTTGGATAGGATGACAGTGGGGACCCACCAGGGCCATAGCCGCACGTACGCAAGTGCCTCCTTATTCGTATATAAAACTATAATTTTTTTTGCTTCCTCCTGGTTTCCTGACATCACGGTCCCACACCATTTTTTACCTATGTAGTCAATAAATGAGAGACTTGCACAAGAAGCGGCCGATAGTTGGGACCAAGCAGCTCGAGCAGTATTTGTGTTTTTGAGGTGTGAGCACTGCAGAGTTTTTCTTGAGCGATGTTTAGCCCAGATATTAATTTTTCTCCTCTGAACAACAACAAAAACATCGTTGTAGCTATTAACTAGGCAGGTTGTGGCCCGTCTAGCCCAGGCCAGATATCCAGCCCAGATATTATTATTTTTTCAAGCTGAAATGGCTAGCCTAGCTATACTTTTTTAGGAAAACCCAGGCAAGGTCAAGTTGTTATTCTCCGCCCTGCTTGGCTGCAAATCTTTCCTAGGAGGCATGCATCAGGCTTAACAAGAAAATGGGCTTTAAGAAATAATAACTGGGATGTAACTATAAAAACTGGGCAGTAACTATAAAAAATGCACCAAACACGTAATTACTTTATAAAATATTATTTTTGGATATTGAAAATTTTAATTTCAATAATTGTTGCGAGCGCAATGTTTCGTTGGATTTTTACGTAATATAAATTTATATTGAAATTGTATTTAATCTGACTAGAAATTTCGGGATAAAATTATTTCGGATCCCATCAAAATGTGGGAAATTTTATTGAATTATGTATTGAACGGTTGGTTGAAATGGGATGTACTTTTAACAAACTGTAAATGGGATGTAGTAAATTCCGTTAGAATTCAAAAATTGGCTGCACATTCTTACAAATCTCAAATGGGCTATAAGTTCTCTGCCACACACTTGTGGCCTTACTAAGTTGACGTGTCCCTAAAAAAAGAGTTGACGCGTATGCAAGTGTAATGCCCCGGATGTAACACTTTCCCTATATGGCAATATATAAACTTTGACTTCATCAATTCCATTCCGGGTTCTTCTTTTTTTTTGGGTTCTTCGTTTTGTCATGTGCGTGTATGCATTTCATCCATGTCATGTTGTCATGTGCATTGCATTGCATTTGTGTTGTCACTTGAGTCCGGTCCCACTCGTCTCTTCCCATTGTCCGTTTCGAGTTCCGACGCTCTCACACGTGCCCGTGGCATCCCCGAGTCCTTCTTTCGTGTGTGGCCGTGTAACGTTTCCGGGATGACGCGAGACTTGTCGTGCGATGTTGTTTTGGTACGTGTAGGCCGCCTGTCAAGTTTCATCGCGTTTGGAATTCGTTTGGTACTCCAATGGTTAACCTAGTGGGCTAAAAGTACCTCCTCTTTGAGGCCCAAGACCCCCTCCACAACAGCCCACCAACCCAGCACAACCCTTCCCATCATATCGATCGTCGAATTGTGATCGCGTGGCCGAAAATCGCTCCCCATTTGGAGTCTCCTAGCTCCTTGTGCCTTTATAAACATCCCCATGTCCATTTTCTCGTCCAAAAACCCTAGTCTCCTTCCTCCTCCAGCCTCGCCTCGAAAACCGTGCCGGGCAGACGTGTCCGCCCGCCACCGGACACTCCGTCGCGCCAGCCGTCCGCCTCCGCCGCGCGGGCCCGTGGGGCCCGAAGCCAGCCCACCCTGCCCGGCCGGCCACCGCGCGTCCCCCCGCTCCCAGCCGCGGCCGCCTCCCGCGCCCGCCGCCGCGCGCCTCTGCCGGCCGCCGCGCCCGCCGGCGTCGGTCACCCCCGCCGCCGCGCACGCCGGCGTTCCTCTCGCCGCCGCCGCCGCAGCGGACCACCGCGCGCTCGGCCGTCCCTCTCGCCGGCGCCGCTCCGGCCGCCCCGCTCCTCCACGCCAGCCGCCGGTCGCCGCCCGTCGTTCCCCGGCCTCTCGCCGGCCGGGATCGAGGCCGCCGCCGCGGGATCGCTTGAGGCGATCCAGATCGGACGAACTCCAGCGGGGGAAACCCTAACGGGTTCCGCGACCCGGTGCCCGCGGACCCGCTTCGCCCCAACCCGTTTGACTCGCAACCCGCGTTGACTCTGAGGTTGACCCCGTTTCTTAAAAGTCATTTTGTTTTTTTGTTGTCTGATGCATTCTTGTGATGGCAATAACTTTTACTGTGCTTGTCCGTTTTGTGCATATGATATGTCAAAATAATCGTGGTGATGCGTACTATGTTTTGTTCCATTGTGTCCTGCTTGTTTGAGTCCATCTAGATGTCTTAATATTCGTGACAAGAGTGCTACGTGATATAAACTGCTGCTACTAGTTATTTTCATGCCATGTTTGAGATGTGATAACTTGGTGCATGTTTATCCAAATGAAGCAAATGATATGTCAAAATATTCATCATGAGGTGCTCTACATGTTGGTTGCTATAGCATGCATGTTAGAGTTCATATTGCCATGTTTATCCCTGTTGCAAAAGTGCATGTGGCTGTTAGGTTTTGTAACTTGTTACGAGATGCCTAGTTGAGGAGCTCGTTGCTATTGATGTGTTTGCCCCCATGTTGCATGCTCATATGTTTTAGATTCCCCATCATGTGTTCTTTTCTGTGGTGCAAACCTTTTGCCATGATATGCTTTGAGGTGACTTAAACATGCTCGCAAACATGCCATGATAATGTTACTGTTTTAACACTTGGTGAAATTTCACTAAGTCTGGAATCTTTAATTTCCTGATGCTATGTTTGCTTGTTGTCCTAGGAAAATCCATGTTAGTTTTGGGGTGGCCATTGATCATTCCTTGTTGTATATCTTCTTGTCTATCCTTCCATGTCCTCACTTGCTCTTTTGGGTTGCTGTAGCATATTTAATTCTTGCTCCCAAGTTGCTATAAAATATTACTGTCAGGTTTTTATTGTCATGTTCAAAATGTTGTAGCTTGTTGCTATTGATCCATGCCTCCTATGGAGTTGCTCTAATGGAGTTGTCTGTTGTATGATATGTCTACTTCATGTCCATGTTTCTTGTCACCATGTTTGAGTGCTGTAGAGTACATATTTCTTGCTCCAAAGTTGCTATGTGGCTGTTAATTTCAGCTTTACATTGTTTCTTGTTTCGGGTGTATCTTTTAGTCCGTTGCTCCGTTTTGAGCAAGTCCTATATGAAACTTGTGTGATTTTGCATGTAGATTCATAATATCATCTTGTTTACATGTTTGGAGTATGTTTGCTTGATGTTTGGGTGCATCTTGTACCGTTGCCATGCTTATCTAATTTTGATCATATCTTCTACACCGTAGCTCCATTTTAAACAAACTTTATATGAAACTTGACTAGAATTTCGTGTAGATTGTCATGCTTATCTAATGTTAACTTGCTGGTTGACAACTTTAACTTAAGGTTTGTTCAGATCTGGACTAATTTCAAACTATGCATATGAGGACTTACCGGATTTGTCTTAAGTAGTTTCCGGCCTCATTTAAACCTGTTGTTTCTTGTGTTGTTTCTCTGTGCTTCCTACCTTGCCATGTTTTGCATCCTAAATAGACTTGTCTTGCATCCTACTTGCTTGAGCATATTGTCATGTTTCTTGTGCTGTTTCTCTGTGCTTCCTACGTTATCATGTTGTGCATCCGAAGTGCATCCGCAGTGTTTCCTAAGTGCATCATACATGCATCTTGTAGTTTGCGCATTGCACCTTGTTTAATTTCGTGCCTCGTGTGTTCTTGTGTTGAGTAGAGCCGGAAGCCGAGACCGAGTACGAGAACGAGGTTACTACCGAGGTTGAGAACAAGGAGCCGTCTTACGATCCCATCGACGACTCGACAGGCAAGATGACCTGACCCAGATATCATTACTATCTTTGCCTATTGCAAGAAGTCTTGCTCTTTAGCTTATTGCCTCGATGCCCATGTTTGTTTCTCAGCCTCCTATTGTAACCATGAATCTGTTTAACCATCCTACCTATGCAAACCTTTGATTGGCTAAGTAGGCTTCGCTCAGCCCCTCTTATAGCATTGCTAGTTGCAGGAGAAGATTTGAAGATTCTTGCTTCATGTTGAAGCTTGTTGGGATATCACACTATATGCCTATTAAATGAAATCATCTATATATTGGTAATGGGTGGAATGCTAAGCCTCTTGCTTGGTGATATGTTCCACTCATGCCGCCCTAGGAACCGTATAAACCGGTGTTATGTTCCTTGATTATGCGTTCCTCACACGGTTGGGGTTATGGGACCCCCTCGATAAACCGCTTAGCACTAAGGTTTTTCCAGCAAGTCCCAACATTGGTACTCCATTTGCCTAACAACTAAAACTTGCCGAGGGAGTAATTAACCCGAGGATTAATTAATCAACCCCCCTGGGCCAGTGCTCGATTTGAGTGTTGGTCCAAAATGGGCGGACTGCAGGGCCACCTTGGGGGAACCCGAGGGCTGGTATTTTCCTATAGGCTAACCTATCCGGTTGTGGCCTGAGACGAGATACGCGCGGCTACTATCAGGGTGTCGGCACGCCGGGAGGATTTGCTGGATTAGTCTTACCTTAGTCGGAGTATCTTGAGCACGGGATTTCGAGGATACTCGGGCCTTCCCACCTTGGAGTTGCGACTCCGCGGATCGTGGGCTTGTAATGGGCCAAGTTGGAACACCCCTGCAGGGTTTTGAACTTTCGAAAGCCTTGCCCGCGGTTATGTGGAAGATGGGAATTTGTTAATATCTGGTTGTAGAAAACTTGACACCATGTTCAGAACACACTACCAGCGTGAGTAACCGTGACGGTCATTTTCCGAAAGGGGTTCGGGAAGTGAACATGGTGGGGTTATGATTGACGTGCTTAGATAGGATCACTTCGTGATCACTTTGACGCTCGTGGCACTTCTCTTCTCGCTCTTAACACGTAAGCTAGTGCTAGTGCAGCTGCAGCCTTTTATTATTTCTTCAGCCTTGTTCCACACCCAAGGCTTAGATAGTTCTGTTACCCGGGAACGGGATTGCTGAGTCCTCCGTGGCTCACAGATACTACACCACACCAGATGCAGGTACTATGGTGAACTACTCAGGTGACGGCACGGAGCTGTACTGGGAGTACGATGAAGGACATAGCCGATACTATGTGCACTATCCCGATGATCAGTAGTGGTTTCTACTAGGGGCGATCCGAACCTGTGGCTTTATGTATTTGGTATCTTTCATTTGGATCTTCACCCGTAGTCGGGTTGTGATGTTATTTGGATGATGTTTGACTATGTAATGAATTGTGTGACGTGGCGAGTGTAAGCCAACTATCTCTTTTCCTTTTCATCCCTATTTTTACATGAGATGTGCAAAGATACCGAACTTGAGATCATTCCAGAATGGGCTTATACCTTTAAGTCGTGCCTCGACACGTAGGAGGTATAGTCCCATCATGGGCATTACAAGTTGATATTCAGAGCCTTCTCCGACCTAGAAGCCCCCACTGATTGATCGAATCGTTGACGGTTGAGTCTAGGCACACACTTAAAAAAATTTGAGTCCTATATATATATATATATATATTGGAGAGTAGGATTTCTTTTGCTCCTCATCTCTTTTCACTCTGGTGAGGACTCCTGACGATTACTCTTGTCTCTTCTACTCTCAAAATTTCACCAAAAAATTTTAGGAATCTCACGAGTATTGTTTGGATTGTTTCGATGTCTTTGTGATGAGAACATTGTTCTCGATGCCTCCTGTCATTTAGGGGTTGTGGCAGTGTCCCGGGGAGTTGAGCTCCGAGGTGTTGTCGTCACAAATATGTCGCATCAGTTCTGGAATACTTAAGATGGCCGACATCGAAAACTCTCCTATGCGGTTAGTGGCAAGATAACCCCGACGTCACCCAATACTGGGGAGGTAGTTCGGGAGTATTGCCATAGCTTGTATAGTAGATGCATTTCGAAGGTCCGAGGTAGACGGTTTCCGGAAATAACTGGTTATGTGTTGAAGGATGGATACAGCTGGATGTAGGATTAGAGTTGAGTGCGCGATGCTTCCCCTGTATCCCCAACACCTGATTGCATAACTGGAAACTTTCGGAAATTAATAGGTTGGTTCATCTAGTAGCTCATAGACATTCTTCCAATGAATGCATGATATGGAGTTCGGGGTTCTAAATTGAGTGAAGTAGTTTTATGGTCGTTGTTCCGATCGGGAGTTGCATCTTAAAGGGTCCTTGGCTATGCTGATCCGGGGATTGCAAAACCCTTTTGTAACACATTCCATAAGCTTTCAGCACGAATATGTCGAACAAAGCTTCTATCTTGTATTTGTTCTATCTGCTCCTTGTTGTTTTTTATTTACCTTTTGTTCTCCCAAGTGGCTTCTCGTGAAGATTGTTGTTACTATTGACTGTGGATTACATTCGTTCATTCTTGTCGAATGTTATTGTGAAGACTTATGTTGCAATTCTAGCCGTTCATTCAGCTTATATATTCTTTCAATCAATGGCTAATAGTTGTCATCTCATTCAGGATGGCTCCTAAAAGGGTTCCCAACGCTAACCCAGAGGGTGAACAGGTTCCTGATCGTCCTCCTTCACCTCCTCCTCCGTCTGAGGCCTGGAGAGCAATTATGCAAGCGATGAACCAGAACACCCAGATGCTTTTGCAAATGATGCAAAACATTCAAGCAAATCAGGGTGCTCATGGGAACCAAGGCCAAGGCAATTTGTTCAACCAACCTCACTTTGCTTCGCTCAACCAGTTCCTGGCAAACCAACCAAAGGCATTCAGTTACTGTGTGGACCCTCTAGATGTTGACGACTGGATAACAGATATCAAGAAGCATTTCGAGTGCAGCAACGTAAGGCCCGAGGACTATGTGAAGTTTGCAGCCTTCCAACTCAAGGACCAAGCAGCTGATTGGTGGCAGCAGTACAAAGATTCCAGAGAGGGACGTGTAATCTCCTGGGATGACTTCTGCAAGGACTTTCGTTCTCACCACATTCCAACAAGTGTCATCGAGGGTATGCGTGAGCAATTCCGCAACCTGAAGCAAGGCTCAATGACTGTCTACCAATATAATGTCAAGTTCCAGAACCTTGCCCGCTATGCCAAGCAAGACATCCCAGATGCCAAGAGCAAGATCTATCAGTTCCGTGGTGGTCTGAAGGATGAACTCCAACTAGCTCTCACCCTGTTCGAGCCTGATGAGTTTGATCAATTCTATAACATGGCACTTAAGCAAGAGGCAGCCCACCTCAAGATGGAAGCTTCCAAAAAGAGGATCAGAGACGATGTTCACTCCTCCTCTTCTTCTCAAGTGGTCGCAAAGCAACATAAGTTTTGGCTTCCACCTCCTACAGTTATCCGAGCTCCCTACAACAACAACAAGAATTCTGGTGGCCGTGGTTTCTCCCACCCACCCAACCCAAGCAATCAGTCAAAGAATCATTTTCAAGCTTCCAAGTCAAGTGCTCCTTATCACCGTCCTCTCTCAGAAGTGATTTGAAACAAGTGCTCTCAGAAGGGTCACTATGCTAACAAGTGCCCCAACCCAAGGCGCCTTCCGCCTCCTCCACCTGTGAGCACTGCTATTGTCAAGCACAATCCCAAGCATGCAAGAGTGAATCTGATGAATGCAGCTCAAGCGGAGAATTCTTCTGATGTGATATTGGGTAACCTCTTAGTTAACTCTATTCCTGCAAAAGTATTGTTTGATTCTGGTGCATCACTTTGCTTCATGTCAAGACCATTCTTTACCAAGCATGATTTCATTTCGGCACCCTTGGACAAGGAGTTATCAATTATTTCTCCAGGCAAGCACATGAATTCTAGATTGTATGCTCCGAATGTATCTATTCGCATGGGTGATTACCGCTTTCTGGCTTCTCCGGTTGTTCTCGGTAACTCCGACATTGATCTTATTATTGGGATGGATTGGCTTTCCCAGCATGATGCTCACATTGATTGTGCAAATAAGGAAGTCAAGATTACTCATCCTAACGAAGACGTGATTATCTTCGCCTCTTGGGATAACACAATCAGGCTATTCTCTCTCAATGACAAGGGCGAGATTAATGCCATCTCTCAAATTCCGGTGGTCAATGAATATGAAGACGTTTTCCCTGAAGAGCTTCCGGGCATGCCTCCGCATCGTCAAGTTGAATTCGTCATTGAACTCGAGCCTGGTACTGAGCCAGCATGCCGGCGTCCATACAAGCTCTCCCATGAAGAGTTGAAGGAGTTGAAGAAACAACTCGATGAGCAAGAGCGTATGGGTCTGATCAGGCCTAGCACTTCTCCTTGGGGCTGTGGTGTCCTATTTGTCAAGAAGAAGGATGGCACGGAGTGCCTTTGCGTTGATTACCGGCCATTGAACAAGAAGACAATAAAGAACAAGTATCCGCTCCCCAACATCAATGAATTGTTCGAGCAACTCAAAGGAGCAAAAGTGTTCTCAAAGCTCGATCTCCGGATGGGCTATCACCAGATCCGCATCCGCGAAGAAGATATTCACAAGACTGCCTTCAGAACCAGATATGGCTCCTATGAATATACAGTCATGTCTTTTGGCCTCGCTAATGCTCCACCCACCTTCTCGAGAATGATGCACTACATTTTCAACCCCTACACCAACGAATTTGTGCTTATGTATCTGGATGACATCTTGGTATTCTCCAAGAATGAAGAGGATCACGAAAAGCACCTCCGTATGGTTCTCGACAGACTCCGTGAACATAAGTTCTATGCCAAGTTCTCCAAGTGCGAATTCTTCAATAAGGTCTTGTATCTGGGCCATATCATCTCTGCTGACGGTATTGCTGTTAACCCCGAGAAATTTGAAGCGATTGTCAACTGGGAACCTCCTCAGAACGTCAAGAAACTCCGAAGCTTCCTTGGTCTTGCTAGCTATTGCAGAAGGTTCGTTGAGAACTTCTCCAAGATTGCCAAGCCTCTCTCCAACTTGCTGCAGAAGAATGTCAAGTACAACTGGTCTCCGAATTGTGATGTGGCATTCAAAACTCTCAAAGAAAAGCTCGTCTCTGCTCCAGTTCTTACTCCTCCAGATGAGTCCAAGCTCTACGAAGTATTCTGTGATGCTTCTCTTCAAGGACTTGGTGGTGTGCTAATGCAGGACAAGAAGATTGTGGCATACACTTCTCGTCAATTGAAGCCAAGTGAGAAGAACTACCCCACACATGATCTCGAGCTAGCAGCTGTGGTACACGCCTTGATCACATGGAGACACCTTCTGTTGGGCAGAAAAGTCGACATCTTCACCGATCACAAGAGCTTTAAGTACATCTTCACACAGTCGAACCTGAACCTTCGCCAGACTCGCTGGATTGAAATGATCCAAGAGTATGATACAAGCATCGAATACACACCTGGCAAAGCCAATGTCATTGCAGATGCCTTGAGCAGAAAGGCATATTGCAACAGTCTCCTTATCAAGCTGTTTCAGCCTGAGCTTTGTGAAGCATTCAGGAATCTCACCTCCAAGTTGTTCCGCAAGGCTTTCTTGCAAATCTTCAAGTTGCTCCTACCTTGGAAGATCAGATCCGTGAGGCCCAACTCAGTGATGCTATGGTGCAGAAAGTGAAACATGGTATTGCAAAGGGTACTCCCAAATACAAGAGCTATCGCGTTGATGAGAGAGATACCTTGTTCTTTGAGGACAGACTTGTGGTTCCCAAGGGTGATCTCAGGAAGCTCATAATGAACGAAGCACATGACTCCCTCCTCTCGATTCATCCTAGAAGTTCCAAGATGTACCAAGACCTCAAGAAATCTTACTGGTGGACTCGCATGAAAAGGGAGATTGCCCAATTCGTGAATGAATGTGATGTCTGCAGAAGAGTGAAGACAGAGCATCAACGTCCAGCCGGTCTCCTCCAACCTCTTCCTATTCCCGAGTGGAAATTCGACCACATTGAAATGGATTTCGTCACTGGGTTTCCCAAGTCCAAGAAAGGGAATGATTCTATCTTTGTGGTGATTGACAAGCTTACCAAAGTAGCTCACTTCCTTCCAGTCACAGAATCCATCAATGCAGCTCAACTGGCACAGTTGTACACTTCCAGAATTGTGTCCTTACATGGCATTCCTCAAGTTATCTCCTCAGACCGTGGAACTTTGTTCACATCCAAGTTCTGGGACTCCTTTCAGTCTGCCATGGGCACTAAGATCCGTTTCAGCACTGCGTTTCACCCTCGGACTAGTGGTCAAGTCGAGAGGGTGAACCAGATTCTAGAAGACATGCTCAGAGCTTGTGTCATATCTTTTGGCATGAAGTGGGAAGATTGCCTTCCGTTTGCCGAGTTCTCTTACAACAATAGTTTCCAAGCAAGTGCCGGCAAAGCTTCGTTTGAAATCCTCTATGGCAGAAAGTGTCGTACTCCTCTCAACTGGTCCGAGACTGGTGAACGTCAACTTCTTGGCAATGACTTGATCTCAGAAGCCGAAGAAATGTGCAAAGTCATACGTGAGAATCTCAAGGCCGCTCAGTCGCGTCAGAAGAGCTACTATGACGGCAAGCATCGTGATTTGGCCTTCAACATTGGGGATCATGTCTATCTCCATGTTTCTCCTATGAAAGGAACCCAAAGATTTGGTATCAAAGGCAAGCTTGCTCCTAGATATGTGGGCCCTTTCAAGATCCTTGGCAAAAGAGGCGATCTAGCCAATCAACTTGAGCTCCCTTCCAACTTTGCAAATGTTCTTGATGTGTTTCACGTGTCTCAACTCCGCAAGTGCTTCAAGACACCTGAACGCACCATTTCGTTTGAGGAGATTGATCTTTAACAAGACTTGTCTTACCGAGAGCACCCCATTGCTATTCTTGAAGAAACCGAGCGCAAGACCCGCAACAAGTCAATCAAGTTCTTGAAAGTTAAGTGGTCACACCATACCGACCGAGAAGCTACGTGGGAATGAGAAGATCACCTTCTTTCCGAGTACCCTTCCTTTTTCCAGTCCTAGATCTCGGGACGAGATCTTTTCGTAGTAGAGGAGAGTTTGTAATGCCCCGGATGTAACACTTTCCCTATATGGCAATATATAAACTTTGACTTCATCAATTCCATTCCGGGTTCTTCTTTTTTTTCGGGTTCTTCGTTTTGTTGTGTGCGTGTATGCATTTCATACATGTCATGTTGTCATGTGCATTGCATTGCATTTGTGTTGTCACTTGAGTCCGGTCCCACTCGTCTCTTCCCGTTGTCCATTTCGAGTTCCAACGCTCTCACACGTGCCCGTGGCATCCCCGCGTCCTTCTTTCGTGTGTGGCCGTGTAACGTTTCCGGAATGACGCGGGACTTGTCGTGCGATGTTGTTTTGGTACGTGTAGGCCGCCTGTCAAGTTTCATCGCGTTTGGAGTTCGTTTGGTACTCCAACGGTTAACCTAGTGGGCTAAAAGTACCTCCTCTTTGAGGCCCAAGACCCCCTCCACAACAGCCCACCAACCCAGCACAACCCTTCCCATCATCTCGGTCGTCCAATTGTGATCACGTGGCTGAAAACCGCTCCCCATTTGGAGTCTCCTAGCTCCTTGTGCCTATATAAATGTCCCCATGTCCATTTTCTCGTCCAAAAACCCTAGTCTCCTTCCTCCTCCAGCCTCGCCTCGTAAACCGTGCCGGGCAGACGTGTCCGCCCGCCACCGGACACTCCGTCGCGCCAGCCGTCCGCCTCCGCCACGCGGGCCCGCGGGGCCTGAAGCCAGCCCGGCCGGCCACCGCGCGTCCCCCCGCTCCCAGCCGCGGCCGCCTCCTGCGCCCGCCGCCGCGCGCCTCTCGCCGGCGTCGGTCGCCGCTGCCGCCGCGCCCACCGGCGTCCCTCTCGCCGCCGCCGCCGCAGCGGACCACCGCGCGCCCGGCCATCCCTCTCGCCGGCGCCGCTCTGGCCGCCCCGCTCCTCCACGCCAGCCGCCGGTCGCCGCCCGTCGTTCCCCGGCCTCTCGCCGGCCGGGATCGAGGCCGCCGCCGCGGGATCGCTCGAGGCGATCCAGATCGGACAAACTCCAGCGAGGGAAACCCTAACGGGTCCCGCGACCCGGTGCCCGCGGACCCGCTTCGCCCCAACCCTTTGACTCGCAACCCGCGTTGACTTTGAGGTTGACCCCGTTTCCTCTAAGTCATTTTGTTTTTTTGTTGTCTGATGCATTCTTGTGATGGCAATAACTTTTACTGTGCTTGTCCGTTTTGTGCATATGATATGTCAAAATGATCGCGGTGATGTGTACTATGTTTTGTTCCATTGTGTCCTGCTTGTTTGAGTCCATCTAGATGTCCTAATCTTCGTGACAAGAGTGCTACTTGATATAAACTGCTGCTACTAGTTATTTGCATGCCATCTTTGAGATATGATAACTTGGTGCGTGTTTATCCAAATGAAGCAAATGATATGTCAAAATGTTCATCATGAGATGCTCTACATGTTGGTTGCTATAGCATGCATGTTAGAGTTCATATTGCCATGTTTATCCCTGTTGCAAAAGTGCATGTGGTTGTTAGGTTTTGTAACTTGTTACGAGATGCCTAGTTGAGGAGCTCGTTGCTATTGATGTGTTTGCCCCCATGTTGCATGCTCATATGTTTTAGATTCCTCATCATGTGTTCTTTGCTGTGGTGCAAACCTTTTGCCATGATATGCTTTGAGGTGACTTAAACATGCTCGCAAACATGCCATGATAATGTTACTGTTTTAACACTTGGTGAAATTTCACTAAGTCTTGAAGCGGTAATTTCCTAATGCTATGTTTGCTTGATGTCCTAGGAAAATACATGTTAGTTTTGGGGTGGCCATTGATCATTCCTTGTTGTATATCTTCGTGTCTATCCATCCATGTCCTCACTTGCTCTTTTGGGTTGTTGTAGCATATTTAATTCTTGCTCCCAAGTTGCTATAAAATATTACTGTCAGGTTTTTATTGTCATGTTCAAAATGTTGTAGCTTGTTGCTATTGATCCATGCCTCCTATGGAGTTGCTCTAATGGAGTTGTCTGATGTATGATATGTCTACTTCATGTCCATGCTTCTTGTCACCATGTTTGAGTGTTGTAGAGTACATATTTCTTGCTCCAAAGTTGCTATGTGGCTGTTAATTTCAGCTTTACATTGTTTCTTGTTTCGGGTGTATCTTTTAGTCCGTTGCTCCGTTTTGAGCAAGTCATATATAAAACTTGTGTGATTTTGCATGTAGATTCATAATATCATCTTTTTTACATGTTTGGAGTATGTTTGCTTGATGTTTGGGTGCATCTTGCACCGTTGCCATGCTTATCTAATTTTGATCATATCTTCTACACCGTAGCTCCATTTTAAACAAACTTTATATGAAACTTGACTAGAATTTCGTGTAGATTGTCATGCTTATCTAATGTTAACTTGCTGGTTGACAACTTTAACTTAAGGTTTGTTCAGATCTGGACTAATTTCAAACTATGCATATGAGGACTTACCGGATTTGTCTTAAGTAGTTTCCGGCCTCATTTAAACCTGTTGTTTCTTGTGTTGTTTCTCTGTGCTTCCTACCTTGCCATGTTTTGCATCCTAAATAGACTTGTCTTGCATCCTACTTGCTTGAGCATATTGTCATGTTTCTTGTGATGTTTCTCTGTGCTTCCTATGTTATCATGTTGTGCATCCTAAGTGCATCCGCAGTGCTTCCTAAGTGCATCATACATGCATCTTGTAGTTTGCACATTGCACCTTGTTTGATTCCGTGCCTCGTGTGTTCTTGTGTTGAGTAGAGCCGGAAGCCGAGACCGAGTACGAGAACAAGGTTACTACCGAGGTTGAGAACGAGGAGCCGTCTTACGATCCCATCGATGACTCGACAGGCAAGATGACCTGACCCAGATATCATTACTATCTTTGCCTATTGCTAGAAGTCTCGCTCTTTAGCTTATTGTCTCGATGCCCATGTTTGTTTGTCAGCCTCCTATTGTAACCATGAATCTGTTTAACCATCCTACCTATGCAAACCTTTGATTGGCTAAGTAGGCTTCGCTCAGCCCCTCTTATAGCATTGCTAGTTGCAGGAGAAGATTTGAAGATTCTTGCTTCATGTTGAAGCTTGTTGGGATATCACACTATATGTCTATTAAATGAAATCATCTATATATTGGTAATGGGTGGAAGGCTAAGCCTCTTGCTTGGTGATTTGTTCCACTCATGCCGCCCTAGGAACCGTATAAACCGATGTAATGTTCCTTGATTATGCGTTCCTCACACGGTTGGGGTTATGGGACCCCCTCGATAAACCGCTTAGCGCTAAGGTTTTTCCAGCAAGTCCCAACATTGGTACTCCATTTGCCTAACAACTAAAACTTGTCGAGGGAGTAATTAACCCAAGGATTAATTAATCAACCCCCCTGGGCCAGTGCTCGATTTGAGTGTTGGTCCAAAATGGGCGGACTGCAGGGCCACCTTGGAGGAACCTGAGGGCTGGTATTTTCCTGTAGGCTGACCTATCTGGTCGTGGCCTGAGACGAGATACGTGTGGCTACTATCAGGGTGTCGGCACGCCGGGAGGATTTGCTGGATTAGTCTTACCTTAGTCGGAGTATCTTGAGCACGGGATTCCGAGGATACTCGGGCCTTCCCACCTTGGAGTTGCGACTCCGCGGATCGTGGGCTTGTAATAGGCCAAGTTGGAACACCCCTGCAGGGTTTTGAACTTTCGAAAGCCGTGCCCGCGGTTATGTGGCAGATGGGAATTTGTTAATATCTGGTTGTAGAAAACTTGACACCATGTTCAGAACACACTACCAGCGTGAGTAACCGTGACGGTCATTTTCCGAAAGGGGTTCGGGAAGTGAACACGGTGGGGTTATGATTGACGTGTTTAGATAGGATCACTTCGTGATCACTTTGGCGCTCGTGGCACTTCTCTTCTCGCTCTTAACACGTAAGCTAGTGCTAGTGCAGCTGCAGCCTTTTATTCTTTCTTCAGCCTTGTGCCACACCCAAGGCTTAGATAGTTCTGTTACCCGGGAACGGGATTGCTAAGTCCTCTGTGGCTCACAGATACTACACCACACCAGATGCAGGTACTATGGTGAACTACTCAAGTGACGGCACGGAGCTGTACTGGGAGTACGATGAAGGACGTAGCCGATACTATGTGCACTATCCCGATGATCAGTAGTGGTTTCTACTAGGGGCGATCTGAACCTGTGGCTTTATGTATTTGGTATCTTTCATTTGGATCTTCACCCGTAGTCGGGTTGTGATGTTATTTGGATGATGTTTGACTATGTAATGAATTGTGTGACGTGGCGAGTGTAAGCCAACTATCTCTTTTCCTTTTCATCCCTATTTTTACATGAGATGTGCAAAGATACCGAACTTGAGATCATTCCAGAATGGGCTTATACCTTTAAGTCGTGCCTCGACACGTAGGAGGTATAGTCCCATCCTGGGCAGTACAGCAAGGCTTTGTCAACTTATAGTCAACACACGGTTCTAGCAGCAGTGGTCATTGGATGTCCATCCAATGGATGCCGTGCTTCTTCTTCAATCTCGGATATTCTAGCTTCACCCGCCCAAAAAATGATTCCTCCCCCAGACATCTGGGGTGCACTGTTTCGGAAGCTGACCTGTGGGCCTACTAAGTTGACGCGTAACAAGGGCTTTGCCAACTTAGTCAATATAAACGATTCTAGCTGCAGTGACCGTACGATGTCCATCCAACAGCCGTCGTGCTTCTTCAACCTCTGGTCTTCTTGCTCCAGCCGCCCAAAGCAGCACCGGTCGTGTCGCCTACTCCTGCCTCCCGTGGCCGGTCGTGCTGCCGCGCAGGCCTGACCGCCCCCTACTACTCCCACCATTGGCCAGGCCATCCCTCTACTCACCCACACCCCCTGTTATTCCGTGGCATGGCAGGCTCACACCGCAGCCGAACCAGTGAACCCTCGTACTCCTCTCCGCGCGGGCTTCCACTTCCGCGTATTCCCCAGCTCTGTGTCGTCCCCTTCCTAGGCCTCGCCGTCGTCCACCGCCCTGGTGCTCTCAGCACGGCGTGGTCAATGTGGTTAAGCAATGGCTTCCATCAGACGTGGACTGTACGTGGAGAGGCTGACAGCTGGGTCCACGACGGCGGCAAGGAAGTGCCTCCTTATTACGGGGAAAATAATGATTCCTCCACTTGACAGCAGGGACCCATCCGACGGGCCACCGAATTTCGTGAAAAAACGTTTCCCCCTGACTGCTGGGACCCACCGGATGGGCCACCATATTGCGCAAAAAAATGTTCCCCCCGCTGTCAACTCGGACCCACCGAAAGTGCCTCTTTATTACGCACACAAAAATGAATACTCCCCCTGCTGGTTGGGACCCACCTTGGTGGGAGGCTGACTTGTGGGCCTACTAAGTTGACAGGGACGGTGTGCTTTGTCAACTTAGTCAATATGAACGATTCTAGCTCCAGTGACCGTACGATGTCTATCCAACGACCGTAGTGCTTCTTCAACCTCTGGTCTTCTTGCTCCAGCCGCCCAAAGCAGCGTCGGTCGTGCCGCATGCTCCTGCCTCCCGTGGCCGACTGTGCTGCCGCGGAGGCCTCACCGCCCACTACTATTCCCACTACTGGCCAGGCCATCCCTCTACTCACCCACACCCCCTGTTAGTCTGCGGCGACGGCAACCTCACACTGTAGCGAACCAATGAACCCTCGTACTCCTCTACGCGTGGGCATCCACTGCCGCGTCTTCCCCGGCTCCGCGTCGTCCCCTTCCTAGGCCTCGCCGTTGTCCACCGCCCTGGTGCTCTCGTCGCGGCATGGTCAACGTGGTCAAGGAACGGCTTCCATCGGACGTGGACTGTACGTGGAGAGGCTGACCGCTGGGTCCACGGCCATAGAAAGGATGTGCCTCCTTATTACACGCAAAATAATTATTCCTCCACCTGACAGCGGGGACCCACCGGACGGGCCAACGTATTTCGCGAAAAAAAACGTTTCCCCCTGACTGTTGGGACCCACTAGCTACATCTTCGCACGCAAGGAAGTGTATCCGGGCAAAAAAAACGAATCGCCCCCCCCCCCGACTGCTGGGACCCACCAGCTACATATTCGCACGCAAGGAAGTGCCTGACAGTCGGGACCCACCTGGTCGAAGCGTACGTAGCGTTGTCATTATGGTCGCAAAATTGTACGCACATATTGGTCGATGTAGAGGCGCGCACGTGTCGTAGCAGAGGCACGCACGTAGCATGTACACGTACGTACAGCGGCCAGGGTGCAAGAAAGTAAATACGGCCACGTACGTACATACGGGCAGGGTCTCGAACACCTACTCGTGCGTACGTACGGCCAGGGCTTCTGTACATGGCTGGGTCGGAACGGAGAAATAGCATCATCGTCGTGTTCATGGGGAGTCAACCGACTGGGTCGGAACGGAATGCGTCATTGTGTTCATCGAGATGGCTTGGACGGAACAGCCGATGGAAACGAGGCCAGGCGTACCGCAGAACGGAGGAAACGGCCTTGTGTTTGACCGACCACATTCGAAACGGGATCCTATTCATCGGGAGGGGTCTGGCGTACCGCAAAACGGAGGAAACGGACCTCCTACGGTCGAAACGGGGGTCCTGTTTATCGGGAGGGGTGTGGCGTACTGCAAAACGGAGGAAACGGAGTTGTTTTGGAGCGCTACGGTCGAAACGGGGATCCTGTTCATTGGGAGGGGTGTGGCTTAACGCAAAACGGGACTCCACGGGATATTGTTCATCTCCACCGTCGACCCCCTCCAGCCTCCACGGGCTACTGTTCATCCACCGTCGACCTCCTCCTGCCTCCACCTATGACTGTTCAGCCTCCACCGCCCGCTACTCCACCGGCTACTGTTCAACTAGCCCTCTCCATGGGCTCCTGTTCAACCACCCCTCCACGGGCTACTGTTCATCCAGCCCTCCACCTTCTACTATTCATCCAACCCTCCACGGGGTGGTCCTGTTCATCCAACCCTCCACGGGGTCCTGTTCATGCAGCCCCAACCGGCTCGATCGATCGGGGTCCTGTTCATCCAGAGGCAACACCACGGGGTCCTGTTCAGCCACCCCCACCGGGAACTGTTCATCCAAACCCCCCAGCAACGCTCACTGTTCATGCAGAGGCAGCATCGATCGGCTTCAGTTAGCAGCAGTAGTGAAGGAATCGCTCGATCGGGTTCAGTTAACAGCCATCGATCGATCGCTCGAGTTCAGTAACACGTAGCCTGCAGTGCAATCGCTCGGGTTCAGTTAGAGCCCAACTCCTCGCTCGGCCCCGACCACCCACCATAACAGGGAACACCCCGATATTTTCCTCGTCCTCGCTTCTACCACGGTTTTTTCCGTCATGGACGGCCCAAAGAATGTCATGCAGCTGCATCTCCGGCCCGCCCAGGACGAAAAGCCCATTTTCTGTCATGATTTTTTGTCATAGAAGTAGGACCCCACCACATCTATGATGATTGCGGGTTTTGTCACAATTATCGTCATGGAAGTGTCATAAGTATGACAGAAAAAAGTTTCATTCGGCCCAAAATGTCACGGATGTGTCTTTATTTTGTAGTGCTCTGCACCATCATTGGCCCACGCGACCAGCACCAAAGAAGGTTCGGGTCAACGACGAGCAGGCTCCTCACCAAGCTGCACCTCCCAGTACCAGACCAGCGGAGCCCAGTCCCGGACATGGCCCCTCTGATCAAGCACGTGTCCTCCGCCGAGTCGACGACGAGGATGCGGGATAGGCATCGTCGACGTCGATGCGGGAATAATTGCTTTAACTAAAAAAATAACAACAAATGTGACATGTTCAAAATGCAACATGTCCACTTCAAAACTAGTTGTTACTAAAAATAAACTAGTTCTTACTAAAAATAAACTAGTTCAACTAGTTCTTACTAAAAATAAACTAGTTCAACTAGTTCTATTAATTTTAACTAGTTCTATTAATTTTCTAACTAAAAATAAAGTATTTCTATTAATTCAACTAGTTTTCTTACTAAAAATAAACTAGTTCAACTAGTTATATTAATTTTCTTACTAATTCTATTAAACACTTACTAAAAACAGTAAAAAAAACTATATTGAACTTTTTTCCTCTAAACTAAACGCTACTGCCCTAATTAACATCTAGTTAAACCCTACTGCCCTAGTTCTTAAGCATCTACAAGTACTAACTAATTAGATGAACCCTACCCAGGTGCTTAAGCATCTACAACTACTTAAGCACCATTGATGAACCCTATGAATTTGTCCTAAAAACTAATTAAGCATGTACAACTACTGCCTAATTAACATCTAGTTTACAATTAAGCATCTACAACTACTTCCCTAATTGGCATCTAATTTGATGAACCCTAACTAATTAGATGAACTCTAAAATTTGATGAACCCTAGGAACCCTAGCTAGGCAGAGGTAGGGGAGGAGGAGGTGTAGGCGTGCTTACCTCGGGCGCCGGTGGAGTTAGGGAGGGGCCGAGGGAGGGGCACGCGGCGTCTGTTGGAAATATGCCCTAGAGGCAATAATAAAAGGATTATTATTATATTTCCTTGTTCATGATAATTGTCTGTTATTCATGCTTGAATTGTATTGTACGGAAACAGCGATACATGTGTGAATACATAGACCACAACGTGTCCCTGGTAAGCCTCTAGTTACTAGCTCGTTGATCAACAGATGGTCACGGTTTCCTGACCATGGACATAGGATGTCACTGATAACGGGATCACATCATTAGGAGAATGATGTGATGGACAAGACCCAATCCTAAGCCTAGCACGAGATCGTTTAGTTCGTAATGCTTAAGCTTTTCCAGTGTCCAGTATTTGTTCCTTAGACCAGGACGTTATGCAACTCCCGGATACCGTAGGAATACTCTGCGTGTGCCAAACGTCACAACGTAACTGGGTGGCTATAAAGGTACGCAATGGGTATCTCCGAAAGTGTCTGTTGGGTTGGTACAAACCGAGACTGGGATATTGTCACTCCGTATGACGGAGAGGTATCTCTGGGCCCACTCGGTAAGACATCGTCATAATGAGCTCAAAGTGACTAAGGAGTTAGTCACGGGATGATGGATTACGGAACAAGTAAAGAGACTTGCCATGACGAGATTGAACAAGGTATCGGGCATACCGACGATCGAATCTCGGGCAAGTACCGTACCGATAGACAAAGGGAATGACATACGGGATTGAGTGAATCCTTGACACAGTGGTTCATCCGATGAGATCATCGGGGAACACGTGGGAACCAACATGGGTATCCAGATCCCGCTGTTGGTTATTGACCGGAGAGTCGTCTCGGTCATGTATGCGTGTCTCCCGAACCCGTAGGGTCTACACACTTAAGGTTCGGTGACGCTAGGGTTGTAGAGATATATGCACACGGAAACCCGAATGTTGTTCGGAGTCCTAGATGAGATCTCGGACGTCACGAGGAGTTCCGGAATGGTCCGGAGGTGAAGAATGATATATAGGAAGTCCAGTTTCGGCCATCGGGAGATTTCTGGGGGTCACCGGGAGTGTCCCGGGACCACCGGAAGGGTCCCGGGGGTCCACCGGGTGAGGCCACCCATCCCGGAGGGCCCCATGGGCCGTAGGGGGAAGTGGGCCAGCCCCTAGTGGGCTGGCGCACCCACATGCCCCCCCCATGCGCCTAGGGTTGAAACCCTAGGGGGTGCGGGCGCCTCCCTATGCCTTGGGGGGCAAGTTACCCCCCCCCCCTGGCCGCCGCCCCCTAGGAGATTGGATCTCCTAGGACTGGCGCCCCCCTGGCCCCCTATATATAGTGGGGGGAGAGAGGGCAGCCGCACCCC
>LR738713.1:457641612-457676857 GCA_902687465.1 Secale cereale | reverse complement strand
TCACACCTCCAACTCCTCCCGCAGGGCATCGGCGAAGCCCTGCAGCTTTTCCCGTTGCATCCACCACCACGCCGTCGTGCTGCTGGATCTCCGTCAATCTCTCCTCCCCCCTTGCTGGATCAAGAAGGAGGAGACATTGTTGTACCGTACGTGTGTTGAACGCGGAGGTGTCGTCCGTTCGACGCTGGGATCATCGGTGACAAGGATCACGAAGAGTACGACTCCATCATCCACGTTCCTTTGAACGCTTCCGCACGCGATCTACAAAGGGTATGTAGATGCACTCCTTTATGCTCATTGCTAGATGACTCCTTACATTGATCTTGGTGAAGCATAGGAAATTTTTTGAATTCTGCTACGTTCCCCAACAGTGGTATCAGAGCTAGGTCTTTGCGTAGCATCTTGCACGAGTAGAACACAAACAAGTTGTGGGCGTTGATTTTGTTCAATTCTCTTGCCGCTACTAGTCCAATCTTGATTCGGCGGCATTGTGGGATGAAGCGGCCCGGACCGACCTTACACGTACGCTTACGTGAGACTGGTTCCACCGACAGACATGCACAAGTTGCATAAGGTGGCTGGCGGGTGTCTGTCTCTCCCACTTTAGTCGGATCGGATTCGATGAAAAGGGTCCTTATGAAGGGTAAATAGAAATTGACATATCACGTTGTGGTTTTGGCGTAGGTAAGAAACGTTCTTGCTAGAAACCTATAGAAGCCACGTAAAAACTTGCAACAACAATTAGAGGTCGTCTAACTTGTTCTTGCAGCATGTGCTATGTGATGTGATATGGCTAAGAAGATGTGATGAATGATATATGTGATGTATGAGATTGATCATGTTCTTGTAATAGGGAATCACGACTTGCATGTCGATGAAAATGACAACCGGCAGGAGCCATAGGAGTTGTCTTAATTATTATATGACCTGCGTGTCACTAAATAACGCCATGTAATTACTTTACTTTATTGCTAAACGTTAGCCGTAGTAGTAGAAGTAATAGTTGGCGTGACGACTTCATGAAGACACGATGATGGAGATCATGATGATGGAGATCATGGTATCATGCCGGTGACAAATATGATCATGGTGCCCCGAAGATGGAGATCAAAGGAGCAAAATGATATTGGCCATATCATGTCACTTTATTTGATTGCATGTGATGTTTATCATGTTTATGCATCTTGTTTACTTAGAACGACGGTAGTAAATAAGATGATCTCTCACTAAAATTTCAAGAATTTTGTTTCCCCTAACTATGCACCGTTGCTAAGGATCGTTGTTCCGAAGCACCACGTGATGATCGGGGGTGATAGGCTCTAACGTTCGCATACGACGGGTGTAAGCCATATTTACACACGTAATACACTTAGGGTTTACTTGATGAGCCTAGCATGTACAGACATGGCCTCGGAACACGGAAGACCGAAAGGTCGAAAATGAGTCGTATAGAAGATACGATCAACATGAAGATGTTCACCGTTGATGACTAGTCCGTCTCACGTGATGATCGGACACGGGCTAGTCGATTCGGATCATGTATCACTTAGAAGACTGGAGAGATGTCAATCTGAGTGGGAGTTCATTAAAATTTGATTAGATGAACTTAATTGTCATGAGCTTAGTCTAAATTCTTTACAATATGTCTTGTAGATCAAATGGCCCACGCTCATGTCACCCTCAACTTCAACGCGTTCCTAGAGAAATCCAAGCTGAAAGACGATGGTAGCAACTATACGGACTGGGTCCGTAACCTGAGGATCATCCTCATAGCTGCCAAGAAAACTTATGTCCGAGAAGCACCGCTAGGTGACGCTCCCGCCCCGGCAAACCAAGATGTTATGAATGCTTGGCAGTCGCGTTGTGATGATTACTCCCTGGTTCAGTGCGGCATGCTCTACAGCTTAGAATCGGGGCTCCAAAAGCGTTTCGAGCACCACGGGGCATATGAGATGTTCCAAGAGCTGAAAATGGTTTTCCAGGCTCATGCCCGAGTTGAGAGATATGATGTATCCAACGCATTCTACAGTTGTAAGATGGAGGAAAATAGTTCTGTCAGTGAGCACATACTCAAGTTGTCTGGGTTGCACAACCGCTTGTCTCAGTTGGGAATGAATCTCCCAGACGAAGCGGTCGTTGACAGAATCCTTCAGTCGCTCCCACCTAGCTACAAGAGCTTTGTGTTGAACTTCAATATGCAAGGGATGGAGAAGTCCATTCCCGAGGTGTATTCAATGCTGAAATCAGCGGAGGTGGAGATCAAGAAAGAGCATCAAGTGTTGATGGTCAATAAAACCACTAAGTTCAAGAAGGGCAAGGGTAAGAAGAACTTCAAGAAGGATGGCAAAGGAGTTGCCGCGCCCGGTAAGCCAGTTGCTGGGAAGAAGCCAAAGTATGGACCCAAGCCTGAGACTGAGTGCTTTTATTGCAAGGGAACGGGTCACTGGAAGCGGAACTGCCCCAAATATTTAGCAGACAAGAAGGCCGGCAATGTCAAAGGTATATGTGATATACATGTTATTGATGTGTACCTTACCAGCGCTCGTAGTAGCTCCTGGGTATTTGATACCGGTGCAGTTGCTCACATTTGTAACTCAAAGCAGGAGCTGCGGAATAAAGGGAGACTGGCAAAGGACGAGGTGATGATGCACGTCGGGAATGGTTCCAAGGTCGATGTGATCGCCGTCGGCACGCTGCCTCTACATCTACCCTCGGGATTAGTTTTAAACCTTAATAATTGTTATTTAGTACCAGCGTTGAGCATGAACATTGTATCTGGATCTCGTTTGATGCGAGATGGCTACTCATTTAAATCCGAGAATAATGGTTGTTCTATTTATTTGAGAGATATGTTTTATGGTCATGCCCCGCTGGTCAATGGTTTATTTTTGATGAATCTCGATCGTGATGATACACATATTCATAGTGTGAATGCCAAAAGATGTAAAGTTGACAATGATAGTCCCACATACTTGTGGCATTGCCGCCTTGGTCATATTGGTGTCAAACGCATGAAGAAGCTTCATGCAGATGGACTTATGGAGTCTCTTGATTATGAATCATTTCACACGTGAGAACCATGCCTCTTGGGCAAGATGACCAAGACTCCGTTCTCCGGAACAATGGAGCGAGCAACCAACTTATTGGAAATCATACATACCGATGTGTGCGGTCCAATGAGTGTTGAGGCTCGCGGAGGCTATCGTTATGTTCTCACCCTCACAGATGACTTGAGTAGATATGGGTAAGTCTACTTGATGAAGCACAAGTCTAAGACCTTTGAAAGGTTCAAGGAATTTCATAATGAGGTTGAGAATCAACGTGACAGAAAAATAAAGTTCTTGCGATCGGATCGTGGGGGTGAATATTTAAGTCATGAATTTGGCACGCACCTTAGGAACTGTGGAATTGTTTCACAATTGACACCGCCCAGAACACCTCAGCATAATGGTGTGTCCGAACATCGAAATCGTACCCTGTTGGACATGGTGCGATCTATGATGTCTCTCACCGACTTACCGCTATCTTTTTGGGGTTATGCTTTAGAGACTGCCGCATTCACTTTAAATAGGGCTCTGTCGAAATCCGTTGAGACGACACCGTATGAACTTTGGTTTGGCAAGAAACCTAAGCTGTCGTTTCTAAAAGTTTGGGGTTGCGATGCTTATGTCAAGAAACTTCAACCTGAAAAGCTCGAACCCAAATCGGAAAAATGCGTCTTCATAGGATACCCAAAGGAAACGATTGGGTACACCTTCTACCATAGATCCGAAGGCAAGGTCTTTGTTGCCAAGAATGGATCCTTTCAAGAGAAAGAGTTTCTCTCGAAAGAAGTGAGTGGGAGGAAAGTAGAACTTGATGAGGTGACAGTCACCCCTCCCGAACCGGAACGTAGCGCAGCGCAGGAAATTGTTCCTGGGGTGCCTGCACCGACAAGGGAGGAAGTTAATGATGATGATCATGAAGATACAGATCAAGTTACTACTGAACTTCGAAGGTCCACAAGGACACGCTCCGCACCAGAGTGGTACGGCAACCCTGTCATGGAAATCATGTTGTTAGACAACGGTGAGCCTTCGAACTATGAAGAAGCGATGGCGGGCCCGGATTCCAATAAATGGCTTGGAGCCATGAAATCCGAGATAGAATCCATGTATGAAAACAAAGTGTGGACTTTGGTGGACTTGCCCGATGATAGGCACGCCATAGAAAATAAATGGATATTTAAGAAGAAGACAGACGCGGATGGTAATGTGACCATCTATAAGGCTCGGCTTGTCGATAAGAGTTATCGACAAGTTCAAGGGATTGACTACGACGAGACTTTCTCTCCCATAGCGATGCTGAAGTTAGTCCGAATCATGTTAGCTATTGCCGCATTCTATGATTATGAGGTATGGCAAATGGACGTCAAAACTGCATTCCTTAATGGCTTCCTCAAGGAAGAGCTGTATATGATGCAGCCGGAAGGTTTTGTCGATCCAGAGAATACTAACAAGGTATGCAAGCTCCAGCGCTCGATCTACGGGCTGTTGTAAGCATCTCGGAGTTGGAATATTCGCTTTAATGATGTGATCAAAGTGTTTGGCTTTATACAGACTTGGAGAGAAGCCTGTATCTACAAGAAAGTGAGTGGGAGCTCTGTAGCATTTCTCATATTATATGTGGATGACATATTGCTGATGGGAAATGATATAGAATTCTTGGAGAGCATAAAGGCCTACTTGAATAAGAGTTTTTCAATGAAGGACCTTGGAGAAGCTGCTTACATATTAGGCATCAAAATCTATAGAGATAGATCAAGACGCCTCATTGGTCTTTCACAAAGCACATACCTTGACAAGATATTGAAGAAGTTCAATATGGATCAGTCCAAGAAGGGGTTCTTGCCTGTTTTGCAAGGTATGAGATTGAGCACGGCTCAGTCCCCAACCACGCCAGAAGATAGAGAAAAGATGAGTGTCATTCCCTATGCCTCAGCCATAGGTTCTATCATGTATGCCATGCTATGTACCAGACCTGATGTGAACCTTGCCATAAGTTTGGTAGGGAGGTACCAAAGTGATCCCGGTATGGAACACAGGACAGCGGTCAAGAACATCCTAAAGTACCTGAAGAGGACTAAGGACATGTTTCTCGTTTATGGAGGTGACGAAGAGCTCGTCATAAAGGGTTACGTCGATGCTAGCTTCGACACGGATCTGGATGACTCCAAGTCACAAACCGGATACATGTATATTTTGAATGGTGGAGCAGTCAGCTGGTGCAGTTGCAAGCAGAGCGTCGTGGCGCATTCTACATGTGAAGCGGAGTACATAGCTGCTTGTGAAGCAGCGCAAGAAGGAGTCTGGATGAAGGAGTTCATCACCGACCTAGGAGTCATTCCAAGCGCGTCAAGCCCGATGACTCTCTTCTGTGACAACACTGGAGCTATTGCCATTGCCAAGGAGCCCAAGTTTCACAAGAAGACCAAGCACATCAAGCGTCGTTTCAACTCCATCCGAAATTATGTTCAAGATGTAGACATAGATATTTGTAAAGTGCATACGGATCTGAATGTGGCAGACCCGTTGACTAAACCTCTTCCACGGGCAAAACATGATCAACACCAGAACTCTATGGGTGTTTGATTCATCACAATGTAACTAGATTATTGACTCTAGTGCAAGTGGGAGACTGTTGGAAATTTGCCCTAGAGGCAATAATAAAAGGATTATTATTAAATTTCCTTGTTCATGATAATTGTCTGTTATTCATGCTTGAATTGTATTGTACGGAAACATCGATACATGTGTGAATACATAGACCACAATGTGACCCTGGTAAGCCTCTAGTTACTAGCTCGTTGATCAACAGATGGTCACGGTTTCCTGACCATGGACATAGGATGTCACTGATAACGGGATCACATCATTAGGAGAATTATGTGATGGACAAGACCCAAACCTAAGCCTAGCACGAGATCGTTTAGTTCGTAATGCTTAAGCTTTTCTAGTGTCAAGTATTTGTTCCTTAGACCATGAGGTTGTGCAACTCCCGGATACCGTAGGAATACTTTGGGTGTGCCAAACGTCACAACGTAACTGGGTGGCTATAAAGGTATGCAATGGGTATCTCCGGAAGTGTCTGTTGGGTTGGTACGAACCGGGACTGGGATATTGTCACTCCGTATGACGGAGAGGTATCTCTGGGCCCACTCGGTAAGACATCATCATAATGAGCTCAAAGTGACTAAGGAGTTAGTCATGGGATGATGGATAACGGAACGAGTAAAGAGACTTGCCATGACGAGATTGAACAAGGTATCGGGCATACCGACGATTGAATCTCGGGCAAGTACCGTACCGATAGACAAAGGGAATGACATACGGGATTGAGTGAATCCTTGACACAGTGGTTCATCCGATGAGATCATCGAGGAACACGTGGAAACCAACATGGGTATCCAGATCCCGCTGTTGGTTATTGACCGGAGAGTCGTCTCGGTCATGTCTGCGTGTCTCCCGAACCCGTAGGGTCTACACACTTAAGGTTCGATGACGCTAGGGTTGTAGAGATATATGCACACGGAAACCCGGATGTTGTTCGAAGTCCCGGATGAGATCCCGGACGTCACGAGGAGTTCCGGAATGGTCCGGAGGTGAAGAATGATATGTAGGAAGTCCAGTTTCGGCCATCGGGAGATTTCCGGGGGTCGCCGGGAGTGTCCCAGGACCACCGAAAGGGTCCCGGGGGTCCACCGGGTGGGGCCACCCATCCCGGAGGTCCCCATGGGCCGTAGGGGAAAGGGGGCCAGCCCCTAGTGGGCTGGCTCACCCACATGGGGCCCCCATGCGCCTAGGGTTGAAACCCTAGGGGGTGGGGGCGCCTCCCTATGCCTTGGGGGGAAAGTTACCCCCCCTGGCTGCCGCCCCCCTAGGAGATTGGATCTCCTAGGGCCGGCGCCCCCCTGGCCCCCTATATATAGTGGGGGGAGAGAGGGCAGCCGCACCCCAAGCCTCTGGCGCCTCCCCCCCCCCCTGTCACACCTCCAACTCCTCCCGCGGGGCATCGGCGAAGCCCTGCAGCTTTTCCCGTTGCATCCACCACCACGCCATCGTGCTGCCGGATCTCCATCAACCTATCCTCCCCCCTTGCTGGATCAAGAAGGAGGAGACGTCGCTGTACCGTACGTGTTTTGAACGCGGAGGTGCCGTCCGTTCGGCGTTGGGATCATCGGTGACGAGGATCACGAAGAGTACGACTCCATCATCCATGTTCCTTCGAACGCTTTTGCACGCGATCTACAAAGGGTATGTAGATGCACTCCTTTATGCTCGTTGCTAGATGACTCCTTAGATTGATCTTGGTGAAGCGTAGGAAATTTTTTGAATTCTGCTACGTTCCCCAACAGCGTCGAGGTCGGGGTCGGGGCTCTCGGGCGCGTAGCGGAGGGCGACGATGTAGCGCGGCGTCGAGGTCGGGGTTGGGGGTGGCATCGAGGGCGTGCGGAGGGCGACCGGATAGCGCGCGGCGGCCGATGGCAATGTAGGACGGCGACGGCGGCGACAGCAAACGAGTTGGATTTGGGGGAAGTGGCTGTGGGGAAGAAGAACCGCGCAGTTAATTCAAAAATATCAGTAGTGCGGGCCAGGAAAAGCGCTACTGCTATATTAGCTATAGCTAACTTAGCTATATCGATGGCTGGCAAAACGCGATGCTGCTAAGTTAGCTATAGCGCATGTCCTGGAAGCACGCTACTGCTATGCCTTTCTCCTTTATTTTTATTTTCTTTCACATTTTCTTTTGTATCTTCCTCTTTTTCTATTTCTTTCATTTTCATTTACTTTCTATGTGTTTTTCATTTTATTTTCCTTTCATTAGCAGTAGCGCTTTCTGCATAAAACATGCTACTACAACAATCTTAGCAGCAGCATGCTTTGCCTAAGGTCGCTACTACTATTGGTGGCCTGGCGAGAACAGAAGGGGAGTTGTAGTTGTAGCGCTTCTTCCCTTAGACGCGCTACTGCTATAAACTTAGCTGCCACGCGTTTTTTCTCCACGTGCTAGTGGTAAATAGTAGTGACGCTTCTTTTTGACATGCGCTACTGCTAAATTTCTGTGTATAAGGTTTTCCCTAGTAGTGTATGGGCTGAGCTATGACAACAAGGTGAAAAAGTCCACCGGTCAAGCCCCGTACGACGAAAGTCAAAGGGCTAGATCCGGCGGTCGTCTGTGTCAGGGTTAGACGGGACCGGGTACCTGGGGGTAGCAATGCCGCCAGGTGTTGCGGTGGGCCCTCTTACTCTTGTGGAAGCATGGTGGCAGGCGCATGTGAAGGAAATATGCCCTAGAGGCAATAATAAAGTTGTTATTTTTATTTCCTTATATCATGATACATGTTTATTATTCATTATAGAATTGTATTTACCGGAAACTTAGTACATGTGTGAGTACATAGACAAAACAGAGTGTCCCTAGTATGCCTCTACTAGACTAGCTCATTGATTAAAGATGGTTATGTTTCCTTGCCATATACATGAGTTTTCATTTGATCAACGGGATCACATCATTAGGAGAATGATGTGATGGACAAGACCCATCCGTTAGCTTAGCAACTTGATCGTTTAGTTTTACTGCTATTGCTTTCTTAATAACTTATACATGTTCCTATGACTATGAGATTGTGCAACTCCCGAATACCAGAGGAACACCTTGTGTGCTATCAAACGTCACAACGTAACTGGGTTATTATAAAGATGCTCTACACGTGTCTCCGAAGGTGTTCGTGGTGTTGGCACTGATCAAGAATAGGATTTGTCACTCCGGGTGTCGGAGGTAATACACATCATAATAAGCCTTGCAAGCAAATGACTAGTGAGTTAGTCATGAGATGATGTATTACGGAATGAGTAAAGAGACTTGCCGGTAACGAGATTAACTAGGTATAGTGATACCGACGATCGAATCTCGGGCAAGTAACATACCGATGACAAAGGGAACAACGTACGTTGTTATGCGGTTTGACCGATAAAGATCTTTGTAGAATATGTAGGAACCAATATGAGTATCCAGGTTCCGCTATTGGTTATTGACCGAAGATGAGTCTTGGTCATGTCTACATAGTTCTCGAACCCGTAGGGTCCGCACGCTTAACATTTGATGACGATCAGTATTATGAGTTTTGATGTACCTAAGGTAGTTCAAAGTCCCGGATGAGATTACGGACATGACGAGGAGTCTCGGAATGTTCGATACATAAAGATTGATATATTGGACAACTATATTGGGACACCGGAAGTGTTCCGGGTGTTATCGGATAAAACCGGAGTGCCGGAGGGGTTACCGGCCGGAACCCCACCGGGGGAGTATGGGCCATAGTGGGCCATGAGGGAAAAGAGAGAGGCAGCCCACTAGGTCTGGCCGCACCCCCCTAGGGAATCCTAGTTGGACTAGGAGTGGGGGAAGGTGCCCCTCTCCTTCCTTCTCCACCTTCTTCTTCCTTTCCTACTCCTAGTAGGAATAGAAAAGGGGATTCCTACTCCTACTAGGAGTAGGAATCCTACTCCTGGCGTGCCCTATAGGGCCGGCCGGCCCTCCCCCCTTGCTCCTTTATATACGGGGGTAGGGGGCACCCAAGGAGACACAAGCAACATTGTTTTAGCCGTCTGCAGTGCCCCCCTCCATAGAAACACACCTCGGTCATATCGTTGAAGTGCATAGGCGAAGCCCTGCGTCGATAACTTCATCATCTCTGTCACCATGCCGTCGTGCTGACGAAACTCTCCCGTGAAGCTCAACTGGATCAAGAGCTCGTCGGATGTCATCGAGCTGAATGTGTGCTGAACGCGGAGGTGTCGTACGTTCGGTAATTGGATCGATGGATCGCGAAGATGTTCGATTACATCAACCGCGTCACTAGACGCTTCCGCTTTCGGTCTACGAGGGTACGTAGACACACTCTCCCGTCTCGTTGCTATGCATCTAGTAGATAGATCTTGCTTGATCGTAGGAAAATTTTGAAATACTACGTTCCCCAATAGTGGCATCATGAGCCAGGTCTAGGCGTAGATGATATGCACGAGTAGAACACAATGAGTTGTGGGCGATAATAGTCATACTGCTTACCAGTATGTCATACTTTGATTCGGCGGTATTGTGAGATGAAGCAGCCCGGACTGACATTACGCGTACGCTTACAAAGACTGGTTTCACTATTACGAGCACTCGTTGCTTAAAGGTGACTGGCGGGTGTCTGTCTCTCTAGCTGAATCGAGTGTGGCTACGCCTGGTCCTTGTGAAGGTTAAAACAGCACATACTTGACGAAAAATCGTTGTGGTTTTTGTATGCATAGGTAAGAACGGTTCTTGCTAAGCCCGTAGCAGCCACGTAAAACTTGCAACAACAAAGTAGATGACGTCTAACTTGTTTTTGAAGGGCATGTTGTGATGTGATATGGTCAAGACGTGATGAGTTATACATTATTGTATAAGATGATCATGTTTTGTAAAGTTATCGGCAACCAGCAGGATCCTTATGGTTGTCTATTTATTGTATGAATTGCGAAGGCCATGTAATTGCTTTAATTTATCACTATGAGTTAGCGATAGTAGTAGTAGCAATAGTTGGCGAGACGACCACGACGCTACGATGAAGATCATGGTGTCTAGCCGATGACGATGGAGATCATGACGATGCTTTGGAGATGGAGATCAAAAGCACAAGATGATGATGTCCATATCATGTCAGATATTTTGATTGCATGTGATGTTTACCTTATTATGCTTCTTATTTTGCTTAGTACGGCGGTAGCATTATAAGATGATCCCTTACAAAATTTTAAGGTACAAGTGTTCTCCCTGAGTATGCACCATTGTGAAAGTTCGTCGTGCCGAGACACCACCTGAAGATCGGGTGTGATAAGCTCTAGGTTCAAATACAACGGGTGTAAGACAGTTTTGCACATGCAGAATACTCGGGTTAAACCTGACGAGCCTAGCATGTACAGACATGGCCTCGGAACACTGGAGACCGAAAGGTCGAGCGTGAATCATATAGTAGATAGGATCAGCATAATATGTTCACCACTGAAAACTAATCCATCTCACGTGATGATCGGACATGGTTTAGTTTATTTGGCTCACATGATCATTTAGATGACTAGAGGGATGTCTATCTAAGTGGGAGTTCTTTAGTAATATGATTAATTGAACTTTAATTTATCATGAACTTAGTACTGATAGTTTTTGCATATCTATGTTGTTGTAGATCAATGGCCTGTGCTACCGTTCCCTTGAATTTTAATGTGTTCCGAGAGAAAGCTAAGTTGAAAGATGATGGTAGCAATTCCACGGACTAGGTCCGTAACTTGAGGATTATCCTCATTTCTGCACAGAAGAATTATGTCCTTGAAGCACCGCTAGGTGGCAAGCCCCTTCCCGCCAATGTAGACGCTTTGAACGTCTGCAGACGCGGTCTGATGACTACACGATAGTTCAGTGTGCCATGCTTTACGGCTTAGAACCAGGACTTCAACGACGTTTTGAACGTCATGGAGCATATGAGATGTTCCAGGAGCTGAAGTTAATATTTCAAGCAAATGCCCAGATTGAGAAATATGAAATTTCCAATAAGTTCTATAGCTGCAAGATGGAGGAGAACGGTTCTACCAGTGAACACTTACTCAGAATGTCTGGGTACCATAATCATATGACTCAACTTGGATGCAAAGTTGACAACGATAGTGTTATTGATAGAGTTCTTCAATCACTGCCACCAAGCTACAAAGGTTCGTGATGAACTATAACATGCAAGGGATGCAGAAGACAATTCCCGAGCTCTTCGCTATGCTCAAGCTGCGGAGGTAGAAATCAAAAAGGAGCATCAAGTGTTGATGGTTTACAAGACCACTAGTTTCAAGAAAAAGGGCAAGAGAAAGAAGGGGAACTTCAAGAAGAATAGCAAGACAGTTGCTACTCCCACGAAGAAACCCAAGTCTGGAGCCAAGCCTGAAACTAAGTGCTTCTACTGCAAAGGGACTGGACACTGGAAGCGGAACTGGCCCAAGTATTTGTTGGATAAGAAGGATGGCAAAGTGAACAAAGGTATATGTGATATACATGCTATTGATGTGTACCTTACTAATGCTCGTAGTACCACCTGGGTATTTGATACTGGTTCGGTTGCTAATATTTGTAACTCGAAACAGGGGCTACGGATTAAACGAAGATTAGCTAAGGACGAGGTGACGATGCGCGTGGGAAATGGTTCCAAAGTCGATGTGATCGTCGTCGGCACGCTACCTCTACATCTACCTTCGGGATTAGTTTTAGACCTGAATAATTGTTATTTGGTGCCATTGTTTAGCATGAACATTATATCTTGGTCTTTTTTATTGCGAGACGTTTATTCATTTAAATCTGAGAATAATGGTTATTCTATTTATATGAATAATATCTTTTATGGTCATGCACCCTTGAAGATTGGTCTATTCTTGTTGGATCTCGATCGTAGTGATACACATATTCATAATATTGAAGCCAAAAGATGCAAGTTTCTACGATCTAATCGTGGAGGCGAATATTTGAGTTACGAGTTTGGTCTTCATTTGAAACAATGTGGAATAGTTTCACAACTCATGCCACCCGGAACATCACAACGTAATGGTGTGTCTGAACGTTGTAACCGTACTTTATTAGATATGGTGCGATCTATGATGTCTCTTACCAATTTACCACTATCATTTTGGGGTTGTGCTTTAGAGGCAGCTGCATTCACGTTAAATAGGGCACCATCTAAATCCATTGAGACGATGCCTTATGAACTGTGGTTTGGCAAGAAACCAAAGTTGTCGTTTCTTAAAGTTTGGGGCTGCGATGCTTATGTGAAAAAGCTTCAAACTGATAAGCTCGAACCCAAGTCGGAGAAATGTGTCTTCATAGGATACCCAAAGGAGACTGTTGGGTACACCTTCTATCATAGATCCGAAGGCAAGATATTCGTTGCTAAGAATGGATCCTTTCTATAGAAGGAGTTTCTCTCGAAAGAAGTGAGTGGGAGGAAAGTAGAACTTGATGAGGTAATTGTACCTTCTCCCGAATTGGAAAGCAGCACATCACATAAACTAGTTCCAGTGATTCCTACACCAATCAGCGAGGAAGCTAATGATGATGATCATGAAACTTCAGATCAAGTTACTACTGAACCTCGTAGGTCAACCAGAGTGCGTTCTGTGCCAGAGTGGTACGGTAACCCGGTTCTGGAAGTCATGTTACTAGACCATGATGAACCTACGAACTATGAGGAACCGATGATGAGCACAAATTCCGCAAAATAGCTTGAGGCCATGAAATCTGAGATGGGATCCATGTATGAGAACAAAGTGTGGACTTTGGTTGACTTGCCCGATGATCGGCAAGCCATTGAAAATAAATGGATCTTCAAGAGGAAGACCGACGCCGACGGTAATGTTACTGTCTATAAAGCTCGACTTGTTGCGAAAGGTTTTCGACAGGTTCAAGGAGTTGACTACGATGAGACTTTCTCACCCGTAGCGATGCTTAAGTCTATCCGAATCATCTTAGCAATTGCCGCATTTTATGATTATGAAATCTAGCAAATGGATGCCAAAACTGCATTCCTAAATGGATACCTCAAAGAGGAGTTGTATATGATGCAACCAGAAGGTTTTGTCAATCCTAAAGGTGCTAACAAAGTGTGCAGGCTCCAGCGATCCATCTATGGACTGGTGCAAGCATCTCAGAGTTGGAATATACGCTTTGATGAGGTGATCAAAGCATATGGTTTTATACAGACTTTTGGAGAAGCCTCTATTTACAAGAAAGTGAGTGGGAGCTCTGTAGCATTTCTGATATTATATGTGGATGACATATTGTTGATTGGAAATTATATAGAAATTCTAGATTTCATAAAAGGATACTTGAATAAGAATTTTTCAATGGAAGACCTCGGTGAAGCTGCTTATATATTAGGCATCAAGTTCTATAGAGATAGATCAAGATGCTTAATTGGACTTTCACAAAGCACATACCTTGATAAAGTTTTGAAGAAGTTTAAAATGGATCAGTCAAAGAAAGGGTTCTTGCCTGTGTTACAAGGTGTGAAGTTGAGTAAGACTCAATGCCCGACCACTGTAGAAGATAGAGAGAAAATGAAAGTCATTCCCTATGCCTCAGCCATAGGATCTATCATGTATGCAATGATGTGTACCAGACCTGATGTGTGCCTTGCTATAAGTTTAGCAGGGAGGTACCAAAGTAATCCAGGAGTGGATCACTGGACAGCGGTCAAGAACATCCTGAAGTACCTGAAAAGGACAAAGGATATGTTTCTCGTTTATGGAGGTGACAAAGAGCTCGTCGTAAACGGTTATGTCGATTCAAGCTTTGACACTGATCCGGATGACTCTAAGTCACAAACCGGATATGTATTTTTATTGAACGGTGGAGCTGTCAGTTGGTGCAGTTCCAGGCAGAGTGTCGTGGCGGGATCTACGTGTGAAGTGGAATACATAGCTGCTTCGGAAGCAGCAAATGAAGGAGTCTGGATGAAGGAGTTCATATCCGATTTAGGTGTTATATCTAGTGCATCGGGTCCAATGAAAATCTTTTGTGACAACACTGGAGCAATAGCCTTGGCGAAGGAATCCAGGTTTCACAAGAGAACAAAGCACATCAAGAGACGCTTCAATTCCATCTGCGATCAAGTCAAGGAGGGAGACATAGAAATTTGCAAGATACATACGGATCTGAATGTCGCAGACCCGTTGACTAAGCCTCTTCCACGAGCAAAACATGATCAGCACAAGGACTCCATGGGTGTTAGAATCATTACTATGTAATCTAGATTATTGACTCTAGTTCAAGTGGGAGACTGAAGGAAATATGCCCTAGAGGCAATAAGAAAGTTGCTATTTGTATTTCCTTATATCATGTTAAATGTTTACAATTCATGCTAGAATTGTATTAACCGTAAACTTAGTACATGTGTGAATACATAGACAAAACAGAGTGTCCCTAGTATGCCTCTACTAGACTAGCTCACTGATCAAAGATTGTAATGCCCCGGATGTAATACTTTCCCTTTTTGGCAATATATATATATATATATATATATATATCTTTGGCTTCATCAGTTCCATTCCGGGTTCTTCGTCTTTTCGGGTTTTTCGTCTTTTGTTGTGTGCGTGTGTGCATTCATCCTTATCATGTTGTCATGTGCATTGCATTGCATTTGTGTTGTCGTTTGCATCCGGTCCCACTCGTTCCTTCCCGTTGTCCGTTTCGAGTTCCGGAGCTCTCTCACGTGTCCGTGGCAGCCCCGAGGCCTACTTTGGTGTTTGGCCGTGTAACGTTTCCGGTTTGGTGTGAGACTTGTCGTGCGATGTTGTTTTGTTGTGTGATTAACCCGCCTGTCAAATCTCGTCACGTTTGGAGTTCGTTTGATACTCCAACAGTTATTCTCGTGGGCTAGAAGTACCTCCTCTTTGAGGCCCAAGACACCCCTCCAACAGCCCACCAACCCAACTCAAACCCCTCCCTTCATCTAGGCCATCCAATTGTGATCTCGTGGCCGAAAACCTCCCCTCTTTTGGACAACCCTAGCTCCTTGTGCCTATATAAACGTCCACCCACCTCAAATTTCGCGTCTGAAACCCTAATGTTTCCACAGTTCGCCGCCGGTGCTTCCACCGTTGACGCGCGATGCTTCCACCATTGAGGCGCCGTGCTTCCGACGTCCCAGCGAGCCGTGCTTCCACAGTTCGTGGCGCGTGCTTCCGAGATCCGACGTGTGGGCCCGCGCCGAGGTCATCTCCTACCTCCGGCCGCGCCGCCCATCTTCCCCGCCTCCGGTCGCCGCCGCCGTTCGGCCTCCCGCCGGACCCCGCCGCCCTTCGCCGCCGAGGCCGCCTCCATGCCGTTCGCCGGCCAGCCGCCACCGCTCTAGCCCCTCGCCGCCTCCAGCGCTCCGGGGAGCCGCCGCCGGGCCAGGGCGCCGGCCCCCGCCTCTTCCTCCCGCAGGGCATCGCCACCGCCGCCGGGCCCGAGGCCTCCAGCCGCCGCCGCTCGGGACCCTCACTCGAGGAGCCAGGGATCGGAAGGTCCCGATCCGATCCGATCCGGGTGGGCCAACCCTAGCGGGCCGAACCCCGGGGCCCGTTAGCCGATCCGGTCCGCTCCGCCCAGTTGACCAGGCCATTGACCCGCACCTGGGCCCGTTTGACCCAGATCTGCTGAGGTTGCTTCTTTTTCACTAAGTCCCTGGTAGTTTTCATGTCTGATGCTCTTTTACATTGTGGATAACTTTTTGTGTGCATGTCCGATTTCAGCAAATGATATGTCAAAATGATCGTGGTGACATGAACTATGTTTTGTTCCATTGTGTCATGCATGTTTGAGGTCATCTAGATGTCTTAATCTTCATGAGAAGAGTGCTAATTGTTATAAACTGCTGTTAGTAGTTGTTTTCATGCCATGTTTGCAATGTGATAACTTGGTGTATGTTTATCCAAATGATGCAAATGAGATGTCCACATGTTCATCATGAAATGCTCTACATGTTGGTTGCTTTAGCTTGCATGATAGATTTCATCTTGCCATGTTTATCTCCTTTGCAAAAGTGCTAGTGGATGTTATGTTGTTAAACTTGTTACGAGATGCCTAGTTGAGGAGCTCGTTGCTATTGATGTGGTGGTCCCCTTGATGCATGCTTAGATGTTTTGGACTCCCCATCATGTGTACTTTGCTGTGGTGCTAACCACTTGCCATGTCTTGCTTTGAGGTGACTTATACTTGCTCACAAAGATGCCATGATGTTACTGCTATTTTAACACTTAGTGAAATTTCACTAAGTCTGGAATCTGTAATTTCCAGATGCCATGTTTGCTTGTTGTTCTAGGCAAATACATGCTAGTTTTGGAGTGACTCTTGATGATTCCTTGTTGTATAAGTTGTTGGCTATCCATTCATGCTCTCACATGCTTATTTGGGTGGCTGTAGCATATTTAACTCTTGCTCCCAAGTTGCTACAAAATACTGCTGTCAGGATTTTGTTGTCAAGTTCAATATGTTATAGCTTGTTGCTATTGATCCATGGCTCCTTTGGAGATGCTTCAATGGAATTGTTTGCTGTAGGAGATGTCTAGTTTATGTCCATGCTCATTGCCATGATGTTTGAGTATTGTAGACTATTTATTTCTTGCTCCGAAGTTGCTATGTGGCTGTTAATTTCAGCTTGTGCATGTGTATAGTTTCGGGTGTAACTTTTAGCCCGTTGCTCCATTTTGAGCAAGTCCTATATGTAACTTGTGTGTTTTTGCATGTAGATTCATAATATCTCCTTGTTATCATGTTTTGAAGTATCTTGCTTGTTGCATATTGTCATGCTCCTTGTGTTGTACCTCTATGTTTCCTATGTAGACTTTCTGTGCTTCCTAAGTGCATCTGCAATGCTTCCATAGTGCATCAGCCATGCATCCAGTAGTTTTGTGCATTGCATCTTGTTGATTTCGTGCCTTGTGTGTTTGTGTTGAGTAGAGCCGGAAGCTGAGACCGAGTACGAGAACGAGGTTACTACCGAGGTTGAGAACGAGGAGCCCACTTACGATCCCATCGACGACTCTTCAGGCAAGATGACCTGACCCTGATATCATTACTATCCTTGCCTATTGCTAGAAGTCTCGATCCATAGTTTTGCCTCGATGCCCATGTTTTCCTGTCAGCCTCCTATTGTAACCATGATCCTGTCTAACCACCCTACCTATGCAAACCTTTGAATGGCTAAGTACGCTTCGCTCAGCCCCTCTTATAGCATTGTTAGCTGCAGGAGAAGATTGAAGATTCTTGCTTCTTGTTGAAGCTTGTTGGGATATCACACTATATTAACTCTTAATGAAATCATCTATATATTGGTAGTGGGTGGAAGGCTAAGCCTTTTTCTTGGTGATTTGTTCCACTCATGCCGCCCTAGGAACCATATAAACCGGTGTTATGTTCCTTGATTATGCGTTCCTCACACGGTTGGGGTTATGGGACCCCCTCGATAAACCGCTAAGTGCTAAGCCTTTTCCAGCAAGTCCCAACATTGGTACTATTCGCCTAAACAACTAAAACTTGCTGAGGGAGTAATTAACCCGAGGATTAATTAATCAACCCCCTGGGCCAGTGCTCGATTTGAGTGTTGGTCCAAACTAGAGTCGTGTGCGGTACCCCCCTTGGCAACTTGGGTTTTTGGTCACTGTACGCTGTGCTCATCCGGTCGTGGCCTGAGACTAGATACGCGCGGGTACTATCAGGGTGTCGGCACGCCGGGAGGATTTGCTGGATTAGCCTTACCTTAGTCGGAGTATCTTGAGCACGGGATTCTGAGGATACTCGAGCCTTCCCACCTTGGAGTTGCGACTTCGCGGATCGTGGGCTTGTCATGGGCCAAGTTGGAACACCCCTGCAGGGTTATGATCTTTCGAAAGCCGTGCCCGCGGTTATGTGGCAGATGGGAATTTGTTAATATCCGGTTGTAGAAAACTTGACACCAAGTTCAGAATACACTACCAGTGTGAGTACCGTGACGGTCATTTTCTGAAAGGGGTTCGGGAAGTGAACACGGTGGGGAGTAGGATCACTTCGTGATCATCTTTCGTCCGAGGCACTTCTCTTCTCGCTCTCTTTTACGTAAGTTAGTGCTAGTGCTGCTGCAGCCTCTTATTCTTTCTTCAGCCTTGTTCCACACCCAAGGCTGGGATAGTTGTGTTACCCGGGAACGGGATTGCTGAGTCCTCTATGGCTCACAGACTCTACACCACACCAGATGTAGGTACTCAGGTGATCTACTCAAGTGACGGCATCGAGCTGTACTGGGAGTACGACGAGGACCGTAGCCGTTACTATGTGCACTATCCCGACGATCAGTAGAGGTTTCTACTAGGGGCGATTCAGACATTTGGTTTAAGTTATGTTTGGTATCTTTCATTCGGATCTTTACACTTAGACGGGCTGTGATGTTTATTTGAATGATGTTTTGACATGTAATGAATTGTGTGACGTGGCGAGTCTAAGCCAACTATCTTTTCCGCTTTCATCCCTATTTTTACATGAGATGTGCAAAGGTACCGAACTTGCGATCATTCCAGAATGGGTTTATATCTTTAAGTCGTGCCTCGACACGTAGGAGATATAGTCCCATCCTGGGCATTACAAGTTGGTATTCAGAGCCTTCTCCGACCTAGAAGCTTCCATTGATTGATCGAATCGTGACGGTTGAGTCTAGGCACACACTTAAAATGTTTTGAGTCCTATATTTATATCGGAGAGTAGGATTTATTTGCTCCTCATCGCTTTTCACTCTGGTGAGGACTCCTGACGATTACTCTTGCCTCTTCTACTTTCAAAAATTGCACCAATTTTTTTTAGGAATCTCGCGAGTATTGTTTGGATTGTTTTGATGTCTTTGTGACGAGAATATTGTTCTCGATGCCTCCTGACATTAGGGGTTGTGGCAGTGTCCCGGGGAGTTGAGCTTCGGGGTATTGTCGTCACAAACATATCGTGGCAGTTCTAGAATACTTAAGACGGCCGACATCGAAAACTCTCCTATGCGGTTAGTGGCAATATAACCCCGACATCACCCAGTACTGGGGAGGTAGTTCGGGAGTATTGCCATAACTTGTATAGTAGATGCGTTTCCAAGGTCCGAGGTAGACGGTTTCCGAGAACAACTGGTTATGTGTTGAAGGATGGATACAGCTGGATGTAGGATTAGAGTTGAGTGCGCGATGCTTCCCCTGTATCCACAACACCTGATTGCATAACTGGAAACTTTCGGAAATTAATAGGTGGGTTCATCCAGTAGATCGTAGGCATTCTTCCAACGAATGCAGGTTTCGGAGTTCGGGGTTCTACATTGAGTGAAGTGGTTTTATGGCCGATGTTCCGATCGGGAGTTGCATCTTAAAGTGTCCTTGGCTATGCTGATCCGGGGATTGCAAAACCCTTTCGTAACACGTTCCATAAGCTTTCAGCACAAAGATGTCGAACGAAGCTCCTATCTTGTGTTTGTTCTATCTGCACCTTATTGTTTTTCTTATTTACCTTTTGTCTCTCAGTGGCTTCTCGTGAAGATTGTTGTTATCATTAAACTGAGAATTTCATTCGTTCCTCTTGTTCGAATGATTCTTGTGAAGACTATGTTGCAATTCTAGCCGTTGTTTCAGCTTATATCTTCTTTCAATCAAATGGCTGATTGGTGGTCATCTCTTTTAGGATGGCTCCGAAACGGGTTCCCAACGCTAACCCAGAGGGTGAAGAGGTTCCTGACCGTCCTCCTTCCCCTCCTCCTCCGTCTGAGGCCTGGAGAGCAATTATGCAGACTACAAACCAGAACACCCAGATGCTTATGCAGATGATGCAGCAGATGCAAGCAAATCAAGCAAATCAGGGTGCTCCAGGGAACCAAGGCAATTTCTTCAACCAACAGCACCATGCTACGCTCAACCAGTTCTTGGCTAATCAACCAAAGGCTTTCAGTTACTGTGTCGACCCTCTCGATGTTGAAGATTGGATTACTGATATCAAGAAGCATTTTGAGTGCAGTAACGTCAGGCCTGAGGACTATGTGAAGTTTGCAGCCTTCCAACTCAAAGACCAAGCAGCTGATTGGTGGCAGCAGTACAAACACTCCAGAGAAGGGCGTGTGATCTCTTGGGAGGATTTCTGCAAGGACTTTCGCTCTCACCACATTCCAACAAGTGTTATCGAGGGTATGCGTGAGCAATTCCGCAACCTAAAGCAAGGCTCTATGACTGTCTACCAGTATAATGTCAAGTTCCAGAATCTTGCCCGCTATGCTAAGCAAGACATCCCAGATGCCAAGAGAAAGATCTATCAGTTCCGTGGAGGTCTGAAGGATGAACTTCAACTTGCTCTCACCTTGTTCGAGCCCGATGAGTTTGACAAATTCTATAGCATGGCGCTCAAGCAAGAGGCAGCCCAGCTCAAGATGGAGGCTTCCAAAAAGAGGATCAGAGATGCCGTTCACTCCTCCTCATCTTCTCAAGTGGTCGCGAAGCAACAGAAATTTTGGCTTCCACCTCCTCCATTGATCCGAGCTCCCTACAACAACAACAAGAACTCTGGTGGTCGTGGTTTCTCCCACCCACCCAACCCAAGCAACCAGTCGAAGAATCAGTCTCAAGGTTCCAAGTCAAGTGGTTCTCATTTTCGTCCTCTCTCAGAAGTGGTCTGCAACAAGTGCACTTAGAAGGGACATTATGCTAACAAGTGCCCCAACCCAAGGCGCCTTCCGCCTCCTCCACCTGTCAGCACAGCTATTGTCAAGCATAATCCAAAGTCTGCAAGGGTGAATTTGATGAATGCAGCGCAAGCGGAGAATTCTTCTGATGTGATTTTGGGTAACCTCTCAGTTAACTCTTTTCCTGCAAAAGTCGTGTTTGATTCAGGTGCTTCGCATTCTTTCATGTCAAGACCTTTTGCATTGTCACATGATATGCCATTGCAAGCTTTGCCTAGACCGATGCCTGTGCTTTCTCCGGGTTTGCTCATGAACTCCAACAACTTTGCTCCAAATGTATCTATTCGCATGGGTGATTATCGCTTTCTGGCTAATCCGGTTATTCTCGGCAATTCCGACATTGACCTCATCCTCGGAATGGACTGGCTTTCTCAGCATGATGCTCACATTGATTGTGCAAATAAGGAAGTCAAGATTACTCATTTTGATGAAGATGTGATTATCTTCGCCTCCAGGGATAACACAATCGGGCTTTTTTCTCTCAATGACAAGGGCGAGATTAATGCCATCTCTCAAATTCCGGTGGTTAACGAATACGAAGACGTTTTCCCTGAAGAACTTCCAGGCATGCCTCCACACCGTCAAGTGGAATTCGTCATTGAACTCGAGCCTGGTACTGAGCCAGCATGCCGGCGTCCGTACAAGCTCTCTCCTGAAGAGTTGAAGGAGTTAAGAAACAGCTTGATGAACAGGAGCGTATGGGTCTGATCAGGCCTAGTACATCTCCTTGGGGCTGTTGTGTCTTATTTGTCAAGAAGAAGGATGGCACGGAGCGCCTTTGCATCGATTACCGGCCATTGAACAAGAAGACAATAAAGAACAAGTATCTGCTCCCCAACATCAATGAATTGTTCGAGCAGCTCAAAGGAGCTAAAGTGTTCTCAAAGCTCGATCTCCGAATGGGCTATCACCAAATTCGCATTCGCGAAGAAGATATCCACAAGACTGCCTTCAGAACGAGCTACGGCTCCTATGAGTATACAGTCATGTCTTTTGGCCTCGCCAATGCTCCACCTACCTTCTCGAGAATGATGCACTACATTTTCAACCCCTACACCAACGAGTTTGTGCTTGTGTATCTGGATGACATTTTGGTATTCTCCAAGAATGAAGAAGATCACGAAAAGCACCTCCGTCTGGTTCTCGACAGACTCCGTGAACATAAGTTCTATGCCAAGTTCTCCAAGTGCGAATTTTGGCTCGATAAGGTCTTGTATCTGGGCCATATCATCTCCGCTGACGGTATTGCTGTGAACCCCGAGAAAGTTGAAGCGATTGTCAACTGGGAACCTCCTCAGAACGTCAAGCAACTCCGAAGCTTCCTTGGCCTTGCTAGCTATTGCAGAAGGTTCGTTGAGAACTTCTCCAAGATTTCCAAGCCTCTTTCCAACTTGCTGCAGAAGAATGTCAAGTACAACTGGTCTCCAGATTGTGATGTGGCTTTCAAAACTCTCAAAGAAAAGCTCATCTCTGCTCCAGTTCTTACTCCTCCAGATGAGTCCAAGCCCTACGAAGTATTCTGTGATGCTTCTCTTCAAGGACTTGGTGGTGTGCTAATGCAGGACAAGAAGATTGTGGCATACACTTCTCGTCAACTGAAGCCAAGTGAGAAGAACTACCCCACACATGATCTCGAACTAGCAGCTGTGGTACATGCTTTGATTACGTGGAGACACCTTCTGTTGGGCAGAAAAGTCGACATCTTCGCCGATCACAAGAGCTTGAAGTACATCTTCACACAGCCGAATCTGAACCTCCGCCAGACTAGTTGGGTCGAAATGATCCAAGAGTATGATCCCAGCATCGAATATACACCTGGCAAGGCAAATGTGATTGCAGATGCTTTGAGCAGAAAGGCATATTGCAACAGCCTCCTTATCAAGCCGTTCCAGCCTGAGCTTTGTGAAGCATTCAGGAAGCTCAACCTCCAAGTTGTTCCGCAAGGCTTTCTTGCAAATCTTCAAGTTGCTCCTACCTTGGAAGATCAGATCCGTGAGGCCCAACTCAGTGATGCTATGGTGCAGAAAGTGAAACATGGTATTTCAAAGGGTACTCCTAAATACAAGTGGTATCGCGTTGATGAGAGAGATACCTTGTTCTTTGAGGACAGACTCGTGGTTCCCAAAGGTGATCTCAGGAAGCTCATAATGGAAGAAGCACATGATTCCCTCCTTTCGATTCATCCTGGCAGTTCCAAGATGTACCAAGACCTCAACCAATCTTACTGGTGGACTCGCATGAAAAGGGAGATTGCCCAATTAGTGAATGAATGTGATGTCTGCAGAAGAGTGAAGGCAGAGCATCAACGTCCAGCCGGTCTTCTCCAACCTCTTCCTATTCCCGAGTGGAAATTCAACCACATTGAAATGGATTTCGTCACTGGCTTTCCTAAGTCCAAGAAAGGGAATGATTCTATCTTTGTGGTGATTGACAAGCTTACCAAAGTCGCTCACTTCCTTCCAGTCAAAGAATCAATCAATGCAGCTCAACTGGCAGAGTTGTACACTTCCAGAATTGTGTCCTTACATGGCATTCCTCAAGTTATCTCCTCAGACCATGGAAGTTTGTTCACTTCCAAGTTCCGGGACTCCTTTCAGTCTGCCATGGGCACTAAGATCCGTTTCAGCACTGCATTTCACCCTCAGACTAGTGGTCAAGTCGAGAGAGTGAATCAGATTCTAGAAGACATGCTCAGAGCCCGTGTCATATCTTTTGGCATGAAATGGGAAGATTGCCTTCCATTTGCCGAGTTCTCTTACAACAACAGCTTCCAAGCAAGTGCGGGCAAAGCTCCGTTTGAAATCCTCTATGGCAGAAAGTGCCGTACCCCTCTCAACTGGTCCGAGACTGGTGAACGTCAACTTCTTGGCAATGACTTGATCTCAGAAACCGAAGAAATGTGCAAAGTCATACGTGAGAATCTCAAGGCCGATCAGTCGCGTCAGAAGAGCTACTATGACGGCAAGCATCGTGATTTGGCCTTCAACATTGAGGATCATGTCTATCTCCGTGTTTCTCCTATGAAAGGCACCCAAAGATTCGGTATCAAAGGAAAGCTTGCTCCTAGATACGTCGGGCCTTTCAAGATCCTTGGCAAAAGAGGCGATCTAGCCTATCAACTTGAGCTCCCTTCCAACTTCGCCAATGTTCATGATGTGTTTCATGTGTCTCAACTCCGCAAATGCTTCAAGGCACCTGAACGCACCATTCCGTTTGAGGAGATTGATCTTCAACAAGACTTGTCTTACTGAGAGCACCCAGTTGCTATTCTCGAGGAAACCGAGCACAAGACCCGCAACAAGTCAATCAAATTCTTGAAAGTTAAGTGGTCACACCATACCGACCGAGAAGCTACGTGGGAACGAGAAGATCACCTTCGTTCCGAGTACCCTTCCTTCTTCCAGTCCTAGATCTCGGGACGAGATCTTTTTGTAGTAGAGGAGAGTTTGTAATGCCCCGGATGTAATACTTTCCCTTTTTGGCAATATATATATCTTTGGCTTCATCAGTTCCATTCCGGGTTCTTCGTCTTTTCGGGTTTTTCGTCTTTTGTCGTGTGCGTGTGTGCATTCATCCTTATCATGTTGTCATGTGCATTGCATTGCATTTGTGTTTTCGTTTGCATCCGGTCCCACTCGTTCCTTCCCGTTGTCCGTTTCGAGTTCCGGAGCTCTCTCACGTGTCCGTGGCAGCCCCGAGGCCTACTTTAGTGTTTGGTCGTGTAACGTTTCCGGTTTGGCGTGAGACTTGTCGTGCGATGTTGTTTTTTTGTGTGTAACCCGCCTGTCAAATCTCTTCGCGTTTGGAGTTCGTTTGATACTCCAACAGTTATTCTCGTGGGCTAGAAGTACCTCCTCTTTGAGGCCCAAGACACCCCTCCAACAGCCCACCAACCCAACTCAAACCCCTCCCTTCATCTAGGTCATCCAATTGTGATCTCGTGGCCAAAAACCTCCCCTCTTTTGGACAACCCTAGCTCCTTGTGCCTATATAAACGTCCACCCACCTCAAATTTCGCGTCTGAAACCCTAATGTTTCCACAGTTCGCCGCCGGTGCTTCCACCGTTGACGCGCGGTGCTTCCACCGTTGAGCCGTCGTGCTTCCGACGTCCCAGCGAGCCGTGCTTCCACAGTTCGTCACCCGTGCTTCCGAGATCCGACGTGTGGGCCCGCGCCGAGGTCATCTCCTACCTCCGGCCGCGCCGCCCATCTTCCCCGCCTCCGGTCGCCGCCGTCGTTCGGCCTCCCGCCGGACCCCGCCGCCCTTCGCCGCCGAGGCCGCCTCCACGCCGTTCGCCGGCCAGCCGCCACCGCTCCAGCCCCTCGCCGCCTCCAGCGCTCCGGCGAGCCGCCGTCGGGCCAGGGCGCCGGCCCCCGCCTCTTCCTCCCGCCGGGCCCGAGGCCTCCATCCACCGCCGCTCGGGACCCTCGCTCGATGAGCCAGGGATCGGGAGGTCCCGATCCGATCCGATCTGGGTGGGCCAACCCTAGCGGGCCGAACCCCGGGGCCCGTTAGCCGATCCGGTCCGCTTCGCCCAGTTGACCAGGCCGTTGACTCGCACCCGGGCCCGTTTGACCCAGATCTGCTGAGGTTGCTTCTTTTTCACTAAGTCCCTGGTAGTTTTCATGTCTGATGCTGTTTTGCATTGTGGATAACTTTTTGTGTGCATGTCCGATTTGAGCAAATGATATGTCAAAATGATCGTGGTGACATGAACTATGTTTTGTTCCATTGTGTCATGCATGTTTGAGGTCATCTAGATGTCTTAATCTTCATGAGAAGAGTGCTACTTGTTATAAACTGCTGTTAGTAGTTGTTTTCATGCCATGTTTGCAATGTGATAACTTGGTGTATGTTTATCCAAATGATGCAAATGAGATGTCCACATGTTCATCATGAAATGCTCTACATGTTGGTTGCTTTAGCTTGCATGATAGATTTCATCTTGCCATGTTTATCTCCTTTGCAAAAGTGCTAGTGGCTGTTATGTTGTTAAACTTGTTACGAGATGCCTAGTTGAGGAGCTCGTTGCTATTGATGTGGTTGTCCCCTTGATGCATGCTTAGATGTTTTGGACTCCCCATCATGTGCACTTTGCTGTGGTGCTAACCACTTGCCATGTCTTGCTTTGAGGTGACTTAAACTTGCTCACAAAGATGCCATGATGTTACTGCTGTTTTAACACTTAGTGAAATTTCACTAAGTCTGGAATCTGTAATTTCCAGATGCCATGTTTGCTTGTTGTTCTAGGCAAATCCATGCTAGTTTTGGAGTGACTCTTGATGATTCTTTGTTGTATAAGTTGTTGGCTATCCATTCATGCTCTCACATGCTTATTTGGGTGGTTGTAGCATATTTAACTCTTGCTCCCAAGTTGCTACACAATACTGCTGTCAGGATTTTGTTGTCAAGTTCAATATGTTATAGCTTGTTGCTATTGATCCATGGCTCCTTTGGAGATGCTCCAATGGAATTGTTTGCTGTAGGAGATGTCTAGTTTATGTCCATGCTCATTGCCATGATGTTTGAGTGCTGTAGACTATTTATTTCTTGCTCCGAAGTTGCTATGTGGCTGTTAATTTCAACTTGTGCATGTGTATAGTTTCGGGTGTAACTTTTAGCCCGTTGCTCCATTTTGAGCAAGTCCTATATGTAACTTGTGTGTTTTTGCATGTAGATTCATAATATCTCCTTGTTATCATGTTTTGAAGTATCTTGCTTGTTGCATATTGTCATGCTCCTTGTGTTGTACCTCTGTGTTTCCTATGTAGACCTTCTGTGCTTCCTAAGTGCATCTGCAGTGCTTCCATAGTGCATCAGCCATGCATCCAGTAGTTTTGTGCATTGCATCTTGTTGATTTCGTGCCTTGTGTGTTTGTGTTGAGTAGAGCCGGAAGCTGAGACCGAGTACGAGAACGAGGTTACTACCGAGGTTGAGAACGAGGAGCCCACTTACGATCCCATCGACGACTCTTCAGGCAAGATGACCTGACCCTGATATCATTACTATCCTTGCCTATTGCTAGAAGTCTCGATCCATAGTTTTGCCTCGATGCCCATGTTTTCCTGTCAGCCTCCTATTGTAACCATGATCCTGTCTAACCACCCTACCTATGCAAACCTTTGAATGGCTAAGTACGCTTCGCTCAGCCTCTCTTATAGCATTGTTAGCTGCAGGAGAAGATTGAAGATTCTTGCTTCTTGTTGAAGCTTGTTGGGATATCACACTATATTAACTCTTAATGAAATCATCTAGATATTGGTAATGGGTGGAAGGCTAAGCCTTTTGCTTGGTGATTCGTTCCACTCATGCCGTCCTATAGGAACCGTATAAACCGGTGTTATGTTCCTTGATTATGCGTTCCTCACACGGTTGGGGTTATGGGACCCCCTCGATAAACCGCTAAGTGCTAAGCCTTTTCCAGCAAGTCCCAACATTGGTACTATTTGCCTAAACAACTAAAACTTGCTGAGGGAGTAATTAACCCGAGGATTAATTAATCAACCCCCTGGGCCAGTGCTCGATTTGAGTGTTGGTCCAAACTAGAGTCGTGTGCGGTACCCCCCTTGGCAACTTGGGTTTTTGGTCACTGTACGTTGTGCTCATCCGGTCGTGGCCTGAGACTAGATACGCGCGGCTACTATCAGGGTGTCGGCACGCCGGGAGGATTTGCTGGATTAGCCTTACCTTAGTCGGAGTATCTTGAGCACGGGATTCCGAGGATACTCGGGCCTTCCCACCTTGGAGTTGCGACTCCGCGGATCGTGGGCTTGTCATGGGCCAAGTTAGAACACCCCTGCAGGGTTATGATCTTTCGAAAGCCGTGCCCGCGGTTATGTGGCAGATGGGAATTTGTTAATATCCGGTTGTAGAAAACTTGACACCATGTTCAGAATACACTACCAGCGTGAGTACCGTGATGGTCATTTTCCGAAAGGGGTTCGGGAAGTGAACACGATGGGGTTATGTTTGACCTGCTTAGTAGGATCACTTCGTGATCATCTTTCGTCCGAGGCACTTCTCTTCTCGCTCTCTTTTACGTAAGTTAGTGCTAGTGCTATTGCAACCTCTTATTCTTTCTTCAGCCTTGTTCCACACCCAAGGCTGGGATAGTTGTGTTACCCGGGAACGGGATTGCTGAGTCCTCTGTGGCTCACAGACTCTACACCACACCAGATGCAGGTACTCAGGTGATCTACTCAAGTGACGGCACCGAGCTGTACTGGGAGTACGACGAGGACCGTAGCCGTTACTATGTGCACTATCCCGACGATCAGTAGAGGTTTCTACTATGGGCGATTCAGACCTGTGCTTTAAGTTATGTTTGGTATCTTTCATTTGGATCTTTACCCTTAGACGGGCTGTGATGTTTATTTGAATGATGTTTGGACATGTAATGAATTGTGTGACGTGGCGAGTGTAAGCCAACTACCTTTTCCGCTTTCATCCCTATTTTTACATGAGATGTGCAAAGGTACCAAACTTGCGATCATTCCAAAATGGGTTTATATCTTTAAGTCGTGCCTCGACACGTAGGAGATATAGTCCCATCCTGGGCATTACAAAGATGGTTATGTTTCCTAGCCATAGACATGAGTTGTCATTTGATCAACGGGATCACATTATTAGGAGAATGATGTGATGGACAAGACCCATCCGTTAGCTTAGCAAGTTGATCGTTTAGTTTTACTGCTATTGCTTTCTTCATAACTTATACATGTTCCTATGACTATGAGATTGTGCAACTCTCGAATACCGGAGGAACACCTTGTGTTCTATCAAACGTCACAACGTAACTGGGTGATTATAAAGATGCTCTGCAGGTGTCTCCGAAGGTGTTCGTGGTGTTGGCATAGATCAAGAATAGGATTTGTCACTCCGAGTGTCGGAGAGGTATCTCTGGGCCCTCTCGGTAATACACATCATAATAAGCCTTGCAAGCAAATGACTAATGAGTTAGTCACGAGATGATGTATTACGTAACGAGTAAAGAGACTTGTCGGTAACTTGATTAACTAGGTATAGTGCTACCGACGATCGAATCTCGGGCAAGTAACATACCGATGACAAAGGGAACAACGTATGTTGTTATGCGGTTTGACCGATAAAGATCTTCGTAGAATATGTAGGAACCAATATGAGCATCTAGGTTCCGCTATTGGTTATTGACCGGAGATGAGTCTCGGTCATGTCTACATAGTTCTCGAACCCGTAGGGTCCGCACGCTTAACGTTCGATGACGATTGGTATTATGAGTTTATGAGTTTTGATGTACCGAAGGTAGTTCAGTGTCCCGAATGAGATCACAGGCATGGCGAGGAGTCTCGGAATGTCCGAGACATAAAGATTGATATATTGGACGACTATATTCGGCCACCGGAAGTGTTCCGGGTGTTATCGGATAAAACCAGAGTGCCGGAGGGGTTACCGGAACCCCTTTGGGGGAGTATGGGCCATAGTGGGCCATGAGGGAAAAGAGAGAGGCAGCCCACTAGGGCTGGCTGCTCCCCCCTAGGGAATCCTAGTTGGACTAGGAGTGGGGGGAGGCGCCCCTCTCCTTCCTTCTCCCCCTTCTTCTTCCTTTCCTACTCCTAGTAGGAATAGGAAAGGGGATTCCTACTCCTACTAGGAGTAGGAATCCTACTCCTGGCGCGCCCTATAGGGCCGGACGGCCCTCCCCCCTTGCTCCTTTATATACGTGGGCAGGGGGCACCCAAGGAGACACAAGCAACATTGTTTTAGCCGTGTGCGGTGCCCCCTCCACAGAAACACACCTCGGTCATATCATTGCAGTGCTTAGGTGAAGCCCTGCGTCGGTAACTTCATCATCTCCATCACCACGCCGTCGTGCTGACGAAACTCTCCCGTGAAGCTCAACCGGATCAAGAGCTCATGGGACGTCATCGAGCTGAACATGTGCTGAACGTGGAGGTGTCGTACGTTTGGTGCTTGGATCGGTTGGATCGCGAAGACGTTCGACTACATCAACCGCGTCACTAGATGCTTCCGCTTTCGGTCTACGAAGGTACGTAGACACACTCTCCCCTCTCGTTGCTATGCATCTAGTAGATAGATCTTGCGTGATCGTAGGAAAATTTTGAAATACTACGTTCCCCAACAGCAGGCACCCGGCACAAGGCTCCGGGGTGTGCCCCCCCTCACGGGCGTCGCTGCTGCCGTGTCACTGAGGGGGGAAACAGCCACGTCGGGCCGACATGCAGGGAATCTTTGGGTGGGTTGGGCCGGGACTGTGTTCGGGGATGTAGCTATGTGCTGGGCTATGACAACCAGGTGAAACGTTCCACCGGTCAACCCCATACGGCAAAAGTCAAAGGGCTAGATTCGGCGGTCGTCTGTGTCAGGGTTAGACAAGATGAAGTACCTAGGAGGTATTAATGCCGCCAGGTGTTGCGGTGGGCCCTCCTACGCTTGTGGATCTGTGGTGTGGTCAGGATGAAGCCTAGGTGGCTACGAGCATAAAAAACAAGGCTAACCAAGGGAAGGAGGGAGTACATGCTCAGGGAAACCGGAACCACTTTCTCCACAAGACACTGCATGTATGACTAACCTCATTAAACAATCTTCTTCTTATATTTACCGTCACTTTCTTATGTATGACTAACCTCTGTTTGGTGGTGCAGGAGGAGAAACTGAAGTGGCCGCTCTCACACATGGAGGCGTGGGAGATCGGCCATACGCGGAGGAACCCCAAGCCTGGCGAGGCCAAGTACTACGGCAAGACCATGGAGAAGAAGCATGCCTACTCTAAGGAGTATATGAGGTTACATCCTGGCACATCCGACCCGATTAGTGTGGATCTGGACGAGAGGGTGGTGGTGGGCATGGGGCCCAAAAAGCATGGTCGGGCGCCAGTTCTGGATGTTGTGGTCACTCCTTCTATCTCCTACACACAACTCCGAGCTACCGACCCGAGCCTGAGCCAGCGCACGAGCACGCCCATGACCAGTGCGCAGTCACAGTCCCTCTTTCAGGAGCGGCAATCTGTAAGTATTTTCCCTCTTATCTTCATTGCTCACTTTATTTTCCACATTGAGATGTTTTATGAGTTCCATCATGTCATACCGTAGGCCTATTGGGAGTACACACGCCAGGAGACCATGGCGTGGCACACGAGCCTTTTTGCATTCCATGAGCAGAACAATCACTGGATGCAGCACGCTCTTGAGGAGATGGCGTCCGGAGGGGTTCCTCAATTGCAAGCAGCACCACCTCCTCCCACACAACCAGTGCTGCTTACCTCTGAGGAGTTTGTGGCACAGCACCCGGGCCCCTCGCCGGTTAGTACATCATCCCCAAGCTATTCACCCAAAGCATATCGTTTATTCAACACAATCATATATATCCCCTTAACATGTCTTTTCACCATCCAGGGAACCGTGGATCTACCGTTGGTGGTGGTGCTAGTGTTGGCATCACTCCCGAGTCACGGAGCCCGATCACTCCAATCCACGAAGGCGGTGGTGGTGCCGGTCTTGGCGGTAACTCTGCCGCTAGCACTAACGACCTGGGCTTCGGCGGACTAGGCGGTGACGACCTTGGCGGTGGTGGTGGATGTCCAGGCGCTTAAGCCTTTGTGTTCTTTAGATGACTTGTGGTCTTTTATGGTCCTTTAGATGAGTGCTTCTTTGTGATGATGCTTATGTTTGTGATGATACTTATATTGTTGTGATGGTGTTGGTTGTGAGGATGCTACTTATATATGTATATCTGCTGTGAATTTGAATTGAAATCATATGTATATCTGTTGTGAATTTGAATTGAAATCAAACAGAAAAAAATCAGACAGAAACTATGCCTACGGCTAAGCCGTCGGCATAGGTCTGTCACGAGCTACCAGTGGGCGACACGTGGCACCTATGCCGACGGCCTAGCCGTAGGCATAGTTCTGGACCTACGGCTAGGTCGTCGGCATAGGTGCCATGTGTCGCCCATCGGTAGCTCCTGGGGCAGGGCTATGCCGACGGCTTAGCCGTAGGCATAGGTCCAAAACTATGCCTACGGCTAGGCCGTCGGCGTAGCCCTGCCCCAGGTGCTACCAGAGAGCGCCACATGGCATAGGTATGCCGACGGCTTAGCCGTAGGCATAGGTCCAGAACTATGCCTACGGCTCCATAGGCATAGACCAGCCACGTGGCGACTCCTGTATGGGCAGCATTTGACGGCTGCGCCGACAGTCACCGTTAGGCGCGGAGCGTCCGTTGGCATAGGTGTACGGACGCCGTCGGCATAGACATCTATGCCGACGGGGCACTGGGGTACGCCGACGCATATGTTGCCGACGGCCCTATGCCGAGGGGGGGGCGTGGGCATAGGCCTATGCCGACGGGAATCAGGGCTATGCCAACAGCCTGGGCATAGGAGCTCAGTGTGGTAGTGATGGTGAACAAGGGGTCCGTGATAGTCACGGCCCTGCTCTTCCACGCAAGCAGGATGCCGTCCGGCGTGCCTTGTGCCGGGAGGTACATGTAGTCATCAAACTCGGAGCCCAAAGTGTCAAGAACAATCAAGGAGCAAATCAACTCCATCTTTGTTTCTTGAAGGCAGACAATGGAGGCAGAGGTGGTTCCAATCAGCGAGCGGATCGCCGTGCGTCGGCCGCGCATTAAGGCCGCGCACAGTCCATACAACAAGCCTAAGGTTGTGATCCATGCACACAAAGTCGACGAGGGGGAGGGGGTGCACGTTCGGCTCATGGCACGCGTACGGCGTACCACAGCGTTGCTAGTCGGAGCGGTTGTTAAGGTAGCCATGAGCGGAAAAAAAAAAGACACTTGAGGGCATACTCTCCATGGATACTATAAGCAGCTAGAAAAGTAGTACCAAGTAATAATTTTTCCCATTACTCAATTATAACACGCACATGACAGCTGCATTGAGTATCCCCGCAAAAGAAGTACACAAGAATTTATTCCATTACAATTATTACTCGTTATTCTTACGAGAAATATAGAGTTCTAAATACCATTAACATTTTTTAGAGAATAAACAAGGAATTTCTTTTAGCCAGAAACGTGTGTTCAATGTCGAAAATTGATGCTGGCGGGTTTGGAAATAAGCTTGAATAATCTTGCATCCTTTCACTTATAATTTGATCCCATGGTGTATTCTGATACGAGTGTGGAAAACAACGATGAATTGTCTTCTAGCAATTTCGCAGGTGTGTCGTGCTCTACAATTTCACCTGGGTTACAACATAACATGGTTAGAACAAGAGGAGAATAAATATAGAATTCAGGACTTTTGGCTTGAATTATTAAAGCAGGGGTCTAACCGTTGTCCAGAAGAATGACCTTCTCACTATCAAGAATTGATGTAATACGATGCGCTATTGTAATTACTGTGCATTCGGTGAATTGTTGCCTTAAGGTTTTTTGAATCAAACTGTCAGTTATTGGATCCACTGAAGAAGTTGCTTCATCCAAAACCAAAATCCTTCTCTTTTTCAGTATTACCCTTGCCAAACAAACAAGCTGCCGCTGACCCATGCTCCAGTTTTCGCCATTCTCTATGACTGCATTCCAATTTACAAGATCAAGTAATGAACTGACATAATAAAACAAACAGTGCCTTGGGACATTATATCAAACCTGTAGAGTCAAGCTCATGCCCAGTCTTTCTAATTTCATATCCAAGATGACATGCGTCCAATGCCTAGATGACATTAGGATACATAAATAAACTATTTTGGTCATTCCATCATCAAAAATCAACTACGGTATTTGTTCACAAGGGAAGCAATAAAAATAAGAAGTAAAGTTGAAATTTAAAACAACCTCCCAGGTTTGCTCATCACTATATTCATTCAGAGGGTCGATGTTGCTTCGCAGAGTCCCCTTAAACATAACAGGCTCTTGTGGAATGATGCTAAGTCTTGTCCGTAGGTCATGCAATCCAATGGTGCTGATGTCTATGCCATCTATCAATATTTGCCCAATACATGGATCGATAATGCGGAATAGTGCCTGTATTAAGGTTGACTTTCCACCACCTGTCCTTCCAACTATACCGGTCTTCATTCCTCCTGGTAAGATGCACGTCAGGCCTTTCAAAACAGAGGGCAACTGCGGTGCATATTTTACCTGGGTCACATATATCAAAACTGCCAATGATTACTAATCAAGGAAAATGCAAATATTTGAGTAAAATATTGATAATGAAGGTCAAAAGTTGAAGTAATAGCATTGTTATCCTAAAAATTATCTCATAAACTTTGGAAGTTCCATCTATGCTTATGTGATAGCAATAATTGTAAGAACTGAATATATAATATATAAAGTTGAACAAACGAACATGGACGTTACGAAGCTCAATTTCTCCATTTGTTGGCCACCAGCAGTTCGGTCTACTTTCTGGTATTGTCAGGGGTGGCTCAGATGGAATAGTCATGTATTGCAACATTCTTTCTACAGATATCATTGCATTTTCCAAACTACAGAGGACTGCGATAGCCCACCCTTGTAGCATGCTCAGACTTAATCCATAAGTGACCGCAAGACCAGCTGTCTCTGTATAAAGGCAACAGGTACATTACTAATTGATGATGTTAATACACATTACAAACTAATTTTGTCTGATTAACAAAAGGATATTTACTTACTTGCATCGATTAGAGAAGCAGGGAAGCTGACCAGAAGTATTAGAGCGAATCCAAAAATAAATAATGAAAGAATGTCCAAGCGAAAGCTCAACCATTCCAATGCAGCAGCATTATATAAACACGGCCGAGACAAATTATCCATCAAATGGCCGATAGAACTGATGAACTGGCCTTCCTTGTTGAAGCATCTAATGATATTTGAGCCAGTAATTGATTCAGCGAAATGCTGCATCACAGGGGCTCTGCAAACCCCAATTAACCTTTGCAACTCCCTAGCAGCATTTATGTAATATTGCTGAAAGGGGGGGGGGGGGGGGGGGG
>LR738713.1:457621055-457641525 GCA_902687465.1 Secale cereale | reverse complement strand
AGGAATTAAATGGTGAGTAAAAAAAGTAACACCAATTAATTTCCTAGAATGCAAATAAGTTCATAAGTATCAATGTGACTATCACACATAAGAAAAATATCATCACCAAAAAAATTCTTACTTTGCCAAGTGTATATAAAGAGTAAAAAGCACGATTGGTATGATCCCTAAATTTGTAAAGTTGTGCCACTTGAGTCCCTATCATGATAACTGCACCTGTAGGTTACAGATTTAAAGGAGTATTCAAGGTCCTTCGCGCAAAAAAAGATATTTTGCTTTCACTTCATATGCAGTCATTCGTTAACACTTCTGATTCAATAGGTTTGAAGTGCTGCTCCATTTCTGATTGCTAAATTAACTAGGATTTGACCTTCCCTGACTCACTTATAACTACATATTAATCCCATCCCTGACTCACTTATGCAAATTATTGGGATTAATATGTAGTTATAAACTTATAATCAGGGACTTATGTGACTATTAGGGTCATATGGTGCACATTTACTTATTTATGGAACAGAAATGGAGTATTTAGAATTAGGAGTACTGTATACTGTTCCACATAGAGTGATATCAGTTCATGATTGATGAAGTTTTCTTTACAGAACTACTCAGACCGACTAATCATTCTACATAAACATATACTGTTTTACAATTCTTTACAGATGGCATAGCTAATGTCTCTTTATTGTCAAAATATGTTATTATCTGATGTAATCTACAAACTAACTTCATTTTTGTGTCTTCAAGCTGTGGAACATTAATGCATAAATAACTAGCTATCAATCAATGTGTCTAAACTTTCTCGATTAATTCCTCCCGAAAATTCGTATCAAAATAAAGAAACTACTATACGAGAAGAATTACCTGATACCATAGAGATGCAACAATAACAGGGACAAAAATTACAAAGACTGGCCATGCAACCCTTGACATTAAAATAACTGTTCCAAGAAGTTCGATGGCAGGAAACAAAAGGTAGCCCATCAAGTCAAAAATTCTGGCATCTACTGCACTTTGGTCGGAGGAAGCCTGCAATTGTTTGGACTTTCACATTAACAGAATTAAAAAGACGATGACACTCTAAGGACACACAACTTCAATTGGCCATTAAACGAATAGCTTCTAAAGATAAAGATAATTGCTTACTCTATTCAAGATGCGTCCACTAGGAGTGGAGTCAAAGAAAGACATCGGAGCTCGGAAGATGCATTGATGCATCTTATTGAATAGCATACTGGCAGTCTTACATCCAGCCAAGACAAGAAGATAGGATCGTATGAAGATGCACAATGAGGTAACAGCTGCTAACGCAACATATACATTTATCATCGTCAAACTACTGACTGGAGGATCCACATCTTTAGATATTGGAGCTGCCCAAGCCATCCATAAATTGCTTCCAATTTGAAGAAATTGAAAAATGATCTGAGCTAGCAAAATAAGTGGCACGAGCGCTCCCTTGTATGCCATTGTGATATATTTCCAGTAGACAACAAACCCAACCCGGCCTTTCTCCCTCTCTTCTTCTTGTACAAGCTGGCCATTTTCTACAGTTGCTTCTCCTTCATATTGATTATCCTTTTCCTCATCTTCTGTGAATAGGGTGCTTCCATTGCCATCAGGATGATGGGTACTTTCAGAATTACTACTTGAGAGCTCCAACATGTCTAGAGTAGATAAGCCATCCTTATGAGACACAACTAACTCCATTAATTCTTCTCCAGCATTAATAATTTCTGCGTAATCCCCTTCTTGTGTTATTTTTCCATCTTTCAAGACCTGAAATATGAACTCAGAAATTGAAAAGGAAAATCTTCATGCATGTTTCATAAAAGTAGAGATTAGACATAGTTGCCAAACTACCAGGATAACATCAGCTGAAGGTAGAAATTCGATGTGATGGGTAACATACAAGACAGTTTTTGAAGCTAAAAATCCAAGCAAGCACTCCTGCAAAATAGAAGTGACAATGCATAAGTTCCTTATCTCCTTCGTCCTAAGCTCATGCTCAAGGACATATCAGCTCAAAACAGCTTATCCAATATAGGCTAACCCCAAAATAACATGATAAAATAACTACAAAAACATCATCATGGAATGGACATGGAAGCAAATTGCGTCTACCCTCCTAGATGGATTCGAGACAAGCTACTGCTGTTAGTTCAAAATTGATTCATTTTAGCAAGATAGTGATTTGTTGATTTCTTTCTCTAGGCAACAGATATACACCAAATTCGCCTATTACATGCTTAGCAGTGTGGAAAATATAGGATGGCTAGAATATTGTGTTGTTTCTATTGTATTGATCTGACCTCATATGGGGTATATAAGGAGTACAAGAGGGGTAGAGACTTGGAGTACAAGACAAGTTACATGTGGTTTAAACTAATCCTATCTCTATCTCCTTATCTCTAACTTAAACCCAATTATATTCTAACATTCCCCCTCAGTCGTAGCGGGAGTGAAACGGACGATTGCGACTGGATTTGAAGTATCATGCTTGCGTCGTCTTCTCCGCTTCACCGTCGTCACCTGCATCTCTGATGGGTCGACACCTGGGGCGGTGACTGCGTCCCCTTCCGGTGCCTTCCTTGTCTCTCCTCTATTCCCTCCCGCAGTCACAACGGGAGAGGCGTGGACGCTAGTGACGACTCGGACGCTGTTGACTGGAGTTGTTGCCGATAAGTTGTTGTAGACGTAGCCCTGTATGTCGATGTAGAGGTAGCCGATCATGGTGATGTAGCAATGGTCGATGTAGTCGTGGTCGATGGTGTAGTCGTCGTGGATGATGAAGCCGCACAAAGCCGGAGGCGCAAAAAAAATTTGCGCTATGACGGAGCTGCAGACGTGGACAATGCACCTTGCGGATGTTAGAGGGTGCTGTCGGCGACGAGTCCACCGGTTTTGCCAAGACCGGAGGAAGCCCATCGAGCACACATCGGTTTTGCCAGAACCGTGTGGCCGTGTAGGGTCGTCACTGAAGTGACGCCGTGTCGATGCAGTCATGCTGTCGTGGATGACGCGGTCGATGCCGTCGTCGTGGTCGCGTCTTGCAGAAAAGTCTGTCAGAGGACGCTAGGTGTCCATCTTGTGGACAAGACAGCGGCGGTGTGTTGAAGAAGATGTTGGTGAAGACCACGTAGATGAAGACCTTGACGATGTAGTGTCGGCGATGGCGTCGCAGCGGCGTGTCGACGATGATGTGTCGCTTGGAGGCGTCCCTCGTGGCGACGGGGTGTCGATGCCGTGTCGTGCCGGAGAAGTCGATGAAGATTGCATCTCGTTTCACACCGGCCTGGCGTGTGAACAGTGCATGTGGAGGTCGCTTCTCGTAGGTGTGGTCGATGAAGTATGTTGGCTCTCGTAGCCGGGCGTAGTCGTACAGCTTGATGTCGTTCGGCTTGATGCAAAGGCGTCGGTGTAGCCGTGCAGTAGAGATCGGCGACGGCGGTCGATGCAGCCATGCAGAGGATGATGTAGCTCGGCTCGGTGAAAGAGTGGATCGTCCTCGGTGCGGGTGCAGGTTGGCGACTCGATGTAGATGAGGCAGGTCGTGCGGGCGATTGAGACGGCTTGGTGGAGATCACATCCATGCGCGTGCCTCTGCCTCGGAGTTGAGGCAGACCCGCGGGCACTCCCGGTGACCCCGGCTGCGAACCGGCTCGATGTAGACGTGATCACGTGAAGCTGGGTGTTATGGTCGTCGGCCGCGTCGATGATGTCGCGCACGCAGAAGTACTCCGCCGCTGGCTGTGTGCATGTACAAATCCATACTAATGCTCCATGTATGCACGATAGTGCTCGGTGGTACATGTCGATGAATTCGATCGCGCTCGGTGGAGTCGTGGAGGCGAGAGTCCTGGCGGCTTGATGTAGGCAGCTCCGGCGCGTCGTTGCTGAGGGCTGGAGTTGAGAAGCCGTCGTACGTGTCGCTGAAGCTCTTGGATGTGCCTCTGGATTTCCTGCAAATTTCCTGATCGAACGGGAATTTGGACTGTGCCTGTGCGTTCATGCCCGTGTCCTTGCATGCGCCGCTCGGAGTAGATCGATCTGCTGCATATCATCGATCTGCTGCATCTCGCTCGGTGTGCGCCACCTCCGGCCCGTGGCGCGGAGCAGCTGCACATGGTACCGACCGTCCCGTGCAGTCGCGCCCTTGCTGTAGGCGTAGATTGTACCAGGAGATCGACCTCCTGGTGTTGAGGGCTCGAGGCCTCCGTGCGCGCGCGTGGATCAGCGGTAGATGCCGCGTTTGTAGACGGAAGCTCAAGCGTGGAACCGCCGGGTTGAGGCTGTTGGGCCGGATGTATGCACGGAGATCACCGGGTATGCTGATTTTTCTCACCGGAGTGGATCTGATCGTGGGTTTTATTTGTGGCTAAGAAATAAAATTGATCTACGATAAGGAATTTGAAGACTGATCTAATCTAAGGAATTGGTCTAAACTATGGAGCCGATCTAATCTTCTGATCGATCGGGTGCCGTGCCCCCGGGGAGAGGAGATTAATCTCCCCGGGGGCGGCGCGCTGCGGAAGTGGTGAAGGAACCTAGGATCGGCGTCGCGAGACTAACCGCTCTAATACCATGTGGAAAATATAGGATGGCTAGAATATTGTGTTGTTTCTATTGTATTGATCTGACCTCATATGGGGTATATAAGGAGTACAAGAGGGGTAGAGACTTGGAGTACAAGACAAGTTACATATGGTTTAAACTAATCCTATCTCTATCTCCTTATCTCTAACTTAAACCCAATTATATTCTAACAAGCAGTAGTAGTAGTGTAGTACTCATATATGGATAAAGAAAGGACAAAACAATATAGAAAAATAAAACATATACACCAAATTTTCCTATTAAATTCTTACCAGTAGTATTCACAAGAAATGGTGCTTCTAGGCATGAGACTATGCATCGCTATTACTGATCTTATGTTTTGATACCATGCTGCCGCCAACGACAAGAGAGGAGAGCAAATATTTTAGTGGTTTTAAAGTTTTGACACCACCGTACCACTTCCAGTGACGAGCAGACAGCATATTGTAAACACAAAATGATACTCCCTCCGTCCCAAAATTCTTGTCTTAGATTTGTCTATATAGGAAAGTATCTAACACTAAAACATGACTAGATACATCCGTATTTAGACAAATCGAAGACAAGAATTTTGGGAAGGAGGGAGTATCATTTTACCAGACCAAATATTGACAGAGAAGTCGACTGTGAAACTGAAACCGAAAGGTAAACACGGTGCACACATCAAATAACATAGTTTGTTTTAGCATGCATTACTAGTGCACGTAAAGGACAACAAAATAGAAAGAAAAATTAGGCATACCTTGAACAAATGCAACCCAGTATGAGCATCAACCGCACTAAATGGATCATCAAACAGAAAGATATCAGCATCTTGGTACAAAGCACGGGCAATTTGTATCCTTTGTTTTTGTCCGCCACTTAGGTTAATGCCTCTCTCTCCTATAATCGTCTGGTCACCCAGCGGCAATATATTCAGGTCCTTTATAAGAGAGCATACTTCAAGGACCTTGTCATACCTTTCCCTATTCATTTCTGTGCCAAAAAGTATATTGTCTTCAATTTTCCCACTTTGTATCCAAGGTGACTGGCTAACAAAAGCAATCCTTCCACAAGTTTGAACTTCTCCAGACAATTTTGGTATCTCTCCGAGTATGCAAGAGAGTAAACTTGATTTACCAGATCCAACTGTTCCACAGATAGCAACCTTCATACCTTGTTGTATACGGAAGTTCAAGTCTTGTAGAGTAGGCACTTGAGAAGAACTATTCCAAGAGAACCGACCATTCCTCACCTCTATTGATACATCGGTGGTACCTATCGGAAGCTTAGTTATGACATCACACGATAGCTCCTCACGGCCTAGAAATAAGCATATCCTATCAAGTGATACTTTGCTCTGAATGACCATAGAGATTGTGTCGGGGAGGCCATGAATAGGTCCCTGAAGCTGCCGAAATGTTGCCAGAGCAGCTAGTACTTTACCAGTTTCTAGTGGAATGCCCAAAAGGATACAAGTTCCAAAAGTGATCATAGCAACAAAAGCAGGAGCACCAAAGAAGACAGATATAAGCATAGCTGAGGTGTATACGTTTTTCTTTAGCCAATACATCTCTACCTTCCTCAACTCCATGATCTTGGACAAGAAGACCATTTCCCATCCTTGAAGCTTGAGAATGCGCATGTTCTTTAAGATCTCAGACATAGCCCTCATCCTGGCATCCTTGGCACTCATCATTTTCTCCTGAAACTTTTGTTCCATCCTCCCTATTGGCATATTAGCCAACATTGTAAAAACAGTGGCAGCAAGGGCAGAAAATGCTGCCAAACCAAGTGTAGAATATAGGATAAGCATGGCAAGAATAATTTGTACAGGAATCAGCCAAAGATCGTGCATGGACTGACTGAAACCTGCTACACACTCAGCATCAAGGCTCATAACATTGATCATCTGTCCACTTGAGCTGCTTTGCCTGGACTGATTAGAGAGGACAAGGGCTTTTTGGTAAACAATAGCAACAAGTGCTGACCGGACACGCACACCTACTTGCTGTGATCTGAAGTGCAAATGCCTTGTTGAGAGGCCTTCAATGAATTGGGCAACAACAAATGTCAATACTAAGAGGTAGCCTTCTTTACTTGATCTTTGGCTTCTATTTAGGTAGTCGATAAAGTACTCAATCAGGTAGGGACCAACATAAGAAGCAACAGTGCTGAGTAGCGCATAAACTGCAGTGACAAGGATTAGTTTCCACGTTGTAAGAAACATAGCTTTAGCTAGCTTAATGGTTGTGACGTCATTGTACTGCCTTGTTGCAGAAATCGACACAACCTTTGCCTTAAAGTTAGGGAGTATTCCATGGAAACTGTCATGGTTATCCAAGAGTGGCACATCATCAAGATCCAGTGTTTTCCTTCTGCCAAGATTAAGTAAAGGGCCCATCCAAGAAAAAGTGATAATGCTGAACCATCCAGCATCTGTGAAATGTGATCTACTGCTTGTTGCCTCAGATGGAGAAGAAGCTGCCTTGTCCAGAAGTGGCTGCTTCATGATAACCAAATAACTCCTGAACATCAGAAAAGACACTTCTTGATATAATGATTAATGTCAGGAGCAGAGCATAAAACATTTGTTACTCCTTCCGACCCATACTAGTTGTCGCTCAAATAGATGTATCTAACTCTAAAATACGTCTAGATACATCCATTTGAGCGACAAGTAATATGGATCGGAGGGAGTATTTGAAATCATCTTGTTTAAATTTGACCATGAACATAAAAAGAGTGACAGCTAAATACAGTAAAAACAACCAAATGGAGGGGTAAAACTTGGAGCTAACATGAAGAGGAACACTATTTTTTGACAGATAAGGTTACTCTTCTTCAAACCGTACGTGTTGGTGCATGAATGTTCTAACATGAATAAAGGTATATAAGGAGAGACCTAAGAAAGCAAAAAAAAGGTTTCATTCGATGTAAACAGAAGGATCGGATCCAACAAATTAAATAAATATCATTTAAAAAGTTGAAGGGGTGATGCCATAACCAAAATCATATATACATGGTGGCTTAATCATTAAAGTACTGGCACTATCGAATTCTTGTCCCAGGTGACAGTGATAGGTACACAACCGAATATTATTTCTGAGCCTTCCAAGAGACTAGTTGCCATGTCACTGGATGGCTATTCTCTCTTGATTTTTCATTTTTGAGAGAGGCAAGTTCTATTTAGCTTTTGGGGACTCGAAAAGATCCCAAAGTTACAGAACCCAAAGCTAAAGATCCTCAAACCATCAGATACATGTTAAAATTCATTGAAATCAAGGAAAACGACGATTTTTATAAACAATATACTGTGTATTTGGCATCACTGGTAACAGTCCTGTTATCGCCGCCATGAATTGTCTTTATCAGATCAGATCACGGTTGAACAGAATAAAGAGCGAAAGGCTAATAGTACCTTGCTGCAAATTCGACAAATTGAATCGCTTGGCGGTCGCCCACGACTCAATGGAGCACGCTCTGGTCTTGAGGCTTGTTCAGCTGTATATATTTGGATGGGCGGAAAGTTCCTGTCATTATATAGAATAGAAGAGCTCTGGTTGGATACAGCTTAGCAACAGGCAGAGCTCCCCAAACGGGTAAATATGGTAACGAGCCCGTTGATCTAGCATTTTCGGGCAAATATTGTTGAGCAGCAGTCTATTTCCGTAAAATCTTCCCTACAATAACTAAACATTAATAACCGCAGATGGTGGGAGTGTCATAGCTCAACACACAAGCCGTTGGATCTGATGCCAGCGGCTAGGATTAGGACGGAGCCCTCCCAAATCACCGATCTGCTCCCTTTTTTTCGAAGAAAAGATCACCGATCTGCTTGATTGCCACTAAATTACCGAAAATGCTAAACTTAGGAAGGAAATCATACGGATTTTGCGCGCAAGTACCACTCAATGGTCACCCATGGGGGGGCTCCGTATAGACTCTAGAGGCGATTAGGTTTCCGCTTGCCAGGGCATCGCCGCCAACCTTCCTCCCGTGCGCAGGCGACGACGCTCTACCTCCTTCACTTTTGCCTTCGTTCAGATTTCGAGGACGTGAGAGAGGCTGGGAGGCAGCAGGCTCGCGCCACCCTCCTCCCCGTAAACCATCCCCGTCGGCGGGGGCAACGAGAAAAGGGCTAAACAACTGAACTCAATTAGTTGCACCCACGCATCTGCTACCGAGTGTAAAGACAAGACATCACTCAATTTTTTTAGTGAGACAGAACTCAATTAGCACCGCCAGAACTATATCTCGCCTGCTCTGCGAGACAGAGTTCTGTCCCGCCTCCATCGAATGGGCCAACCCATTAACGCCAACCCATTAACGCAGACGGAGAGCATAGATGTTACCCCTTTTTTTTTTTTGCGGTGGCATCGATGGGGAGCTCATAACGGCAAACCCTATTCGAGGCTGCCGGTGCCTGCAGCCGAGTTAACTGGGTGCGTAATGCGTGCGTAATGGATCGATCACGAGACCTCCTGTTTCGAGGCGCATAGCGCTAACCACCCCGCCACACAGCCTACTACGATTATTGTCAATCTTCCTCATCCTTTTACTACTTCTACTTTTCTTTTTCCTTTTTTTTCTTCTTTTATTTTTCTATTTTACCTTTTTTTTCAAGTCCACGAAAACAATTCAATGTTGTGAACGTATTTGACAAATTGATGAACTTTATTTTACAAATTGATGAACTTTTTTTATGAGCTTGAATTTTCCAAATTGCTGAACTTTTTCAAAAATCAATGAAGTTTTTATAAAAATCAACGAAATTTTTATCTCCTTTTTTTGCACTTTTTTCATTTCTCGTTGAACTTTTTTCACATTTTATGAACTTTTCTCTAAATGCGATGAACATTTTTCAGATTGGATGAAATTTAAAAAAATGATGAATTTTTTTCAAACTTGATGCTTTTAAAAAAAATGGATGAACTTTTTTATAATCTAAGAACTTTTTTCAAAATCTATGAACTTTTTCAAAATGGATGAAATTTAAAAAAATGATGAACTTTTTTCAAAAAATGGATGAACTTTTTTATAATCTAAGAGCTTTTTAAAAAAATGATGAATTTTATGAACTTTTGTAATCTGTGATTTTTTAAAAAAATCAATGAAATTATTTTGAAAATTGATGAACTTTTTGTAATTTGTGATTTTTTTCAAAAAATCTATGATTTTTTTTCTAATTCGTGAATTTCTTTGAAATCATGATTTTTTTAATTCGTTATTTGTTTTGAAATCTTTGAACTTTCAAATTTTATTCACCTTTTTTCCGGAAAAAAAACCATCTTCCTAAAATCTATGTGGAATCAATGGCGCGGCTGCACTTATTCTTAATATGTTCACGCGATTACGATTCACAAGTGACTTGTTGCTCTAGCGGTTGGGCAACCCTGTACTGGAGCCGGACGGTCCAACTTTTTTAGGTTGTTTTTTTGCACTATAAAAAATATCGTTGCGCGTCATGGGCCGGCCCACTAGGGGGCGGTTGTAAGCGCCAGCTACCTCGTACTCGCGCCCGTGGGCGATTCGACTGGGCCGGCCCAGCAAAACTCAATCGCTACAAAGGAAGCGCGAAAAAGACACCAAGAGCGCGTTTGGTTGCCCGCATGCAGCCCAACCAGGCCCACGCGGGATGTGCATGGCCTGTTTGATTGTCTGGGCTGCATGCGATTTGTGGCCCGCACGGACCTGAAAGCAGGCCTGAGCCTGGCCCGGCGTAAACTGCGAAATCGGCAGTTTCTCGCTAGCCTGGCTCGGCGCGGCCACACGTGCGAGGGGGTTGCACGCATCGGGCAGCGCGGGAGACGAAGGGGACGTCTCATAACTCCTCCCACTCTCCTATCACCGCCCCGCCCGCACTGTTCCCACCGCTCTCTCTCTGCCTCACCGCCCCTCCCTCTCCTCTCCTCCGATGGCTCCGCCTCGCCCACCGCCGCGTCGTCCTCTGACCCCACCGACCAGCGCATCGCCAGCATCCATGAGCGCTGGGTGGTCGGGCTCCAGAACTCGGGCAGGGACCTGGCGGCGGCGCTGCGAGCGTTGTCACCCATCTGTTGTCGGCCAATGCGGTGCCGGCCGTTCCTGCTCCGCCGCTGATTCCAGACCTCGTGGTCCTGGGCTTAGCGCCGGCGCCGTCCACGGAGCCGCCGCTTCTTGGGACCCCATTGGGCAGGGGGTTTTCTTGACCCCCGTCCAAGGGTTTTCTCCTGTCGGCGCGCTGTCCTCCTCGACATCCGGCGTGGCCATGAGCACAGGGCCGATGCCGCTGGCCGTCGCCAGGGCCGGCTCCTCCTTTGCTCTGCCACATCTCTCCTTCCCGTCGGGGTTTTCACCCCGGCCTCGGTTTGCTGCGACTGCGCAAGCTCCGGTGAGTCAAAGAATCCCCAATGATTGCTCGTAGATGTAGATTAGGGAGTTCTTTCTTAGGCATGTGCTAGTACTTAGTGGATTCGATAGGATTAGATAGGATTCGAGTAGATCCGATTGGATGTGATCCCAATCGAATCGAATACGACCGATATGTTCTTGTTTGCTACAGTGTGTGTCCTAGGATAATGTTCTTCTGTTAGTGCTTTCCTAGGATATGTGTTCATGCTAGAATCCCCAATGCTAGTGTGCTTTGCTAGGATCTGTGTTCATGGTAGGGTCTTGCTAGGATCTGTGTTCATGCAAATGGCATGTTCATGTTCAAGCTAGGATCATGTTCATGTTGTTGTTCATGTTGCATGCTCTAGATTGTTATACATGTTCAAGCTAGGGTTTGTGTTGCATACTCTAGATTGTTATACGTGCATGTAGTAGGACCATTTTAGGATGCTGCCAAATGTGCATGGGTGCATATGGGTGCTATCGATGAGTGGCACTTGTTGTTGCTCTTTTTAGATGTTTCCATTCTTAAGATAGTGCACTGATGAGTGGCAGTTGTACTTGTTGTTGCTCTTTTTAGATGTTTCCATGATTAGGATAGTGCACTGATGAGTGTCGATTGCAGAAAACCAGATGCCACTGATCAGGGGCATTTGCTCATGGGCAACTACCACGGATCAGTGGCACTTGCTGTTGGGCAAGTCCCCTGATCAGTGGCTATGATCAGTGGAATTTTCCCAAGAGTAAGTGCCATTGATAAGTGGCATTTGGCAAAGAGTTTGTGCACTAATCAGTGGCATTTTCTCTTGGGAAAATGTCTCTGATCAGTGCCATTTGTTGTAGTGCTAGTGCAACTGATCAGTAGCATTTGATAAGTGTCATTTGGCAAAGAGTTTGTGCACTAATACTTGTCATCTTACCTGAAAAGATATTGAAGAGTGACTGGGATGTGGCGAGTGGAGGAGATCGGGTGGTGGCCGGAGCTGAGGGCATCGAGGATCTCATCCCCACGAACAGGTGGCTAAAGACGGTGGACCTGCCTGGCAGGATCGCCTTCATGAGCCTGCCTCGTTCAAGGGGACAACCTCCAAGGACCGGCCATGATGAGGGGGCCCGGGAGCTACTGCACTTCTATCAGCGGATTAAGGACAACGAGGACCTCGCCATGCTTGTCATCCCTCGCAAGTTCGTGGAGATGATGAACGAGTGGCTGGTCATCAGGCGGCTCCCGCGCGTGGTCAGGCTGTCGGTGAACAAGCGGTGCGTGTTCTTGGTGCAGGTCCAAAACTTCGAGGGGCACATGGTGCTTGGCCGGGGCTGGAACTACTCCTGTCGCTGCCACCGGATCATCTGGGGCGACCTCGTTGTTATGCGCATCTCAGGACTCGGCCTGAAGGTCCAGATCTACAACCATGACTCCTCGGTCATGTGCAGGTTTCATTGCAGCAGGTACAACTACGTTGGTGACATTGAGCATGCAATGTAGTTAACTAAGTTGTTAGTGTTGAACTTGTTGTGGTCTATCGCTAGAACTTATGGTACTTGTGTTGTGAACTTGTTAATATTTTGGCCAGGAGCAGCACCCTAGCGTGGAGCAGGGAAGAAGGATGCCCCTGCTGTTAATCTAAGCAGTTTGTTGTCTTGTGCTTGCTTTGTTTGATCTCATTTCATTGCTTTCTTTGCTTGTTTTGTTTGCTTTCAAAGCTTGCCTCTTTGATCATGTGCTTGACGTTTGATCTCATTTGTGCTTGCTGTTGTGCTGATCATGTGGTGGTAAGGCCACCACATTTGAATTGGGGTGAGCAGAACATAAACGTTGTTTGCAACCAAACAGCTGAAGTTTGCATCCGCTCACACCCTAAGCACAAACTAGTGGAGTGCCCGTGTGTTGCCACGGGCTCTTGAAAAAGTTTACAAGAGTTACATGTTAAATTTCACATGCACAAACAATATAACACAAACACAATTACTGAATAATTGAAGTCCATTTTGTAATGAAAATTGATAACAAAAAGAAATACTAACGACATGTCCATGTAACAAACTGAGTGATGTTCCATCTAAACATCTATTACAAAATTATCAATATCTAGATGATGCGCTTAAGAAATTCTTTAACAATATCAGGAAAGTTGTCTTTAGCTTCATTCCCACAGTGTTTTAGCAGGTATAATAAAAATTGCTTCCTCAACTCATACCCATCCTGCACAAACAATATATGGCTGCTGTTGGATGTGTCTGACCATTGTTTGCATTGTAAATATTTGAAGTTTATAAGGACGGTACCGTGGAAAATTCATATCATCTTGCATCGCGAGCCGTAACCAAAATGCGCGTGCGTACTAAATGCCTCCTACCACTTACAACGTTGCAACAAAATCAATCAATAATCCAACAATATGGTAGCGGAACGAAAGCTTAATAATACGAAAACACAATAAGGTTTTCAAATGTACGTGTACGTACATAGAACATAAAATATTATCTAATTATTTGTATGAAAACATAGATAATTATTGTTTCCATCCCTAAATAGCTGATGCATAGGAATTTTTTATTGACATTTCTGCATGCATCGATCCATCTTTAGTTGCTTAAGACCCTCAAGGCCGCCCTGATTTCTTGTGTGATGTTTCCAGCTACTTTATTATCTTTCACCATCAGCATCTAGATCGTCAGTTGGCTCCTGAGAAGTACTGGATCATAGAAAATATGCAACACATCAACCATTTAATGTGATGAAGTGTTTTTTTAATAAACGTCACATAGAAACTCATCGTATATGCACTTATGGTAGTGTTCATCCAGGTCATGCTACACAAACAACCAAGCTGGTGGGCCATCTCCTGTAGGACAAAGAAACCAGAGTCTTTGCTGTGACACAAAAAACGTGTTAAATATTACAAGACATGCTACGGGCTATAATACATATAAATGAGGGAAACAAATTAGTAAGGTTGGCTCCAAGGACGAAACTCATTTATCCATCATACGTCCGGGCGTGTTCGGACATCAAATGGGCGCCCAACATGCTCCCAAAATTTAACCGTCTGGATAGTCTGGACTCTCCCAATTCCAGACCATATGTGAAAAGAAATGTGGTTGTCCGGACTACCCACCATCTTATCACCAACACGTGTGTTTTTGCTCGCATGGATCCAGATTTGGATGCTCCAGTGGAATTTGGAACATTCCAAAAAATGAGAGATCCAACTACAAGGAAACATGTAGTGTGATACACATTGTTATGGTACCTTTTACCTCTAATTTTTTTATTTGAAATGGGAAACATCTCCTATCACTACAAAAAATACACTTCCGTGATGATACGTGTTTGTCATAGTAGGTCATGTTTTTGTCATGCATGTACATCCATGATAAATTTATGACAGAATGAAGATAGTCATACCTGTGCTGTCGTAGAAGTGTTCCATGACATTACCAAAAAGATCATCACGGAAGTGTCCACTTCCATGACGATAAATCGCGCGTCACAGAAGTGCTTTCGTCAAGGATGACCGACACGTGGCATCCACCGTAACGGAACGCCATTAAGCTATCGGGTCCGGTTTTGGATCCGATAACCCGTTAACAGCACCGACCAATGGGGATTTTCCACGTGTAAAATCATCATTGGCTGGAGGAAACACGTGTCAGCTCACCGTTGGGACAGATGTCATCCACTCATTGGACCAAAAGCGCCTACGATACGTCGACACATGGCACGGCCAAACAGAGGCCCATTCCTGTGAAAAGGCCGGCCCATTTGACTTGGTCAAAAGGTGGCAGGCCGGCCTACGGTAAGCATGTTAACGGCCTGTTCACATATAGCCCATTTACAACCCGCTAACCCAGGGCCCGTTTACGGCCTATCCGAATTAGGCCCAGTAGCGTCATCTGGGCCGTCCAATATAATTCCAGTCCGTTTTAACTTCCGACCCATGTATGGCCCATGACGTCTTTCGGCCCATATGAGGCCCTTAGTAACCATCGACCCATTAACGGCCCATGGTAAAACTGGCCCATATTGAACACTGCCCAACAAAGGCCCATTCCTGTGAAAAGGCCGGCCCGTTTGACTTGGTCAAAAGGTGACGGGCCAGCCCACGGCAAGCCTGTTAACGACATGTTCGCATATAGCCCATTTACAGCCCGCTAACCCAGGGCCCATTTACGGCCTATCCGAATTAGGCCCAGTAGCGTCATCTGGGCCGTCCAATATAATTCCAGCCCGTTTTAACTTCCGGCCCATGTATGGCCCATGACGTCTTTCGGCCCATATGAGGTCCTTAGTAACCCTCGGCCCATTAACAACCCATGGTAAAACTGGCCCATATTGACCAGTGTTTCACTTTATACCCATTAACGGCCCATTATTCCATTCGGCCGTTCCCAGCCCATGTTATCTTACGGCCTTCTCAGGGCCCATGTATTCTTGCGCTCATTTCCAGCATTCATTTACTTTAGGCACATTACTGTCATTTTATGCTTGTGGGCCAAATTCAGCCCGTGGTTACAGTAGGCCCGTTTGTGGCCCGTTAATACGTTGGCCCGTTTTCATAGCGTCATCAAGTACGACCGATTAACGACGGCCCATTATGGTCGGCCCGTTATGGTCGGCCCATGAACGGACGATTTCAACTCTAGCCCATTTACGGCCATAATGTGGTCTGTTATTGACCCATGTTTGGCCAACCGATCATACGGCCCGTAGAAGGCCCATTGTGTCTACGACCCGTATAAGGCCCATTGTTTCTACGCCTCGTAGAAGGTCCGTTGTTTGTACGGCCCTTAGAAGGCCCATTGTTTCTACGGCTCGTAAGAGGCCCATGTTAACTACAGTAAATATGTAGCCCATGGTTAATGTGGCCTAGTTTTAAAAAATAGGCTATTGCGGCCACTAGCAAACCGTGGAAAAAGAACTGCACCGACTACAAGAAAACAAATAAACAAGACAATAAGGAAATAAATAGGCAAGCAACGTACGCTAGGCTATCACGGCTATTACACATATTACATCCACTGGGCATCAAAGTTCGCCATCCGTGCAAATATAGGGAACAAAGCAGCATATAAACGCCACAGCAAAACAAGTCCAGAACTGAAGCCACTTCAGAAGAGCTCAAGAAACAATATCCTGGGTACCCATAATGCTGGCAAGATGCTTAGCAAGCTTATTAACTTTCTCTTGTTTGGCGCTTAAATCCTCCAGACTTGATGTTGCACCAGAAAGTATGCATCTGAATTCTGCAGGGACTTCCTCAATCCTTCGGCTTCCTGTCGCATAACATCTGATCGATGTCTTTCAACTTGAAGTTGAGACTCAAGAAGTTGAACTGATTCAGGCAGCGAGTTCGAAGAGCTGGTGCCAGGAGTAGTAGCCAGTAACTCGAACACTACATCAAGACAGGACTTTGGGGTTGTCTCAGTGTCTTTAATATAGTTTTTATCAGCTTATTTGGAGAACAACATGGATGTCTCACTATCTTGAACCTGATCTGCATTACTTCCTTTACCATTGCATAACGGGGTACTCTTCTCCAATATTTTATCCGCGTTCTGAAGGAGAAACAAACAAACACATCACAGATTTACAATGTAGTATATGAAACTCATTTTGGTAAACCAGTTCAGTAGTAAGGTGGATAGGATAACAACATGAAACAAACATATATCTATGTAGTATGGTCACTGTATGGTCTATATCATTCTAGTTTATTTTGCCAAATCAAGAGATACAGTTCGAATCATATCTATTTAAGACAAAGCAACATAGAAAGAATATAAGTGTGGGAAACTACACAGCAATAACAATACTTGTAATGTCCATGGCATGAGAACATAACTGTTTATTCAATTGAAACTGAAATCAAAATAGAGCAAGTTACAACAGCAAACATGTTAAAGAACCAGGTTTAAAACACACCTGTTGCGCCATTGGAGTTTCAATAGCATCCTTCAAATTTGAAATTAGTTGGTATGAGTAAATACAGTGATGCAAGAGCAAAGTAGTATGAACCATAGCTACAGAACCTGACCTGAGAACAATTCTTCTTCTGCTTTAAGCGTTGACTTGGGGTTCGGAGCGGTGGTCCTCGTGCTTTGGGCACTGCAGTTGCCTTACTAACTGCTCGCGTTTGGGTGCTCTGTGGTGGAGACGGTGCTGTGTCAACGGGAACTGGGTTACTATCTGCCGGGGTTGGGGTTAGAAGGGGTGTAGCTAGTTCTCTGTCCAACTAGGTAGGGGTACAATATGCGTGAGTCTGGGTTATGCGTGGTGGGGCTGGTTCTTGGGCAAGTACATCCGTGGTTCTATCTCCATCGACAGGTAGCACGATCTTTTCTGAAGACCGTGTTTTTACTCCCACATATTTTTACTCCCACACATACTGCCATCACCCCCTCCAATTGAAATGGCTGATAAACAAGAAAAGTAATCGAATGTATAGACATTGTAAGATAGACAGATGCAATGGATAGTAGGGAAGAAAACAGGGCATGAAATAATTCACATTTATGTTGTCTAACCAAACAGAATAGCAGGACATAATTTCAAATATATGATGGCTAACTAAACAGGATAGCATGACACAATTTCACATGTATGATGGCTAACTAAACAGGATAGAATGACATACTTCAAAATATGATGACTATGTAAACAGGATGACATGATATAACTATACGATGTGTCTATTAAAGTGGTTGGCATGCCATAAATCACAAACATGGTGTCGATGGAAACATGATGGCATGATAATTCACGGATAGAATGACATAATTCAAAATATGATGACTACGTGAACAGGATGAGATGATATAACTATATTGTGTCTTTAGAAAATGGGTTGGCATGCCATAATTCAGATACATGATGTCTATGTAAACATCATGGCATGATATAATTCAAATATATGATTTATATACCAAGGAAGTGAGCAGAGGGCAATCACATATATGATGTGTCAACTAAGGAGATGGCATTCAATATCGTGTATATGATGTAAAAACTAAGCATTGCAATACAACATATGCATGATATGAGTAATATAACCTTGCCAAGTTTGAGCATACACCTCAGGGGGATAATAGGACTGATCATCTGCCTCTAAATCCTCCTCTGAAGAGCTATCTGTAACCAGCAACATATTTGCTTCACCAGGTAGCATTGTCTGCTCTGAAGACCTTGTTTTCACTCCAGATTTCTTCATCACCAATTCAAATGGCTGATGCACATGAAGAGCAGTTGAATATACAAACATTGTCTACAAAAGCAATGAGAAGTACAAAAAAAGGACGGCATGATATAATTCACAAATATGATGCTTGGCTAAACAGCATGGCATTGCATAATTCAAATATATAATGCCTTGCAACAAGATAGCATTGCATAATTCACATATATAAAGTCTTGCAAAAAGATGGCATTGCATAATTCACATATATGGTAATTAGACACTAAACAGGTGGCATTCACACAAATCATGTCTAAACTAAGCAAATGACATATCAATGCAAGATACCATACGCACGATATGAGCAACTTAACCCTGCCAAGTTAGAGCATGCACCTCGGGGGGGGGGGGATAGGACTGGTCATCTGTCTCTGAATCCTCCTCTGAGGAGTTATCTTCCTCTTGATTACGATCCGAAATGGGTGGAGGGGGTGCCTTTGAGCCCACCATGGAGCGACGTCTGCATGAAATTTTATTGCCGCGCACGGCTCGTCTCTTTTCCTCTACATGTTCAGTTCCATTGTGTACAATAACTGACATGCATAGGAATGAAACATAGTGAGATTATGTAAGGAGTGCATGCACAAATCCAGAGTGAAGGTAGCAAACTGTGGATAGACCCAAAACCAATGATAGCAGGCAGATAATAGCTTTAGTTAAAAATACAGATAATGGCTCCTTTAATGTTTGTTTGCACCCAACATGAAACTCATAGTAGACACCCGAGATTAACCAGATAGTAGACAGATAGTACTGATTGTTGGCCCAATATGTACCCCACAACCATTTAAAAACTCAAGTTTCAGCATAAGTTTGGACCTGAGTCGGAGTCTAATAGGTGAACATGATGATAAAGTAGCATGTCATCATATTAAGCGATGCATAACGTAAGCAGACACGGAAGAGTGTGACCTCTCTTGCGGACCCGTGTAGTCCTCAAGGTCATCTGCTCATTTGATGATGGTAATGTAATTGTCGTGGCTGTCGGTGGCGGGAAAGAAGATCTGAGGCGGCGAAAGATAGTCTGGAGAGCGGATCCCTGCTGTGGTAAACCCTTCCATCGTTGGAGCAGCTGAGCTGGGGTGGAACACAACACCGCAGGAGCAGGACAAACCACACAAGGTTTTCTTTGACACATATCTGTAACAGAAGTAATTGTGTAAGGGCTTGTTTGAATTTGAGGATTCTAACAATAATGCAGGAATAGGAAATAGACAGGAATAGGATAGGAATGCACGTGCAAAACAGAGAATTTAAAAACACAGGATTTCTGCCAATCTGGGTGTTTGGTTCACAAAAATTGGAAGATCACATGATGCAAAGAAGCATGGTGAGATTAAGTCAAACCACAAGAAGTGTACAACCTCTTTGGCGAAGCCATGTCGATCTCAGCGTGATTGGGTTGGCCGGTGAGGATGCTCCGGCTGACTTGGCTGTCGGAGGAGGGGAAGAAGATCTTAGGTGTCTGGAGATGGAGCCCGAGGTACTGCTCCGCTGTGATGGAGGGTTTCGTCATTGGAGCAACTCTGGTGAGTTGTATGACGCCGAGGCTGAAGCAGGACAAGAGAGACAACGTTAACCTAAGTGGAATTCTAATAGCATCTCCAATAGATGATGTAAAATACATAACCACAAAGTGTGCTAGATGTATACATCAGCCGCTCATCTCTGAACTTAACTGTCGAAACTGAATTTAACTGTTGAAACCGAACTTAACTATCGAAACTGAATCTTGCTGTCAAAACTGAATTTAACTGTCGAAACTGAACTTAACTGTCGAAACTGAATTTTGCCATCGAAACTGGATTTTACTGTCGAAACTGAACTTAACTGTCGAAACTGAATTTTGCTGTCGAAACTCAATTTTACTGTCAACACTGAACGCACTAGAGGTGAGCCTACATGTCAGTCGACTGACCTTTTCATCTCTGGTTAGTTGATTTTGCAGCCGTTGGATACGAAATCAAGGGCATGCAGTTCATCTTCAATCTCCACCCCCTGAGCCGCCAGCCACTGATACGTCCAAAACGTATCTATAATTTCTGCTTGCTCCATGCCACTTTTGGGTGATATTGCTATGATATTCATACACTTCCATACACTTTTGATCATATTTGGACTAACCTACTAATCCAGTGCACCCCAGTGCCAGTTTCTATTTTCGGCTGTTTTTGTATTTCAGGTTTTCACATTACGAGAACTGCCAGGAAAAATCCAGAAAAATTATATAAAAAATCAGCGTTCCAAAACCTACCTTGCGCCCGAAGGACAGCCGGGGGGGGGGG
>LR738713.1:457596553-457620910 GCA_902687465.1 Secale cereale | reverse complement strand
GGGGGCGCCTGGGCCCCCCGAGCCCCGTCTGGTGCCCCCCTTTGGCATATATTTAGAGCGTCCTTCGAAACCCTCGGGACGGGAACTCTTTTTCGCGATCTCATCTCTGTTCCGCCGCCGCCGCCGCTTCCAAGATCGGGAGCACCAGGAGAACTCTTCCCGGCACCCTGCCGGAGGGGAGGATCACCACCAGAAGCCTCTCCACCATCATGGACGCCTCCCGGATGAGTTGTGAGTAGTCTCCCTTGGACCATGAGTCCATGACCAGTAGCTATGTGATGTTCTCCTCCCGTTCTTGTGCTTCACTAATTAGTCCTCGTGAGCTGCCCTACATGATCGAGGCACATATGTAATCCTTATGCTGTTGCTATGATGAGTTTGTTGGGATCCGATGGATTATGAGATTATGTTCAGATTGATCTTGAGTAATATATTTGATCTACCTCTTTTATATTTATGTTCATAAGTAATTCTTGCATGTTCTCCGTTGTTATTTATTGCTTTGGCCAAGTAATACGTAGTGACTCCAAGAGGGAACGTTATGCTTGATTGTGGGTTCATACCCCTCGATGACTAGTTTGAGTGACAGAAACATGAGTCTAGGGGATGTGCTGTTGCCACAAGGGGGAAAACAACGGTGCTTGTGCCCGCGGGTGCAAGGATTGTTTACTTTACGCAAAATTCTTTTAATGCAGTTGTCTGTTGCTTTGAGTTTACACTATGGGTGGGGCTCGCAACTTAATACCAGCGAGATGTTCTGGATAGATATCTCAAGGTGGATGATTAGTAGTAGATATTGATGGATTTCGGTCTACTTACTTTGGCGTACCGCCCATGCTTTGAACCTCAACCTTTCTTGCAATGTAGTCAGCATTGGTTTGCGTTCGTGGTCCTGTCAATTGCCCAGCTGTAATTCGTTTACCTCACATAGTTGTTTTATCGTCTTTTGGGAGAGAGACATCACTAGTGAACATCATGAGACTCCAGTCCATATTACCATCATTGATCACATCCGCAATTTACTTTTCGCTATTATTTATTATTGCAAACATTATCTATCAATACTATCACTTGTGTTTAATCCTTTGTGAACTACAAGGCCGGAGGGATTGACAACCTCTCTGTACTCGTTGGGAGCAAAGTTATTTGTATCTGTGTGCAGGTCCACGTTGACTGCTAATATCTGGCGCCGTAGCAGTTGACACCTACTTGTTGAACCTAGGAGTCTCTAGGGATTCGATCCTTGGCATCTTTGCTAAGGGAAAAACTTCCACAACACTGCATCTTACACCTTCCACTTGGGGTAACCAACGAGGGGTTAGAGGCCCATCAAGGAGTTTTTCTGGCGCCGTTGCCGGGGACTCCACTCTTCAGGATAGGGGAGTTGCATGCTATCTTTTACCTTTGCTTTTTAGTCTTGTTAGTTTATCTTTCAGTTTTTGCTTTAGTACCTTTTTATCGAAAATCACAAAAATAGTTATCTTGCTTGCTTGCTACTATGGGTTCCACCCAGAACACCAAGTTGTGTGACTTCACTAGTCACAACAACGATGACTTTATCAGCACACCTATCACTACACCCGCCACTTCAGCACCTTCATATGAAATTAAACCTGCTTTACTGAACTTAGTTATGAGAGAACAATTCTCCGGTGCTGGAGATGATGCTGCTTTACACTTAAACAACTTTGTTGAACTTTGTGATATGAAAAAGTACCACGAAATAGATGGTAATATTGTTAAGCTTAAGCTTTTTCCTTTCTCCTTGAGAGGAGGAGCTAAAATTTGGTTTCAGTCTTTGCCTAGAAATAGCATAGATTCTTGGGACAAGTGCAAAGATGCTTTTATCGGAAAATACTATCCACCTGCTAAAATTATCCAACTTAGAAGTAACATAATGAATTTTAAACAGTTGGATAATAAACACGTTGCCCAAGCTTGGGAACGTATGAAATCTCTTATCAAGAACAGCCCTACTCACGGTTTGACTACTTGGATGGTTATCCAAACTTTTTATGCAGGCTTGAACTTTACCTCGCGGAACTTGTTAGATTCGGCCGCGGGAGGAACTTTTATGTCAACTACACTTGGTGCTGCCACAAAGCTTCTCGATGAGATGATGACCAACTATTCCCAATGGCACACCGACGCGCTCCAACAGGTAGGAAGGTAAACTTTGTCGAGGAGATTTCCTCCCTTAATGAAAAAGTTGACTTGATCATGTCTCTACTTTCGAAGCAATCTTCTGTTGATCCTCGTGATGTTCCTTTAAATTCTTTGATTGCTCAAGAACAAGTAGATGTGAATTTTATCTCTAGAAACAATTTTAACAACAATGCTTATAGGAGTAATTTTGGTAGCAATCCTAGACCGTTCCCCTCTAATTCTTATGGGAACAACAATGCTTATCCTAGTACCAAGAACTCCATTACTGAACTAGAGACTATGCTTAAAGATTTCATCACTACCCAAAAAGCCTTTAATAAGAGTGTAGAGGAAAAACTACATAAACTAGATGATCTTTCTTTTAAGGTAGACCATTTAGCCAATGAGGTAAAATTGCTAAAAATTAAAACTTCTCCTCTTGAGGAGAGGGAAGTCACTCCTATAAATGCTATTCAAGTGCAAATTAATGAAAACATTAGGATGATGGCTAAACTTAAAGAGAGATGGGCTAGAGAAAGGGAGGAAGAGGATAGAATTAAGAGCCTTCCTACCCACCACACTGTTGCTACTATCCAAGTTGTTGAGGATATCCAAACTCTTAGCACCCAATGTACTCCTGGTCCCATTGGACCTATTAATGGTGATGCTATGACTATAGAAACTACCAAACAAGTGAACCTAAAGGACACCACTACCACTTTACTTGATGCTCGTGACCTTGATTTTGATAATTGCACTCTTACCGAAGTTATTGATTTCCTTCACAAGATGTCTAGAGACCCCCGCACTAGCACGCTTAACCTTGCCTTTACAGAGCATATCACTAATGCTCTCATCAAAGCTAGGGAGGAGAAACTTAGAGTAGAAGCCTCCATACCTAGAAAGCTAGAAGATGGTTGGGATCCTATGATAAAAATTAATTTGAATGACTTCTCATGCTATGCTTTATGTGATATTGTAGCTAGTACTTCTATTATGCCCAAAAGACTATATGATATGCTTAAATTGAAACCTTATGATTCTTGTTCTTTTGGTGTTCGTCTCGTTGATTCTTCCATAAAGAAACCTTTGGGGAGGATCGACGATATTCTTATCATTGTCAATGACAACTATGTTCCCGTTGATTTTACTATTATGGATATTGAATGTGATCCTTCATGTCCAATTATTTTGGGACGTCCCTTTTTACGCACCGTTGGTGCTATCATTGACATGAAAGAGGGTAATATAAAATTTTAGTTTCCTCTCAAGAAAGGGATGGAACACTTCCCTCGAAAGAAGATCAAGTTACCTTTTGAGTCCGTTGTACGGGCTAGCTATTCTTTTACTCTTGATAAAACTTGATCTATGCATTATGCCTAGCTTAAAGGCATAAAAGAAAGCGCTTTTGGGAGGCAGCCCACATGAATAATTTTTTATATTTTGCTTTTGTTGTGTCTTCATGTTGTTTACTACAGTAACATCATCATTGTATCTTTGCTTTTCATATTTGTGCCAAGTATAGCCTCTGATTGCTAGAAAGTTCAAAAGTTGTGAGGTGCTGTCCAGGAAACAGATTCTGTCCTTGGATAGAAAAATTCGTATAAAATCACAGGTCATCTTTTTGGTCTGAATATTTTTGACAGCGTTCTCTATATAATTGTCTTTCGTGCGTCTGTTCTGAGTTTTTTTATTTGAGTTGCAGAAGTGACCCGAACAAATCAATTACTACCTGCTGTTCTGTTTTTCACAGATTCTGTCCTGTTTTGTCTTTCCTTCATTTTGCAAACCAAGAGCTTGCTTTTTCTTTGCAAAAACCTTTTGGCAATCTTGAGAAACAGTAGAACTTCAAGAATATCTTTATTTCCAGCAAGGTGCAATTATTTTATTAAGGGTACTAACCTCGCTAATCAGATTATAATGAGTGATGTATGAAGGGAGTTTTCAAGTGTGCGAGGGAAGATGATAAAAAGATTCAGGAGTGTCAAGCGCTCAAGGTTGGGGATGTCCCCGTGCACCCCCAAGAAATATTCAAGGAGACTCAAGCGTCTAAGCTTGGGGATGCCCCCGTGCATCCCCTTCTCCATCAACATTATCAGTTCGTCTTTCGTTCCAGTATATTTTTATCACTTCATGTGTTATGTGCTATGCTTGGAGCGTCTTGCTTTTAGTTTTATTTTTAGTTTTTCATAACGAGTCGGAACTCAACGTTCTTTGTGTGGGAGAGAAACACGCTCCACTTTTACCTAGAACATAACATAGAATTTTCATGTCTATCTTTGCTGTGTGTGTTCTTTGTTTTTTAATAGCTACTATCATGCTCTGCTCTTAGTATTCATGCTTATCTTTTCAAAGAGCTTTTGTTTAGTTGGTTGCTTGAACTCTCTTTAATTATCATGCTCACCTTATTAAGAGAGTTTGCTTCCGTTGCATTGGTTAATATGTCTATGATAAAGATGCTACGTGCATAATGGTGCTTAGTAGTTCAGGTTTTCTTATGGTTAATCTCAAATAGCTGGGGGATTCCCAATGTGTTATTGGAGTACCAACATGATTTGTTTGCCTATGATGTGGTATGGTTTAGTAATATCTTCCTTCAAGAATTTATTTTGATTGACTTGGCGTATGCTCACGCATATTTAAGACTGTAAAGAAAGTCTGTCAAGCCTTGATGATCTTTTATTTCTGAGTAGCGATATAACTTCCATGCCTGATTCAATATTGCTTTGTCGCTCTGCATGATTATGACTGTCATTGCTCTCTTAGTTGGTCGCTCCCAGTCTTTTGCTAACCTCCACCTGTACTAAGCGAACTAACTTTGCAATACATAGCTCATGGGAAAGTAGCTTAAAAACTATTGTGGTAAAGAATATGTTGCTTATGTATCTTATTTCTTATAAGTTGCTTGCTGAGCGGTAACCATGTTTCTGGGGACGCCATCAACTGTCACACTTTTGTTGAATATCATGTGAGTTGCTATGCATGTTCGTCTTGTCTGAAGTAAGGGTGATTTGCCATGGGTTGAATGAGTATGCATATTGTTAGAGAGGAACATTGGGCCGCCAACCAAAGCCATGTATCATGGTGGAAGTTTTAGCTTGGACATTAATCCACAATCTCTTATGAGAATATGCTTATGCATTAAAGAGGAGTCCATCATCTATTTTCTATGTTGTCCCGGTATGGATGTCCTCAAGTTGAGATCTATCAAAAACGAGAAATCAAATGCGATTTATCTCCTTGGACCTTTGTACAGGTGGCATAGAGGTACCCCTTTGTGACACTTGGTTGAAACATATGTAATGCAATGATAACCCCTGGAAATCCGAGGTAATTAGGACAAGGTGCGAGCACTATTGGTATTCGATGCATGAGGCTTGCAACTTATAGGATGTCTTATGCATGACGCATATGAAGTACTACTACCGTTGACAAAATTGCTTCTATGTTTTCAAAATAAAAAAAAGCTCTAGCACATAACCATTCTTTTACTTTTTGAGTCTCCATCTTCTTTCTTCAAGCACCAACTACTGAGAGCATGATTGTCATTCTGAGTGTAATGTGCATTGTCCCAAAGTAGCATTGTCTTTTGCATGATTGTGATATCGTTTATTTTGAAATCATTGTATCTAGTCATCACTTAAACCTTGAAGGTGCCCCTGCATTTATGTTTTGCTTCACTAAAGGGGGCAAGCTAGATATCACTTTATCATATTTTCACATCATGTTCATTGCAAATCTATTTGATGTTTCAGTTTCATATTGTAAAACTTTCAGTCATTTGTGATTTTCTCATGAGGCAACTTAATTACTGTAGAATCATTGTCTCAGTAAGCTTTTGTCATATGACTATGAAAAAGTCCTATATGGTTAATAGCATGTCACCACAGAAATTATTCTTGTTATCATTTACCTACTCGAGGACGAGCAGGAATTAAGCTTGGGGATGTTGATACGTCCAAAACGTATCTATAATTTCTGCTTGCTCCATGCCACTTTTGGGTGATATTGCTATGATATTCATACACTTCCATACACTTTTGATCATATTTGGACTAACCTACTAATCCAGTGCACCCCAGTGCCAGTTTCTGTTTTCGGCTATTTTTGTATTTCAGGTTTTCACATTACGAGAACTGCCAGGAAAAATCCAGAAAAATTATATAAAAAATCAGCGTTCCAGAACCTACCTTGCGCCCGAAGGACAGCCGGGGGGGGGGGCACCAGGGCTCCAGGCGCCCTGGCGGCGCGTCCCCCTAGGGCCGCGCCGGGGGGGCGCCTGGGCCCCCCGAGCCCCGTCTGGTGCCCCCCTTTGGCATATATTTAGAGCGTCCTTCGAAACCCTCGGGACGGGAACTCTTTTTTGCGATCTCATCTCTGTTCCGCCGCCGCCGCCGCTTCCAAGATCGGGAGCACCAGGAGAACTCTTCCCGGCACCCTGCCGGAGGGGAGGATCACCACCGGAAGCCTCTCCACCACCATGGACGCCTCCCGGATGAGTTGTGAGTAGTCTCCCTTGGACCATGAGTCCATGACCAGTAGCTATGTGATGTTCTCCTCCCGTTCTTGTGCTTCACTAATTAGTCCTCATGAGCTGCCCTACATGATCGAGGCACATATGTAATCCTTATGCTGTTGCTATGATGAGTTTGCTGGGATCCGATGGATTATGAGATTATGTTCAGATTGATCTTGAGTAATATATTCGATCTACCTCTTTTATATTTATGTTCATAAGTAATTCTTGCATGTTCTCCGTTGTTATTTATTGCTTTGGCCAAGTAATACGTAGTGACTCCAAGAGGGAACGTTATGCTTGATTGTGGGTTCATGCCCCTCGATGACTAGTTTGAGTGACAGAAACATGAGTCTAGGGGATGTGCTGTTGCCACAAGGGGGAAAACAACGGTGCTTGTGCCCGCGGGTGCAAGGATTGTTTACTTTACGCAAAGTTGTTTTAATGCAGTTGTCTGTTGCATTGAGTTTACACTATGGGTGGGGCTCGCAACTTAATACCAGCGAGATGTTCTGGATAGATATCTCAAGGTGGATGATTAGTAGTAGATATTGATGGATTTCGGTCTACTTACTTTGGCGTACCGCCCATGCTTTGAACCTCAACCTTTCTTGCAATCTAGTCAGCATTGGTTTGCGTTCGTGGTCCTGTCAATTGCCCAGCTGTAATTCGTTTACCTCACATAGCTATTTTATCGTCTTTTGGGAGAGAGACATCACTAGTGAACATCATGAGACTCCGGTCCATATTACCATCATTGATCACATCCGCTATTTACTTTTCGTTATTATTGACTATTGCAAACATTATCTATCACTACTATCATTTGCTTTTAATCCTTTGTGAACTACAAGGCCGGAGGGATTGACAACCTCTCTGTACTCGTTGGGAGCAAAGTTATTTGTATCTGTGTGCAGGTCCACGTTGATTGCTAATATCTGGCGCCGTTAGTAGTTGACACCTTCTTGTTGAACCTAGGAGTCTCTAGGGATTCGATCCTTGGTATCTTTGCCAAGGGAAAAACTTCCGCAACACTACATCTCACACCTTCCACTTGGGGTAACCAACGAGGGGCGAGAAGCCTAGCAAGAGTTTTTCTGGCGCCGTTGCCGGGGACTCCACTCTTCAGGATAGGGGAGTTGCACACTATCTTTTACCTTTGCTTTTTAGTCTTGTTAGTTTACCTTTCAGTTTTCTTTATGTCTTTTCACTAGTTATGCTTATGGACAACCTTGCTATTGGATCGTTGCTTGTGGGAAGACGCCCCACACCTGTGGTGGTTGCTCCTCCCCCTACCGAAATTGTGCCCTATAAAATACCAGCTGGTATTATCCATTATGTTTTGGCTAATCGTTATGCAGGAGACAGACATCCCGGTGAACATTTGCTATATCGGTCACAATTATGTTCATTATTTAAGCTTGCAGGTGTATCAAGGGAGTTTGTCATGAGGACATTGTTCGCCGTATCACTTATAGATAAAGCTTCAGATTGGTATAAGCTTCTCGATAACTCGTACTTGCTCGATTGGCAAGAGCTTATGTCTCTCTTTTATACTAAGTTTTATCCTCTTCATGATGCTTATGTGGAGAGTAAGAGTACCTTTTTGCATGTGGATCATGGTAACAATGCTTTATGTGATGCTTATATTGTTGAGTTTATTCGTGATCCCACTGAAAATTATTATGAGAAGGGAACATATGCTTATAGATATTTCAATAATATCAAGTTTCCTCTCTTTATGTTGAAGGTTTTGAAGCTGCACTTGTTTTGTCTTCCTATGCTTATTGCTTTGTGCTTCAATGAATTATTGTATTGCAATATTCCTATACATAGGAAGCATGTTAGGCTTAAATGTGTTTGGTATTTGCATCTTGATGCTCTCTTTTGTTCTTCAACTCTTATTCCTACGAGAGCATCATTAAAGTCTTAAGCCTATCTTTATGGCTATAGAGAAAGAGCTCTAGGTAGACAACCCTTGTTATCTTTGCTTTCAGTTTGTTCTTTCAGTTTTAGTGGTCTTGATGTTTTTTACTACAGTAGCATCATCATTGTATGTTTACTTTTCAATTGTGTGCCAAGTATAGCCTCCGATTGCTAGAAAGTTCAAAAGTTGTGAGGTGCTGTCCAGGAAACAGATTCTGTCCTTGGATAGAAAAATTCGTATAAAATCACCAGATCATCTTTTTGGTCTGAATTTTTTCGAAAGCGTGCTCTATATAATTGTCTTTCGTGCACCTGTTCTGAGTTTTTTTATTAGAGTTGCTGAAGTGCCCCGAACAAATCATTTACTACCTGCTGTTCTGTTTTTCACAGATTCTGTCCTGTTTTGCCTTTCCTTCATTTTGCAAACCAAGACCTTGCTTTTTCTTTGCAAAAACCTTTTGGCAATCTTGAGAAACAGTAGACCTTCAAGAATATCTTTATTTCCAGCAAGGTGCAATTATTTTATTATGGGTACTAACCTCGCTAATCAGATTATGATGAGTTATGTATGAAGGGAGTTTTCAAGTGTGCGAGGGAAGATGATAAAAAGATTCAGGAGTGTCAAGCGCTCAAGCTTGGGGATGCCCCCGTGCACCCCCAAGAAATATTCAAGGAGACTCAAGCGTCTAAGCTTGGGGATGCCCCCGTGCATCCCCTTCTCCATCAACATTATCAGTTCGTCTTTCGTTCCACTATATTTTAATCACTTCATGTGTTATGTGCTATGCTTGGAGCGTCTTGCTTTTAGTTTTCTTTTTAGTTTTTCATAACGAGTCGGAACTCAGCTTCTTTATGTGGGAGAGAAACACGCTCCACTTCTACCTAGAACATAACATAGAATTTTCATGTCTATCCTTGCTGTGTGTGTTCTTTGTCTTTTAATAGCTACAATCATGTTCTGCTCTTAGCATTCATGCTTATCTTTTTAAAGAGCTTTCGTTTAGTTGGTTGCTTGAACTCTCTTTAATTACCATGCTTATCTCATTAAGAGAGTTTGCTTCCGTTGCATTGGTTAATATGTCTATGATAAAGATGCTACGTGCATGATGGCGCTTAGTAGTTCATGTTTTCTTATGGTTAGTCTCAAATAGCTGGGGGGTTCCCAATGTGTTATTGGAGTACCAACATGATTTGTTTGCCAATGATGTGGTATGGTTTAGTAATATCTTCCCTCAAGAATTTATTTTGATTGACTTGGCATATGCTCACGCATATTTAAGACTGTAAAGAAAGTCTGTCAAGCCTTGATGATCTTTTGTTTCTGAGTAGCGATATAACTTCCATGCCTGATTCAATGTTGCTTTGTCGCTCTGCATGATTATGACCGTCATTGCTCTCTTAGTTGGTCGCTCCCAGTCTTTTGCTAACCTCCACCTGTACTAAGCGAACTAACTGCTTGTGCATCCACATCTTTTTAAACCAGTTATGCCATATGAGTCCACCATACCTACCTATATGTGGTACTTCACCGCCACTCCAAGTAAATTTACATGTGCTACCTTTAAAACGTTCAGTTCTTGCAATACATAGCTCATGGGAAAGTAGCTTAAAAAATATTGTGGTAAAGAATATGTTGCCTATGTATCTTATTTCTTATAAGTTGCTTGCTGAGCGGTAACCATGTTTCTGGGGACGCCATCAACTGTTACACTTTTGTTGAATATCATGTGAGTTGCTATGCATGTTCGTCTTGTCTGAAGTAAGGGTGATTTTCCATGGGTTGAATGGTTGAGTATGCATATTGTTAGAGAAGAACATTGGGCCGCCAACCAAAGCCATGTATCATGGTGGAAGTTTTAGCTTGGACATTAATCCTCAATCTCTTATGAGAATATGCTTAAGCATTAAGGAGGAGTCCATTATCTATTTTCTATGTTGTCCCGGTATGGATGTCCTCAAGTTGAGATCTATCAAAAACGAGAAATCAAATGCTATCTATCTCCTTGGACCTTTGTACAGGTGACATAGAGGTACCCCTTTGTGACACTTGGTTGAAACATATGTAATGCAATGATAACCCATGGAAATCCGAGCTAATTAGGACAAGGTGCGAGCACTATTGGTATTCGATGCATGAGGCCTGCAACTTATAGGATATCTTATGCATAACACATATGAAGTACTACTACCGTTGACAAAATTGCTTCTATGTTTTCAAAATAAAAAGCTCTAGCACATGACCATTCTTTTACTTTTATGTTGAGTCTCCACCTTCTTTTAAAAGCACCAACTACTGAGAGCATGATTGTCATTCTGAGTGTAATGTGCATTGTTCCAAAGTAGCATTGTCTTTTGCATGATTGTGATATCGTTTATTCTGAAATCATTGTATCTAGTCATCACTTAAACCTTGGAGGTGCCCCTGCATTTATGTTTTGCTTCACTAAAGGGGGCAAGCTAGATATCACTTTATCATATTTGCACATCATATTCATTGCAAATCTATTTGATGTTTCAATGTCATATTGTAAAACTTTCAGTTCTTTGTGATTTTCTCATGAGGCAACTTAATTACTACAGATTCATTATCTCAGTAAGCTTTTGTCATATGACTATGAAAAAGTCCTATATGGTTAATAGCATGTCACCACAGAAATTATTCTTGTTATCATTTACCTACTCGAGGACGAGCAGGAATTAAGCTTGGGGATGTTGATACGTCCAAAACGTATCTATAATTTCTGCTTGCTCCATACCTCTTTTGGGTGATATTGCTATGATATTTATACACTTCCATACACTTTTGATCATATTTGGACTAACCTATTAACTCAGTGCACCCTAGTGCCAGTTTCTGTTTTCGGCTGTTTTTGTATTTCAGGTTTTCACATTACGAGAACTGCCAGGAAATATCCAGAAAAATTATATAAAAAAATCAGCGTTCCAGAAACTACCGTGCGTCCGAAGGACAGCCCGGGGGGGGGGGGGGCACCAGGGCTCCAGGCGCCCTGGCGGCGCGCCCCCCCTGGGCCGCGCCGGGGGGCGCCTGGCCCCCCCGAGGCTTCCCCGATGCCCCCCTTTGGCATATATTTAAAGCGTCTCCCGAAACCCTCGAGACAAAAAACTTTTTTCGCGATCCCATCTCTGTTCCGCCGCCGCCGCCGCTTCCAAGATCGGGAGCACCTGGAGAACTTTTCCCGGCACCCTGCCGGAGGGGAGGATCACCACCGGGAGCCTCTCCACCACCATGGACGCCTCCCAGATGAGTTGTGAGTAGTCTCCCTTCTACCATGAGTCCATGACCAGTAGCTATGTGATGTTCTCCTCCCGTTCTTGTGCTTCACTAATTAGTCCTCGTGAGCTGCCCTACATGATCGAGGCACATATGTATAGGGCTGGACCAAAAGCTCGAAGCTCGCGACCTTAATGAGCACTCGATAGTTCGGCTCGTTAAGCTCGTGGCTTGCTTCTTAATGAACAGAGCCAATCATTGATTTCAGCTCGTTAAGCTTAACGAGCTTAACGAACGAGCTAACGAGTTTCATGAGTAGCTCATTAAGCTCGTTAGTAACAACATAACACATATTTTCATCTTACCTCATAAAATTTTCATAGCACCTCGTCCCATCCACTCAATCTAATCCACATAGGAGGCAACAAAATAGTGCATTTTATTTTGTAGTCACCATCTTCGTTTTTAAAAACCAAATCTGCATGCTTATCGTGTGGACCATAACACATCAAAATCTGTTAACGAGCGCTCGCGAGCGCTCACGAGCTTAACGAGCTTTAAACGAACCGAGCCGAGCAGGGTTTTCTGCTCGTTAATCTTAACGAGCTTAATGAGCCGAGCCTTAACGAGCACGATCTTAACGAGTACAAGCTTAACGAGCCGAGCAGCTTGTTAATCCACCCCTACATATGTAATCCTTATGTTGTTGCTATGATGAGTTTGCTGGGATCCGATGGATTATGAGATTATGTTCAGATTGTGCTTGAGTAATATATTTGATCTACCTCTTTTATATTTATGTTCGTAAGTAATTCTTGCATATTCTCCGTTGTTATTTATTGCTTTGGCCAAGTAATAGGTAGTGACTCCAAGAGGGAACGTTATGCTTGATTGTGGGTTCATGCCCCTCGATGACTAGTTTGAGTGACAGAAACATGAGTCTAGGGGATGTGCTATTGCCACAAGGGGGAAAACAACGGTGATTGTGCCCGCGGGTGCAAGGATTGTTTACTTTACGCAAAGTTCTTTTAATGTAGTTGTCTATTGCATTGAGTTTACACTATGGGTGGGGCTCGCAACTTAATACCAGCGAGATGTTCTGGATATATATCTCAAGGTGGATGATTAGTAGTAGATATTGATGGATTTCGGTCTACTTACTTTGGCGTACCGCCCATGCTTTGAACCTCAACCTTTCTTGCAATGTAGTCAGCATTGGTTTGCGTTCGTGGTCTTGTCAATTGCCCAGCTGTAATTCGTTTACCTCACATAGCTGTTTTATCGTCTTTTGGGAGAGAGACATCACTAGTGAACATCATGAGACTCCGGTCCATATTACCATCATTGATCACATCCGCTATTTACTTTTCGTTATTATTTACTATTGCAAACATTATCTATCACTACTATCATTTGCTTTTAATCCTTTGTGAACTACAAGGTCGGAGGGATTGACAACCTCTTTGTACTCGTTGGGAGCAAAGTTATTTGTATCTGTGTGCAGGTCCACGTTGATTGCTAATATCTGGCGCCGTTAGCAGTTGACACCTTCTTGTTGAACCTAGGAGTCTCTGGGGATTCGATCCTTGGTATCTTTGCCAAGGGAAAAACTTCCGCAACACTACATCTCACACCTTCCACTTGGGGTAACCAACGAGGGGCGAGAAGCCTAGCATTTCGCAGCACGATAGACAGAGACGCTAGCTTGAAATTTCGGCATAACAAGGTGCGGCTTGAAATTTCGGAAGAACAAGCTTAACGTGTACCAAAAAAAGATAATTTTGACTAGTATGATATACTACGTATAATGTGTTTAACACGCACAACACACACACAGACACCATTTAGACTAGTAAGGTACACGTGCATTGCACGCATGAGATTTGGCAACCAAATTATGAATAAATACCACATTATAGCATGTAAGCTTTGAGTCATATATGCATGATGTAGATGTTCGTTTAATTCTTATAGTTCATTTCATTCAAAATCAACTACTTTTTATAAGAAAGCTAATCTATTTTAAGATTCATGGAATTGTGCGTTGTAAGGCATAAAGTAAAAACAAATCATGTAGATAAACATTTGGGCAATTCTGATACAGAAGATTCTAGAACAAAGAAGAAGTGCTTGTGCTTTGAGGTTTGTGCATTATGCTTAAGTTCAACCATAGAGTCTTCTAGATTGTACATATGGCAAAATCTGGTGGAATCTAGATGATATCCAATGGCCAATAGTGCTCAAATTTGCCAGCTCTGCACCATCAGATTGGCCTCATCCAACGACCATCTTTCAAAGTTAAAGTTATCCGCACACTATATAAAAAAAATATAAAATTATATATATATATATATATATATATATATATATATATATATATATATATATATAATATAGGGGTATAGATATAGATATGTGATGCGAAAGCCATCCATCATCTCCAATTAGAATAGTGCGTCCATGCACGGATGCAATGTTGCCAAACGATGTCTGCCATCGGTATATCAGATTCAAACCAATCTGACCTTGTTCAATGTGTATACATTGCAACAAGCTTGTTTCCAAACCACACCGCGCAAATCTCCATTATATTTATGCATGCATGGGTTTCAAACATCATGATCTCTTATTCAAATATTTGAATTCAACTTTACATTGATTATGACCTCACCTAGTCTTTTACACCCACACATTGGTCTTCTCTTTATAATTGTACCACTAACTTTCTCTCGTGCATGCATGCACACACACTACCAGTCAGCATTATCCATCGCACACATGCAATCTTTTTCTTCAGGCCGGTCTCCCATGAAGGCACACACACACACACATCCCCCTCTCCATCATATCGGGCATTCTTTATCTCTCACATGCATGCGCAACAATCGATGTTCCTCTGTGTGTGTGTGTGTGTGTATATAGCTAGGTCTTTCATAGTTTTCCACATAAACCGATCAATCTATATATCTAGTGAGGTATCACCTTCTTTCCCACGTCCACATCGATCAATCTATACCTCTCTATATAGGATTACATATATAGCTAATACACCCACATTAATTATATATCCAACGCCCCCTATCATCATCCATGCCTTCCGCTTCATCTCTCAGACACGCGCACAATGGCGAGGACAGGGGGCAGCAAGGGCCCTGCCCCCCTAACATCACTATATATCGAGGCTAATATGAATGTGATCATTAGACAATTGCTGGTAAAAATGGTTTAAGTTGATGAATTGGTCCTCCTCGTAAAGGATTAGCAATGCTTGGCCCCCTAGCTCATGGGACATTTTTCATGGCTCCGCCACTGCGCACAACAGCGCACGTTCTCGCCCCCTCTCTCTCAAGGCCGTCTCTAGGAATTTGGGGGCCCGACAAGAAACGTAAAATGGGGCCCAAAAATTTGCAAAAACTTGTATAACTGATATGACTAGACATATTTTCACTTAAATTATATAACTTTGAATATGTGCTATGTTATACGAAATTTGAAAATATACCATATAATAATGCTAGTAATTGTATTGTAGTATTAAAACAATACAAAATGTGAATTGTGCTGAAACAGTAAACTAAGCACATGTTTTACCGAAAAGCATCATCCATCTAGTATTTGTTGAAGAAAAAAAATTAAATCTATTGAATCTGCTTGCAAAAGGCAAAATCCATTGAGTCATTCTTGGTTTGAAATTTTTTAGTAGTGTAGCAGGAGAGCACACAAGGTAGAATTATAAATTAGATTTTGGATAGTGTGCTAATCCTATTATTCTTTATTAAAATTAAGTACATGCCTACTCGAATAACGCTGATGTACTAGTATAGATTGCATTTGATACGGCCCGAGGATAACATCAAAAGAACCATAAAGAGAACGATGCATCAATTTTTTTAACCCTAACCAGTTTTTCTGTCATCAATTTTGATCCGGGCATATGGTTACCACTGACCTTGGAAAATATTGGGGGATGACCAGATGAGGCTGTTGTAGTAGGGAAACAGGCGGCGACGGCCGGACACACAACAGACTCGCGGGGAGGGACCGCATCGGCGGCTCATCCCATCGAAGCAGGTAGGCGGCTCATCTCGTTCGTGAAGACGTGGTCTCGTGGACACACACACGCTTTTCTATTTGGATCTTCAGCAAATAGGGCCGAATGGGGAGTAGGAAATTGATAGTAGGCCGACTGCGGGCCTGTTGGCTTTGCCTAGGGCCTAGGGGCCTCACCGTAACGTGCACGCACATCCGGCTGCATTTTTAGGATTGAGAGAGCGATCCAGCCAGGCAGGGAATTAAACGAAACTGTTGTTTCCTAAAATTTTCTTCGATCGGGCCCCCTACGATTTTGGGCCCCTGTGCAATCGCACAGCTCGCACAGCCTCCTCAACGGGCCTGCTCTCTCTAAATATCGATCTTGCAGTTGTGCACTCCTTCATAGTCTCCCTCCACTCGGCCCCTCGCACCATCTTCTAGCCCCCACAGGATTTTGCCACATGTACAATCTAGCAGACTCCATGGTTGAACTTAAGCATAATGCACAAATCTCAAAACAACTATGGTTCTCCTTTGTTCTAGAATTTTCCATATCATAACTGCCCAATTTTTTTTTCTAGTTGAACTGGCATTATTTGTTTTTACTTTATGCTTTACAATGCACAATTCCATGAATCATAAAATAGATTAAGGGCTTCTTTGATTCAAAGGATTCTAGAATGAATTTTGGAGGATTCTAATACTTAGGAATTTTTCCTATCTTGGTTGTTTGATTCGTAGGATTGTAAACCATAGGAATTTTTCCATATGGTTCATTTGCACTAGATTTCATAGGAAACATCCCATCCACTCAAACCTCTTTGAAAGAATTCTGCGTTTTTTCTATGCACAATCAAACACTCATACCATCCTGTAGGATTCAAGACGACATTCCACTCTAATCCCATGTTCTTCCTATTCCCGCATTTTGGAGATCCTACGAATCAAAGAGGCCCTAGATTTTTTATAAAAACTAATTGATTTTGAATGATATGAACTATAAGAATTAAACGAAGGTCTACATCAGGCATATATGACTCAGAGCTTACATGCTACTGTGTGGTATTTATTCGTAATTTGGTTGCAAAATCTGACGCGTGCAATGCACGTGTACCTTACTAGTACTTCAAGTATGTGCAAAATACAATGGCACGCTACACAGTGTCTCTCTTACAGTTCATGAAGCCACGTGGCACATGTGGAGGCGTTGTCGCGACATCCTTGTGTGGATTGATCACAGTGATGTGCTGCTGGTTCCAGAAGAATGTACTCGTCCTCCGTGAGCAGCACAGGCGGTACATGCACAAAGCGAAGATGTGCATGCACGGCACGCACGCACTCATTCCCTCGCACGCACACGCAGGTACACGGGCGGACGCAATTTTGTACCAAGATCCACCTGATACGTCTCCAACGTATCTATAATTTTTTATTGTTCCATGCTATTATTTATGATGTTTTGGATGTTTAATGGGCTTTGTTATACACTTTATATTATTTTGGGGACTAACCTATTAACCCAAAGGCCCAGTCCAGATGGCTGTTTTTTGTCTATTTCAGGGTTTTACAGAAAAGGAATATCAAACAGAGTCCAAACGAAATGAAACCTTCGCGAGAGATATTTTTGGAGCAAAATACGCACGGGAGACTTGAGAACCATGGAGTATGGCACACGTGGCATCCACGAGGGTGGGGGCGTGCCCCTGCCTCGTGGGCCCCACGTCTGGCCCCCGGCGCCCTCCTTCTTCCTATATATATCTACGTACCCCGAAACCATCAGAACAACAGAGAAAACCCTAGTTCCACCGCCGCAACCATCTGTTCCCGTGAGATCCCATCTTGGGGCCTGTTCCGGAGCTCCACCGGAGGGGGGATCTTCCACGGAGTGCTTCTACATCATCATCATCGCCTCACCATGAGTTGTGAGTAGTTTACCACAGACCTTCGGGTCCATAGCTAGTATCTAGATGGCTTCTTCTCTCTCTTTGGATCTCAATACCAAGTTCTCCTCGGTCTTCGAGGAGATCTATTCGATGTAATATTTTTTTGCGGTGTGTTTGTCGAGATCCCATGAATTGTGGGTTTATGATCAAGATTATCTATGAGAAATATTTGGTTCTTTTCTGAACACTTTATGTATGATTGTAATATCCTTGCAAGTCTCTTCGAATTATTGGTTTGGTTTGGCCTACTAGATCTATAGTTCTTGCAATGGGAGAAGTGCTTGGCTTTGGGTTCAATCCTGCAGTGTCCTTTCCCAATGACAGTAGGGGCATCAAGGCACGTATTGTATTGTTGCCATCGAGGATAAAAAGATGGGGTTTATATCACTATGTTTGAGTTTATCCCTCTACATCATGTCATCTTGCTTAAGGTGTTACTCTGTTCTTATGAACTTAATACTCTAGATGCATGCTGGATAGCGGTCGATGTGTGGAGTAATAGTAGTAGATGCAGAATCATTTCGGTCTACTTGTCTCGGATGTGATGCCTATATATAATGATCATGCCTAGATAGTCTCATAAGTATTCGCTTTTCTATCAATTGCTCGACAGTAATTTGTTTACCCGCCGTAGAATACCGCTATCTTGAGAGAAGCCACTAGAGAAAACTATGGCTCCCGGGTTTATTCTCAGCATATCAATCTACAATCTACTTTACTTTTCCGCTTTTACTTTCTGTTCTTATATCCAAAAATAGTAAACTATCATCTCTATCAGATCTCACTTTCGTAAGTGACCGTAAAGGGATTGACAACCCCTTATCGCGTTGGCTGCGAAGTTCTTATTTGTTTGTGCAAGTGCGAGGGACTCGCGCGTGGTCTCCTACTAGATTGATACCTTGGTTCTCACAAACTGAGGGAAATACTTACGCTACTGTGTTGCATCACCCTTTCCTCTTCGAGGGAATACAACGCAAGCTCGAGAAGTAGCAAGAAGAATTCCTGGCGCCGTTGCTGGGGAGGCTTATGCAAAAGTCATATACCAAGTACCTATCACAAACCCTTATCCTTCGCATTACATTTTTTGCCTCTCATTTTCCTCTCCCCCATTTCACCCTTGCCGTTTTATTTGCCCTTCTTTTTGCCGTGTGTTTATCGTTCGCTTGCTTCTTGTTTGCTTGTGTGTTGGTTTGCTTGCTTGTCACTATGGCTCAGAACAATACCAAATTGTGTGACTTCTCCAATACCAACAATAATGATTTTATTAGCACTCTGATTGCTCCTATTACCGATGTTGAATCTTGTGAGATCAATGCTACTCTGTGTAATCTTGTCATGAAAGATCAATTTTCCGGCCTTCCTAGTGAAGATGCCGCTAGCCATCTAAACAACTGTGTTGATTTGTGTGATATGCGAAAGAAAAGGGATACGGATAACGATATTGTTAAATTGAAGTTATTTCCGTTTTCACTTAGAGATCATGCTAAAACTTGGTTTTCCTCTTTGCCTAGAAATAGTATTAATTCGTGGAATAAATGCAAAGATGCTTTTATCTCTAAGTATTTCCCTCCTGCTAAGATCATCTCTCTTAGAAACGATATTATGAATTTTAAGCAACTAGATCATGAGCATGTTGCACAAGCTTGCGAGAGAATGAAATTAATGATACAAATTGCCCTACACATGGTTTGAACTTATGGATGATTATTCAAAACTTGTATGCTGGCTTGAATTTTGATTTTAGAAATCTTTTAGATACGGCCACAGGAGGCACTTTCATGGAAACTACCTTAGGAGAAGCTACCAAAGTCCTAGATAATATTATGGTTAATTATTCTCAATGGCACACCGAAGGATCTACTAGTAAAAAGTACATGCTATTATTAGTGTTTTGAGTGGAAAGATGGATGAACTTATGAAATTATTTGCTGCTAAGAGTGCTTCTTCTGATCCTAATGATATGTCTTTATCCACGTTGATTGAAAATAATAATGAATCTTTGGATGTGAATTTTGTTGGTACAAATAATTTTGGTAACAATGCTTATAGAGGAAACTTTAATACTAGGCCTTTTCCTAGTAATTCCTCTAATAATTATGGCAATTCCTACAACAACTCTTATGGAAAGATGCCTTCTGAATTTGAAACTAGTGTTAAGGAGTTTATGAATTTGCAAAAGAATTTCAATGCTTTGCTTGAAGAAAAATTGCTTAAGATTGATGAACTGGCTAGAAGTGTGGATAGAATTACTCTTGATGTTGATTCTTTGAAACTTAGATCTATCCCACCTAAGCATGATATCAATGAGTCTCTCAAAGCTATGAGAATTTCCATTGATGAATGCAAAGAAAGGGCCGCTAAGATACGTGCTAAAAGAGAGAATTATATAAAAGCGTGTTCTTGTAGTTATCATGAAAATAAAGTTGAAGATCTGAATGTTATTGATGTGTCTCCTATTAGATCCTTGTTTTCTAGTATGAATCTTGATAAAGATGGGATTGGAGATGAGTCTACTTTAATTAAAAGGTGTCCCAATAATTCAGAGTTTTTAGATCTTGATGCTAGAATTGTTAAAAGTGGGAGTGAAAAGATTAAAACTTTGCATACTGATGAACCCACTACTTTGGATTTCAAGGGGTTCAATTATGATAATTGCTCTTTGATTGATTGTATTTCCTTGTTGCAATCCGTACTAAACTCTCCGTATGCTTATAGTCAAAATAAAGCTTTCACCAAACACATAGTCGATGCTTTGATGCAATCTTGTGAAGAAAAACTTGAATTTGAAGTTTCTATCCCTAGAAAGCTTTATGATGAGCGGGAACCTACTATTAAAATTAAAACAAAAGATCATGAGTGCTTTGATTTGTGTGATTTGGGTGCAAGTGTCACCACTGTCCCAAAAACTTTGTGTAATTTGCTAGGTTTCCATGAGCTTGATGATTGTTCTTTAAATTTGCATCTTGCGGATTCCACTATTAAAAAACCTATGGGCAGGATTAATGATGTTCTTATTGTTTCCAATAGGAATTATGTGCCCGTAGATTTCATTGTTCTTGATATAGATTGCAATCCTTCATGTCCTATTATTCTTGGTAGACCTTTCCTTAGAACAATTGGTGCAACTATTGATATGAAGGAAGGAAATATTAGATTCCAATTTCCGTTAAGGAAAGGCATGGAACAATTTTCGTTAAGGAAAGGCATGGAACAATTTCCTAGAAAGAAAATCAAATTACCATATGAATCTATTATGAGAGCCACTTATGGATTGCCTTCCAAAGATGGCAATACCTAGATCTATCCATGTATCGTGCCTAGCTAGGGGCGTTAAACGATAGCGCTTGTTGGGAGGCAACCCAATTTTATTTTATTTGTTTTTGATTATGTTTAGGAATAAATATTGCATCTAGCTTCTCTTTATATGTGGTTTTGTGTTTTAATTAGTGTTTGTGCCAAGTAGAACCTTTGGGAAGACTTGTGTGAAGTTTATATGATCATGCTATGAAAAACAAAATCGTTAGCGCTCGCTAGAATGGTCACCAGTTTTTACTGGAGCGTGCTATTTAGTTGATTCTTTTTGCAGATGATTAATAGACAAGTTCCTCACGTTTACCAAATTATTTCATTTTTTTTGGAGTTACAGAAGTATGCGAAAGTTACAGATTTCTACAGACTGTTCTGTTTTTGACATATTCTGTTTTTCGTGTGTTGTTTGCTTATTTTGATGAATCTATGAGTAGTATTGGAGGATATGAATCATAGAGAAGTTGGAATAATGTAGGTTTAACACCAATATAAACAAATAATGAGTTCATTACAGTACCTTTGAGCAGTGGTTTGTTTTCTTATACTAACGGAGCTCACGAGATTTTTGTCTAAGTTTTGTGTTGTGAAGTTTTCAAGTTTTGAGTATTGCTTTGATGGATTACAGAACAAAGAGTGGCAAGAGCCTAAGCTTGGGGATGCCCAAGTCAACCCAAGGTAAAATTCAAGGACAACCAAAAGCCTAAGCTTGGGGATGCCCCGGGAAGGCATCCCCTCTTTCGTCTTCATCTATCGGTAACTATACTCGGAGCTATATTTTTATTCACCACATGATATGTGTTTTACTTGGAGCGTCATGTATTATTTGAGTCTTTGCTTGTTAGTTTTCCACGATCATCCTTGCTTGACACCTTTTTGAGAGAGTTAAATATGGCCTAGGAATTGTTAGAACACTCTATGTGCTTCACTTATATCTTTTGAGTTGAATAGTTTTTGCTCTAGTGCTTCACTTATATCTTTTAGAGCACGGTGGTGATTATATTTTTTAGAAATTGTTGATCTCTCATGTTACACTTATATCCTTTTGAGAGTCTATTAAAACAGCATGGTAATGTGCTTTGGCTATAAAACTAGCCTTCACATGATAGGCATCCAAGATGAATGTAGTAAAAACTTTCATACAAAGTGCATTGAATATGATGAGAAGTTGGATGCTTGATAATTGTTTTGAGATATGAGGATAGTGATGTTAGAGTCATGCTAGTGGAGTTATTATGAAAATTGAGAAATATTTGTGTTAAAGTTTGTGATTCCCGTAGCATGCACGTATGGTGAACCGCTATGTGACGAAGTTAGAGCATGAGGTATTTGTAGAGTGTTATCCTTTGTGTGGAGGTCGGGGCGTGCGATGGTTAACTCCTACCAACCTCCCCCCTAGGAGCATGCATTGATTGATTTGTTTTGATGACTCGATTTTTTTTGCAATAAGTATATGAGTTCTTATGACTAATGTTGAGTCCATGGTTTATACGCACTCTCACCCTTCCACCATTGCTAGCCTCTCTTGTACCGCGCAACTTTCGCCGGTACCATACACCCACTATATATCCTTCCTCAAAACAGCCACCATATATCTTCCTCAAAACAGCCACCATACCTACCTATCATGGCATTTCCATAGCCATTTCGAGATATATTTCCATGCAACTTTCCACCGTCTTGTTCATATGACAGGCTTCATATTGTCATATTGCCATGCATGATCATGTAGTTGACATTGTATTTGTGGCAAAGCCACCATGCATAAATTTTCATACATGTCACTCTTGATTCGTTGCACATCCCGGTACACCACCGGAGGCATTCATATAGAGTCATACTTTGTTCTAGTATCGAGTTGTAAATCAATAAAAGTGTGATGATCATCATTATTAGAGCATTGTCCCATGTGAGGAAAGGCCAATAAAAAAGAGATGGCCCAAACAAAATAGAGAGGGGCTAAAAAAAAGAAGAGAAAGCCCCTCCAAAAAAATGAGAGAAAAGCGAGAAGGGGCAATTGCTACTATCCTTTTCCACACTTGTGCTTCAAAGTAGCACTATGTTCTTCATGATAGAGAGTCTCATGTTTAGTCACTTTCATATACTAGTGGGAATTTTCATTATAGAACTTGGCTTGTATATTCCAATGATGGGCTTCCTCAAATGCCCTAGGTCTTCGTGAGCAAGCAAGTTGGATGCACACCCACTTAGTTTCTTTTGTTGAGCTTTCATACATTTTTAGCTCTAGCGCATCCGTTGCATGGCAATCCCTACTCACTCACATTGATATCTATTGATGGGCATCTCCATAGCCCGTTAATACGCCTAGTCGATGTGAGACTATCTCCCTTCTTTTTGTCTTCTCCACAACCACCACTCTATTCCACCCATAGTGCTATGTCCATGGCTCACGCTCATGTATTGCGTGAAAGTTGAAAGGTTTAAAAGAATAGAGTATGCAAACAAGTGCTTGGCTAAAACCAGGGTTGTGCATGATATGAATATTTTGTGTGATGAAAAGGGAGCATAGCTAGACTATATGATTTTGTAGGGATAACTTTCTTTAGCCATAGTATTTTGAGAAGACATGATTCACTACTAGGAAAAGGGCCATAGATGGAATTGACACTAATGGCGCACCAGACATGCGGTGCGCCATTAGTATATACTAATGGCGCACCATGTGTTGGTGCGCCATTAGTATCCAAATACTAATGGCGCACCGTTGACGTGGTGCGCCATTAGTAACAATTTTTTTTTCATATTTTTCTCAAAACTACTAATGGCGCACCAGTGGATAGTGCGCCATTAGTAGTTCAACTACTAATGGCGCACCACATCCACGGTGCGCCATTAGTAATTTTTTTTTCAAATTTTGTTTTTATTTTTTTTTAATTTTATTTTCAAAAAATACTAATGGCGCACCGTGGGAGTGGTGCGCCATTAGTAAGTTGAACTTACTAATGGCGCACCACTCCCTCGGTGCGCCATTAGTATTTTTTTTCTTCATATTTTATTTTTATTTTTTTATTTTATTTTCAAAAAATACTAATGGCGCACTGTGGGAGTGGTGCGCCATTAGTAGTTCAACTTACTAACGGCGCACCACTCCCACGGTGCGCCATTAGTATTTTTTTGTTTTTCAAAAAATACTAATGGCGCACCGTGGTTGTGGTGCGCCATTAGTAGGTCAACTACTAATGGCGCACCACTACCACGGTGCGCCATTAGTAACTTGGCCATTACTGCACCACCAC
>LR738713.1:457559880-457588422 GCA_902687465.1 Secale cereale | reverse complement strand
GGGTAGTGGCTTGCCTGGTAGATAAATGGATTCATGCACAGTACTATGGGGGCCCAATTAGACATCATGTCTACTCGAAGCCCAATTAAATGGATTTCGATGTCATGTCAAGCGTCGGGAAAATTACAGGTGACACGAAGCTTTCCATTCTCCCATGATACGGGCTTCCGAGAGCCCTTGGATCTGAGATCGAACAGTTGCATGGCGTGATTCTAGACCTATGGGTGAATATCCTATCCTGGAGGGTTATTCTGCAAATTTTCAGCAACTTAGCATGCGACTGTTCGATCTCAGATCCAAGGGCTGCCAGTAGCCCGTATCATGGTCGCGCTTACCACGACCGTCGCCTAGTTCGCGCGGTCGCGCCCTTGGAGATTTAACACGGTGCGTTAGGCTATCTTATGTTGACATGTCATACATAGTCATCAAGGTTAGCTATAAGGTTGGCTATAAGAGTATTTTTTGTTTACTTCTCCCTGTCTCTTTCTTCGTAGTATTTATTGCATCTGCCAAGGAGTGACCTCTTCCAATGAAATGGTGCTTAGATGAGGTGCTATGGGCATTAAATGGCTTAGCAACTCAAGTCCCCAATGCATAGGTGCTTAGTTTTTTGTTGCTAAGTTTGCTTCATCTAGGTACACGCGCCTATCACCGTTTCTTCCTAGGGTCACCAAGCTAGTCTCTCTCTTCTTAATTAACTTGGCACATCAGACTTTATGCCTATGTGGTAGGCTTAGCACCTGTAGGATCAAGTACAATAGTGGGCTATAAGCCCGCTTTACATGGCATTTTTGCATATGTGGGGTTTAGGTTTTGCATATGTGGGGGAAAGAGGCAAGGAAAAAGTGGAGGAGTGGGCTCTCAAGCAAGAGCCAGCCTCTACATGGTGGAGCATCGGGAGAGGCACCTGTATGGAGGTGGTCAGAAATCCGTCTTGGCAGTTAAAATGATAAAGGCCAGTCAAATCACCAGGCCCCACCTGTCCAGCAGTAACTCACTGTCAAATCACATAGCCCTACGTTTGCAGCAGCCTACTCCCTCATCTTCTCGCTTCTCTGTCTAGGCGGAACTACCCCACCTACCGCGCGGGAAAAGCCCCACCCTCGACTTTTAAACACTACAGTATACTAATTTTGTATCCATGGATTGCGCCATGGAGCAAAGCCTCAAGAAAATGGCGGTACACATGTATGGAGTATACAGCACGCCCATCGCGTTCGCGTCGCACCCTAGACGGTCGGTCGGTCTGGCATGCCGCTCTCCGAATGGAACGCGCGTCATATTGCGTTTGCACACACATGTGGCACCGCAATTGAGAACCGACCATAGGCACACTCCCCGGCCCCGCAAGTTGGGTGAGTTAATTGAAGTACATACGTTGGTACCTGGACGAGCCCTACAAGACACGGAAGACCAGTTCGTCCATGCATGTGACCAGACTCCAGCAGACACGCCTGGATTGGCTATCGTCTACATATCGTGCAGGCTGTGTTGTACAGGGCTGTAGTTCTGGTGAGAAATCTAAAAAAAGCTTTCTTGTCATCTCGCAAAATTAGATGTCATGTGCTTCGGATCACTGCGAGGGTTAAACAACGACAACTGAGTTGGGCTAGTCATTGGGGGCACATGCACGAAGACTACTCGACTGCCATCTAGGTCAAGCCGGCTATGTTAATTAGGACATCTATCGACGGACCCCTTTTCTACAAGTTTATATTTAATTTGAGCTTTGATCCTCGTCTAGTTTGTTCGTCGGGATTCATCTTGTCTCCTTTGAGGTTATGATTTCTTGTCATGTGGCATTTTTCGTGTTATATGTTATAATCCGGTGCTTCAGATCAAAATGATGACAACTGCGCCTCCGGGGCACGTGCATGAAGACTTCTTGACAGTCATTGCCGAGGTCAAGCTAGCTCTGGCCGGTAGACAAAAGAAAACTAGTACTCCACTATATAGTCAGGAGCCTCTGCGCTTGCTTGCTAGTGTTGCTCTCTCCACACTGTCTCGTCCTCTCCAGATCTAAACATGACAGTGGTGACCACACTCTCTCTCTACTCACCGCTCGTCACAGATCTAGTCGGATACTCTCCGCCGGGGAAGGTGAGAAGGTGCAACGTTCACGCGGGCGTCCTCAACGATAGCTCTTAGCCACTGCCAGCGCGTCCCGATCAGCGTGCCTTGCCGTTCTCTCCCAAGCATCGCTGGCGAGGGAGGGCCTCCCACCCCTTCTTCCTCGCTGCCGTAGTGTGGGCCAATCCGGCCTCCCGCCGCCCACCTAGCGACATCCTGGCGACCCTCAGGTATAACTTCCTTCGAAACCAGCCTTTCTCTACTTCCCGAGCTCCTGACGTCGCTGCATTTGTATCTTTTACTATTTCTCAGGTCCCCTCGTGTAGATAGGATCGATCGGCTGTTCGAAAACTACCTAATTTTTTACTGTTAAGAGGTAAAACTAGTTCATGCACTCGAATCTAGTAGTACTTGGTTCAAACAAGGAAGAAAGGGGGTGGGGGTTGGGGGAAGATTTGTTACCTGAATCTAGGACTTGGTCGAAAGAGGAAATAATGGGGGCGAAAAGTAGTAGAGACTGGCTATCCAACTGGTCTCTAGGTCTAATAGGGAAATAAAGGGAACGCAGTACAAACTCAATATAAACCCGATCTATTGGTTGACAAAGGAAAGAAAGTGGGGACTGGGGGACAAGTCAACAGAGTAAGTACATCACTAGATTTGCTAGCCTCACATAGTATAAGGTGGCTATATACCGAACGAAAATGGGACCAACCCAGATATCCTCTTCTGATGTTTGTTGCCCCAAGCCGCTCTTATGTAATGCCACTGGTAAAATGTAGCAGTCACACTGTTAAAAGTAAGGACACGTTAAACCAAAGTTGTTTTCAATGTAATGCCTCCAATAATATGAATCAATGGCACTTTTTTTCATGTCCTGCTAAATTTCCCATTAAGATAAGTTGCTTCTTTTCGTTTTCTAATGGAAATGGAACCGGGGCTGGAGCCCTTTTCTTAAAAGATGAAGAAGAAGAAGCTGCTAGCTCATGGGACATTGCTTCATTTTAGGTGAACTGCACCAAAAGGTCCCATGAATTGAATCATCCATGTTGGTGACTGGTGTCATCCCTTCTACGATAGCGTTGACTGCAGATATGGTTCCCATCACGAGGTATGTTCCTTTTTGGTCTGACCATTTTCCAAAGATCCTGGATGTTGATCTAGCTCTTGTGCTACTGTTTTGGCACTGCCATGATAAAGCAGTAGTGTTATTATTTTGCACCTTAATCTAGTGGCACTATTAATTTGAGGCAATGTTTGGGCACCGCTAGTGCCACTGTTTTTTTATATATCGAAAGAGGGTGTTCCCTCCGATTTCATTAAAGAAACCCAACCATAGAGAACCATTATCGGACAACATCTCAGTGTAAACGGGCAGTTATGCAACTACTACTAGAATGGACTGAGTACTAGCAGGAGGCAAGTTCGCCACATAAGCTAGGCCAGTAGGGGGATGCAGCACCAGCTCGACCAAGTTTGGATTACAACCCAAATGCTACCACAAAAACATCATGGGGAAGATAGGGATTGAAAGAGCCAACTTGAGCATCCCATTCTAAGCACCCCGACCTTCATCCTTGCGACGCACGGTACACCTTGTTTGCCACCTGCTCGACCCTAGTGTCACTGATAAAATAAAGTAATAATACAGTTAAAAACTTAAAATAGAGCAATTGTCCTCTCTATCATTTCATTTTCAATGTAGATAAAGAAAGTGCTTCTCTTTGTTAATGTACGTTTCATCAACTAGTCCCATTGCTAATGTTTAAGCGTTTCTGCAAACTAGGGTGCTTAATTTTAGTTGATCTGCACAAAAATAGAGATTTGAATGTCTCAAGGCCCCTCCTTGTACTACCGATGTACGCTGATGTTCATCACTGGCAGAAGGTGTATCGGGGAGACTTGGGTCGATTTCCAGTATGATGTAATATTTTCTTTTGTTTATTAGTGTATGTTTCATCAACTAGTGCCACTATAATCTAATCACGCCTTTTCATTATCTGTGCAAACAGGGTTATTCAGCTGCATTTTGGTGGAACTGCACAAATGTACGGATGGAACCGACATATATGCAGAGTGAGAGGTGCCAAGTAAAAATTACCGACACCAACCCTGCTCCATCTAAGCATTGGCATCCACCACCATCAGTGGGATGTGTGGCGCTCACTGTGGAGTATCGATCCCAGATGGAGCATCCACCAGAGATTGAAGGATCGAGCATCTACAGGGTGCCGTTTGTGAGGGTGTCATGCCAGAGCGAGCCGGTGGAGTCTTCGTCGACCGAACCCAACTGCAAGAGGAGAAAAAAAGTTGGCTCGACGACGCTTCCCCGCCATCCTCTCCCTCGTCGTTCACATCGTCTGACGGGGCGGCTGTCCACCGCCGAGGAATAGGAGGGATCCCCCCCCCAAGACCAATAGTCGGGCAGGTTGTGAATTGTCAGGAGGAGCTAAGGGTTGTTAGTATTTGCAGATTGTGAAATGTGTTTTGTGTTGTGTATTTTGAGAGTAATTTCAGATATGAATGTCTTTTAAATTACAGATTTGCAGTATTGAGCATATGAAGTATTTTATGAATTCTAGAGATCTATTTTTAGCACTTAAAAGATGTAGTTTCATAGGAGTATAAAAGTGCAGACAATGTGATTCTTAGAGAAGAAACTGCTAGTTTCAGTTTCAGATAAGAAACTCCAAGTTTGGTTTCAGATAAGAAACTGTAACTTTTAGAGGCAGAGCATTTATATTAACACGGCCTTTTCAAACAGTGTTAACATTATGCTGGAAGTTTTATTCATGGTCGAAACTGGAACTACCAGCCAGTTAACATCATGTTGATCAACATTCATTCATAGCACATCTTCATATGATGCACAGTAGAAAGATATGCTATTTTCAAAATGCCAACACAATGTCGAGTGTGCGAAAAACAGAGAAAATAAGGGATGAAGTTTTGGCAACTGTAGGACGTGGTGTGTGTAGATGCCAATTGGGACCCACATGTCAATAAATGCAGAGGCAAAAATTTGGAGATATTTTCTCTGCACTTAAAAAAAATGTAGTTTCGTAGGAGTATAAAAGTGCAGAAAATGTGATTCTCATAGAAGAAACAGCAAGTTTCAGTTTCAGATAAGAAACTCCAAGTTCAGTTTGAGATAAGAAACTGCAACTTTCAGAGGCAGAGCATTTATATTAACACGGCCTTTTCAAACAATGTTAACATCACGCTGGAAGTTTTATTCACGGTCAAAACTGGAACTACCAGCCAGTTAACATCATGCTAATCAACATTCATGTATAGCACATCTTCATATTATGCACAGTCAAAAAGATATGCTATTTTCAAAATTCCCACACAATGTCGAGTGTGCGAAAAACAGAGAAAACGGACGAAGTTTTGGCAAGTGTAGGACGTGGTGTGCGTAGATGACAATTGGGATGCACATGTCAATAAAGGCAGAGGCAAAAAATTTGGAGATACTTTCTCTGCACAGGTGGAATCGAACTCGGGCGGAACAGCTGTCGGGTAGTGTCACTCAGCCACTGAGCTAGTTCAGTTGTTTCATTACTAATAAGGCACTTCGTCACGTGGTTGGATCTCCTCCTGCGTCTTTGTGCGCTCGCCGCGACGCCGCTGTCTACCGTTGTGAACATGTTGAACAAACGAGAGGAATCTGGAGAGGACTGTACGTGGAGAGGCGGACAATCGGGACCCACCAGGTCTATGGCCGTACGCAAGCAAGTGCCTCATCGAAAAAATACTTCCTCCTAATGCTATACTGACGTTGGGGCCCACGGGTTTGTCAACATAGTTACATTTTTAGGTGCTTCAACGTAGTTACTATAGGAGATAAATTCACAACAAAGCTGGGGAGCTGACATGTATCATTTATTATCACTCGTGTAGCAAGTATCAACTTGGTTTTGGGCTGCCCCGTCTAGGCTTTCTTTCTAAACATGTGCAGCCCACGACCTCGGATGGAGGTCCATAGGCATGTTCGTATTTTCTTGAGGGCCGTCATGTATGGACCGGCCTATGGACGTCTCATCCGAGGTTTTATTTTTCCTGAAACATCGGCAGCCCAATTTATGTATTTTTTTGAAGAAAACACAGAGGTCTATTCTATTTTTCTATATAAGAATAGGAACGCCTGGTCCAACTTATGTTTCCCTTCTAACTATATTATATATATTTAAATAATTTTGTATGTTATTATATATTACTGTTATTGTCATCATATATTTAACATATACTTACATATGTAAGAAAACAATATCCCACATCTTGTTAACTTATAAAAATAATTTCTTAACAATAAAATCCTGGATTTGTTTTGGTAACCAAAATCCTGGTGATTGTGTACAAAAGTTTGGTAAGATTTAAGGACCAATGTAATAATAAATCATTTATATATATATATATATATATATACATATATATATAATAAATCACTTTTATACCTCTTTATTATTTTTAATATACTTAATTATTAATTATTAGATATCTCAAAATGATTTTCATGAAAAAATTCATGCGAGTCTACATATTTTAAATGTTTACGTATATACTGATGTGTATGTACGTGAAAAAGGTATATTACAAAAAGTACGTCGCAGATGATATTTTTTCAACAAAACTCGTATTGGGGTATCTTAGAATATTTAATAAAGTATATTGAGCATGATAAAGAGGTATAATTAGTGCGTATATGAGGTATATTAAGGATGGGAGTACATACTCCCACGAGTACAAAAGAGGAGTCATATATATATTATGAGAATATTATTTTCATAACACTTCCGCACTGCACAGATACTGCAACACAGAGACGAGTGAACTTCATGTTTGAAAAAATTGTACGTGTTGTTTTTTTGGTACCTTTTTTGCTCTAGTTTTTAACCGTTTATCGGAATTATGCGTGTAATATACCGTGAAAAGCTATGAAGTAGACGCAACTTCGCCATGTTGAACAATTTTCAAAATTCATCATAGTTTAAGAGCAGTTTCGAAAATCGTGCGGCTCATAACGAATGACAACGAACATTTATTCGCGTTTTCTTTTAAACCGCTCGTCAGAATTAAACAAATGATATACCGTTGGAAAGGTATCGTCGAGACGCATATTTTTCATATCTATTATTTTTTCTAATTCGCTACGGTTTAAGAGCGGTTTTGAATTTATTAAATCGCGAAATTGTGTTTTTCGAATTTTTTGCAATTTTTGGTACTGTTTTTTTGCTCTAGTTTTCCAACCGTTTGCCGAAACAAGGCGTGTAATATACCGTTGGAAAGCTATGGACGAGGCGCAACTTTCATATGTTGAAATGATTTTGAGATTCCTTACGGTTTTTAGTTAATTTTGAAAATCGTGCGGCTGACTACGAGGGACAACAACAGTTTTTGGCGAAATTTTTACAAACGCTGGTCGAAATGATTCAAATTATACGCCGTTGGAAAGATATCGTCGAGACGCAACATTTTCATGTAGAATGCTCCCTCTAATTCCTTACGGTTGAAGAGCAGTTTTAAAATTACGAAAATGCGGACACTCTGTTTTTTGCGACACCTAAATCGGCGAGTGAACGCCATTCGACAGAAAACCGCACTGCATCACATAGGAAAGTGAACTTCATGATTTCTTTTGTCGGACATAAATTTTTCTCAGACGAGTTTTTGTTATCTTTTTTTTACCTTTTTTATGAACGAGAGCGGACCGCAGAGACGGGGCAAGTGAACCACAACATATATCAAAGTGAACCGCATTAATGTGTTGTTGTTTTGCTATTATTTTTTGCACTTTTCATGTTGGGCGCAAGTGAAGAGCATTACTCTAAAAAATGAACCACATCCGATGACCAAAAGCACTGCAGGTGTTGATGCAGTCAACTGAGTTTTTTGAAACGCATTTTACTTTAAATGGTATATGTACTGAAAAATCCTTCGTAGTGGAATTTTTTTAAGACCAAAGTGCACTGCATTTTGCTTGCTTTTTAAATGCATTTTGTTCTAACTGCAGTGTGCTAAAGAGTCCTTTGTAGTGGACCGTTTTTTAGAGCAAAGTGCACCGCAAGATTGAAAATAATGAATCACAACACGACGCGATATGAACAACACCTTTAAAAAAATTCCTGTATGTGTTTCACATTACTGAACTGCAAGTTTCTATACATATTTTTCTAACGTGTTCCGCACTACAGGGTCCAGAGTAGTGAACTACATGAAACTGATTTCGGGTACAATTTCTCATCCCTAGAAATTAGCAAGACAAAAGGAACTGTATCAAACTACAGAAGCCAAAAAATGCACGGGTTGAATGGCGTCGCGAGCGAACAACATGTTGGTCGCCAGTGCAGATATTTCACACAAAACAACCAAAAAAAGTGGCATCTTCTTGACTGCACACATGAGCCAAGCGATCCGCAAAGTGCATCGGAGCACTGCATTTGCTAAACTGCACGACCGTGGTCACTGCTGTTGACCTTCGCCCGGCAGTGGGATGGCCCCGATCCAGGCGGTAGTGGCGCATGGGGACGAACTGCACGGGTTGCCCACGCGGACTTCACGGGAAGTGAGGGGCGGCGGCTGGATCCTAGGCTCCAGTGCTTACCCCAACATCCTCCTCTAGCAGAGACGACCAGCAGCGGCGGGGGAACCGTGATGTGCGACGTGGATGGTTGGTGGCGCCGCGGGGGCATGGAGGTGGTGGATCCTAGGCCTCCTCCCTGCAGTTCGTCCCATGCGCGACTGCAGACGAGTCCCAGATCGGCAGCCATGGATGCTCATTCCTTCGGTGACAGAGAGATGAGAGAGAGGATGACGGGGATAGAGATAGGGGGAAAGGGTCTTGGTGGAGCTGCTTCTCACCTAGCCAACGATGATTGCAAGGCCGCCGGGGGCGCGGGTCAGGGCGGAGGTGCTGGATCCAGATCGAGGCGGCCAAGGATCTCGCAAGAACCGCACACGAAGCACAAATGAACCGCACGAACTGGAAGCTTGAGGGAGTCGTCGGCACGGGGGTTGTGTGGTCGGGTGATGAGGCATGGAAGCTTGCATGGTCGTCTAGAAGATCAGATCGGGGAAGAAGGGGCCAGATCGAGGTAGTAGATGGTGGACGCGGGAGTCGGTGGAGACTGTTGGCGTCTGCGCCCGCGGCGGCCGGATCCCCTTCTACTGCTCGCGGAGCCCAGTGGAGGGAAACCAGGCGCGGTGGGAGGTGGTGGTGTCGGCGGCGGCCAATGGGAGGTGTGGCGGCGTGACGCTGTGGGTTGGGGGAGGGAAGCGTGCCGACCGAGAGTGAGAGGAGGTGGTGGGGTGGGGCGCTGGGGTGGTCGAGGCCATCGTCGTGGTCGTCGGCTGCCGGGCAGGTGGTGGCCGGCGGCGGGGCAGCGGGCAGGTGGTGGTGGGTTTGGGTGTTGTTGCCGCATAGGGAGGTGGTGGAGGAGTGGGGATCGGGGGAGAGTGGTGGGTGGTGGTGGTGAGAGGGGTGTTTTTTTTTATTTGGTCGGTCAGCGCAGGTTGGGTGGCTGTGTGGTTACGGTGTTATGAGAATAAGGCCTTTGTTATGAGAATAAGGTCTTAAGGGGTGTTATGAGAATAGACCCACCCTATATATATATATATATATATATATATATAGAGAGAGAGAGAGAGAGAGAGAAAGAGAGAGAGAGAGAGAGTGGCACTATTCTAATCCCAGGATTAGAATAATTATCTGGATCACGGAGCGCCCTATATAGGCGCCGAGTGGATCCTCCCGAACTCCCGAACAAGTACGATGGAGGATAAAAGACAGAAAGAAAAAAGCGATCTCCACCCGCCCCTCACAACTCCCTCCCACGATCCCCATCCCCACCCGATCCCAACCTCCCCCTCCACAACTGCCGCCGGCCGCTGGTGCCGACGCACTTCCCAGCGCCGGCCACCCCGGTCCTGTTGCTGCCGCCCCGATCCCGATGCGCCTCCCGCCGCCGGCCGAGACCTATGGACCCGGCAGCCGTGCCCGCCTCGGAACCAGCCGTCGAGCTGCCTCTGCCCACGGATCCAGCCGCGGTGCCTCCCAACCAGAAATGCCGCCGCCAACCCGGGATACCACCACCGCCGCCATCTGTTCTCACCGCCAACGCAGTGGCGCCGCCCACCAACCGCGTCACCACCACGTGGATCACGCCGCCCCCTGAAACCTCATCGCCGATCCAGTCGAGGGGGAGGCCGGATCCAGACGGCCACGATCCCCGACATGGCATGGGAAGTGGCCTGCACAGGGCGTCCTCCTGCTCCCTATCAGATCCGACGCCGTGGCCCCAACCACCAACTGTGTTACCACCGCGTGGATCACGCCGCCCCCGCAAACCTCATCGTGGATCTATTAGACGGGGCGGCCGAATCCAGCTGCCACAACCCCCGGCAAGGCATGTTAAGCAGCGTGCACAGGGTGGCCTCCTCCTCCCTTGACGTCGTCCTACAGTGCGACACCCCCTGGGCGCCGCTGAACCACCTTGCACCAGCTCCGATTAGCTTCCCCACGCTCGGCATCGTGCGACACCGGTTCTTGGACTTCCAACTGTAGTGGAGCTTGCTTCCTCGAGTACAGGGTGCCGGTTCGCCGCAAGCTGGCCATATGGTCGCCATCCCTCTTGTGTTACCTCATGTCGCTCCTCTCAGCGACCTCCCCCGACAAATTTCATCGAACTTCCCCATGATCATGGTTCCAAAAAAATATGGAAGTTCAGAAAGCATTAGCAGGGCAGCCTGCACACAGTCCCGACTCTCCTCTATCTTGTGCTCCAGGAGAACATGCCAAGACGCAATAAAACAACGACAATGAATTTATGCCGAGAGCAGGTTCTGATTACGTGATCTGTATGTGCTTGTTGATATGCCAAATGAGAACTGGTATTGTTTTTCTTCAGGTTGTTTTGCGGATGCTTGAGAGTTAATATTGTAGAAGTTCAATGGATATGAGACTTCTTTTGACATTGCACTCTTAAAAAAAGAGCAACCAAAAACTTTCCTACATGTAGATGCATCCACGCTCACATATTCGACCTCCTCCTTGTATGCTATGTACTTAAATGTGCTTAACGAAAATAAGTTTCTGAGAAGTTCATAAATTATTACGAGGACATGTCATGTAGAAGAAATACCTAGTAATTTAAAAATTTAAAGACCACAAATTTCTGTAGTGATTGGTACGTGTCGAGTCCAATGTGTTGATCTTCTTCATCCATATTCACATTCCATAAAATGTGTTATGTTGTTTCGGCAACTCTTCCTTATGTAAATGGCTGTACGCTGAGCACTTCTAACCTGTCCTGGAGAAGTTCTATATTAATCAACAAAATCAGGAAGTCCGTATTAAAAAGATGGAGAAGTTCGAGGATTATAGAAAACTCAGATTTACCTCGTTATTAAAAAATGGAAACAAGAAGTTCAAAAATACAAGAACAAGAAGTTCAACTTTTGAATATAGAGCGCTTCAAAATTCATAAAAAATATTAAGAAATTCAGATTAAAATTCATAAAAAGCTCAGATTCCTTTTGACATAACCGAGAGAAGTCCAGTTTGATAAGTGCTAGAAGTTTACGTATTACACTGTGTGCATTTTGTATTAAAAAAGGATACAAAAGCAAAGGCTAAAAAGTTTTATTATTATAAGTTCAAGTCCAAGGTCCGAGGAAGTTACAAAAAATTGTGAGAGAGGTTTGTACAAAAGGAATATCATGTTTGTTAACACTGACGAATGGATGAGAAAATTACAAATAAAAATACGTCACAAAAGTTCAACGTGAAAACAACAGGAAATTCAACTACTACACTGAACGAATTTGAGATGGAAAACTTATAAAACCGTCGCGGGTATGAAAAAATGATCAACACGGGAAAGTTGCGTGTTTACAGCAGCTTTCCATTGGTATATCATTTGCTCAATTCCGGTGAGTGGATGGACAACTATGAGCAGTGGATGAAGTGCTGCGAGCAAAAAAAGCCCGTGAAAAACAGAGTGAAGTTCAACAACACGCGCCCAGAAGTTCACATTCTTCACGCGGTGCATTTTTGAAGAATCTGTTTCACGATAAAGGCAGAACGAATGATCCCGCCGTTTTCGAAATTACTTGAAAACGGCTGGGAATTAGATAAAACCGTCAACATTAAAAAGTTTCGCATTTTCCGTAGCTTTTCAACGGTATATTATTTGTCCAATTCCCATAAAGTTTGTAGAAAATACAGCGAAAATATGTTTTTTGTCATTTTCAAAACTGACTTAAAAACGTGAAGAATTAGGAGAAACAATACATACAAAAAAGTTTCGCATTTGTTCAAGTTTTCCAACGCCGTATCACTTGCTGCATTCCGACGCACGGTTAAAAAATTAACTTGAAAAAACGAACTCGGTAGGACTTGTACCGTTTTCTAGATTACTCTTAAACCGTTCAAAATTAGAAAAGACTTTCAACATGAAAAAGTAGCGCATTTTCATAAGATTTCCAATGCCATATAATATGCCCGGATTGGATTAGCCGTTTAGAAACCACAGCGAAAATAATAACTCGGCTGTTCGTATTGCGAAATTTTACGTTTTTCCAAATAACATTTTAACCATAGGGAATTAGAGAAAACTTTCAACATGCGAAAGGAGCGGTTTTCCAGCATCTTTCCAACGACATATTATATGCCGCATTCCGATAAACGATTTAGAAATGAGATCGAAAATACGATTTACGTTTTTTATGTGAAGAAAAAACGGTTTTCAAAACTGCTTACATTTTGACAAAAATTTAAGTTGGTTGTGATACTGGTGCCCATAGCTTTCCAAGGGTATATCGCAAGCCCCGTTTGGGAAATTTTGGCGGAAGTTCAACCTAGCACATGGGGAAGTTTAGGCGTGCAACACAGGCAGTAAAATTGCAAAAAACATGAGTTCATCACCACCTGAGAGCAAAATCGACCCATGAGCGAGATTTCTATTTAAAACGAGTATTTAGTTGCTAGAAACCATTTGAAGATTACACTTACATCACATAGAACACGGCTGTCCAGAAAAATTCACGGGGAGAGACACGGTTGCGAACATAGCCCGAAGGTCGGGTTCCTACAGAGGGAAGTTCAGGTGTGTAACTCAGGAAGTATATATTGTGATCAGAATAATACTCTGATCCCGTGATCAGAATAGTGTTTATGTATATGTATATATATATATATATATATATATATATATATATATATATATATATATATATATATATATATATATATATATATATATATATATATATATATATATATATATATATATATATATATATATATATATATATGTATATATATATATAGGAAAATGGTTGTGTACTCCTGGGAGTACGTACTCATGCTCCTCATATACCACATAGATGAATCTTTCATACCTCATTATTATTTTTAATATACTTTATTAATAATTACTACATACCCCAAAATGAGTTTCATGAAAAAAAAATCATGTGAGTCTACATATTTTTGAAGGTTTACGTATATACTGATGTGTTCGTACGTGAAAAGCATATATTACAAAAAGTACGCCACAAATGATATTTTTTCAACCAAACTCGTATTGGGGTATCTAAGAATACTTAATTAAGTATATTGTGAATAATAGAGGGGTATAATCCATGCGTACAAGAGGTATATTGACAATAGGAGTACATACTCCCACGAGTACAGAAAATTAGTCATATATTACAGGAAAATGCTTAGCCCCTGTTTATTTTTTGATAACATTGATGCGCCCACCCCAACATTATAATTAGAATCAGGCCAGCAAAATCGTGTATTTCGAGAAAGTGCAAATGTCCTGTATTTTTTTAAGGAAAAACATAAATGGGCCGCATGGACGCTACATTATTTGTTCACCCAGCCGAGCTAATGGACTGTAATTCAAAAAAAGAAAGATCAAATGGACTGTAAATTCTACCCCGCAAAAGAAAAGACTGGAAATTCTGAAAAAATGGGTTGAATACGTGCCACATTTTTTGAGGCTGAAATGTGGGCCAATAGGCCGAAGCCAATGCAAGTCGTTGTCAACTTAGTCAACAAATGATTCTGATATCGTTAGCCGTTGGTTTTACATCCAACGACCGGCATCCATCTTCAATCTCTCGTCTTCTTCCTCCAGCGCCGTCGGGACCACCTGCTCACGCCTCCTGCTGCTAGCAGCTCTGCTTAGCACGCTTCGCTGTGAAGCGCTACTCCATCGTTGGCCAGGCCATTCCTCCACCCCTCCACACCTGTCGTGGAATTGTCACGGCAGATGTCCTAGGGTAAGGACTTAGTCGCGAGGCCAACGCATCTATGTGGTAGCTTGAGAGGGGTTGAGCGGAATCGAGAAACGCAACGCAAGACAAGGATTTAGACAGCTTCGGGCCCCGGGAAACATCATCCGGTAATAACCCTACACGCTGTTTGTGGCGAGGTCTCATTATATCCTCATGGTGTCGTCGATAAACCGGTGCTTTGTGTCTAGCCCTAGAGATTGTTTGTTGTTTGCTTGTCCTTCTTTGGGGAGCCCCGCCCCTCCTTATATATGTTGAAGGGGCAGGTTACATGACTAGTCCTAGTAGGATTAGGATTACTCTATTACAAGGAGTCCTAGTCTTGCTTCCTTTGTAGGAGAATATTCCTTATGCTTTCTTCATAAACCGGCCCGCCATAACATGAACCGGTCCTTCCATAAGCCGCCTTCTGGGCCACCGGGTCTTGTCGTTCATCTGGCCCGCTCGCCGGGTCACCCATGAGTCGCCAAGTCTGGCCGGGTTATACTTCCGGCCGGTTTACGCTGCGGGGTATATCCCCGACATTAGCCCCCAGTTTAATTTAGATTTATCCATGTTAAACTGATCTGCAACATAAATACAAGAACACATTTTGTGGCTTGCGCTCCGGGTTAAATATTCTTTGTAAACCGGCACCTGATCATCCTTAAATCCTTGTCATTTCCTTCTTGATATGTATCCATGATCTCATAGCAAATCTCCTTAGCAGATATGTTCAAACATTACCAATGCAAAAAATCCAGGCACTTCTTTTGAAAACTCCGGGTCAGTAGTCCAGCTTCATAATCAATTTGCTTGCAGAAGATATTTTGTAAATAAAGAATCCATTTGAATCGGTCTTCAATGCTCTGTTTTGGCAATAATATTGGTCTTCAAATATTCAATTGATATCCAGCCAGCTTGAGGATGTCGGTTTATGATTACCAAAATTGCCGGGTTATAAAAACTGATAATTCCGGGTCATGATTGTTTATAGACACCGGGTTATGATTTTTGCCAACACCGGGTCACACAATTAATCTTCCTGATTTGCCCAAAACTGAGAATTTGAAGATGTTCCTCCTTTATATCCATATCACGTGTAGCCCCCAAGTCTTAAGAAGAGAACATAGTGATTGCTTAAGACTTGTTTCAAAATAAATGTTGCAACTTTGAAGAAATCCATATTGTTCATCCCAATCACTAGTAAAAACTGAATATTCCACATAGGTAGCCCCCAAGTGCCGGGTTGTCATGCTTGCAGCAACCTTGGACTTGTAATTGCCTGATGCTCAAAAAACTTCAACTAGTGTAGCCCCCAAAGGCCGGGTCATTATGTAATAATGAGCAGGGACTTTATAAATATGATCATGTAGACTTGAACAGCAACGTGTAGCCCCCAAGGGCCGGCTTAGTAAGAATACTGAGCTGGGACTTTATATATACTTAATTGAAAATAACATTATATAATGTAACTCCCATCATGGGGCTTGAGCCCACGTCCACAAGGTTAAGAGATTTGTGTTTTACCAACTGAGCAGTGGACTCTTCAATATAATGGATTAATACTTGTGTACCTTGAGTTGTTGACATGAGCAACTGGTAGCCTCCAAGGGCCGGCTCATTACAATGTGATGATTCGGGTCTTCAATAAGGCTAGTAAAAATGACTTTGCATTAGCCCCCAAGTGCCATGGTACATGTTGGCAGTGACATGGGACTTGCGTATTTGATATAATCATAATTTGAATAATGTAGCCCCCAAGTGCCGGGTTGTAAGCCTGTGGCAACTCGGGACTATTCCTTCAGTTGTAGAATAAATCATACCCATTGATAAAATAATATGCATTGCGCTGAAGCGACTTTGAAAACCTCAATCATAATATTGATTATTGATAACCATAATAAAAATCCAGCCATGTTGGCTATTTAAAGATTTGAATAATATAACCCGGTTTGAAAACCGGTTCCAATGATATTTGATCACACTGTTGGTTTTACCAAGCCAGTGTAGTAAGGGTGATAACCCAAAATTTGAATATTGGTGATGACCATTGATTGCCGGTTTATAAACAAAACCAGACCGGGTTAATAAACACCGGTCATTATCTTATCTCATACGGGCGACTTATAGTCAAAAGCCAGGCCGGGTTAATAAACACCGATCATTATCTGTAAATAGCTCAGTTGTATGAGATTGCTTCAGTTGGCAACTTCATAATTATTTCTTGCTTATAATGCCTTTGACAGTTTATTCCACCTGCTTCTGCATAAAACAATGTTTAAAGTGTCCTGTGATTAAGTGTGTCACGATGAACCTTAATCCGATAGGAAGAGATAATGATCCAAGATGCAAGTATTGATGACTCCCTTGATCATTTGCCGGTTTATCATGAAACCGAACCGGATTATGATGAACTCCGGTTTAACTGTAGTTAGTACTGGTGTTTGTAACCCAGACTAAGGCTCTGTAAACGCAGGTGTAGTGGCAACTTATAGTCATCCACTCCCTGAATCAATGGACTTGGATGAATACCAATGACCTTGAAGATAAAGATTTGAGAAAACATAAAAAATAAAAAATAAATTTTTGGGCAGATAAGACCATGTAGTCGAGGCTTTTTCGAGCTGCCAGGCTCCAAATTCGAGGTTTTTTATGAGCTGCCAGGCTACTGTCATTAACCATTTTGCAAAGCCTGTTAAGATGGTCCTCAATCCTTAACCAAATCATCAATGTCAAATGCTACCAAGTTCAAAAAATCTATAAAGATTGACTTGTGTAATCACTTGATGATCGTTAATTTAACGTTACCAAGTTCAGGGTCTGTAAAGATTGCCTTGTGTGTACGTTCGACAGGTCGTACCAGCTTTACCTGCACGGAGTGACTTGCTTGATGAAGGCAGGTTAATCCGGGGTTTTAGGTGTATACACCAAGCTTCCAAGCCATGTTTACTACAAGGGTTGTCAACTCGTTGATGTCTTGCATCAGGAGCCCCCGGGTAGCATTTGAGCATTGCTCGTCGGGGCCTATGTTTGAGTTGTGCTAGGCATCAAACTCTCTTTTGCCCCTCATCATCATGTGGGAATTGCCAAAGCAACCAGAGCTGTGCTCTTATGATGGCCTTGATGTGTTCGCCGGTTTAAGAGGCCATGGGAACTCCCTTGCACATGGAAGCCACCATGTGACAAACTCTTAAGATGGTCTTGGTTTTGTCGCCGGATCTGGAGGGTAGTCAGAACTGAACTTTATAAACAGAAGCCCCCATGTGACATATTTCTGAGCTATGCTCATCGAGTGCCTATATTTGAGTTGTGCTGTGCAATAAAACTCTCTTTGGTCCCTTTTGACTTTTCTGAGAACTCGAACTTTGCGAGAGATACTTCTTCTTGAACCGGAAATTCTTAAACTGGATATTAAGAGCTTCAAAGATTTGTGGGAGACATCTTTCCCTTGAACCAGATCTTAAATCGGAATCTTCATTTTCAGCCGGAATGTTTCTGACGGCCTTTAAACTCGAACTTGCGAGAGATTAATTCTTTTTGAACCGGAGTTTATTAAACTGGATTTGAGAGCTTCAGAGCTTTGTTGGAGACAAAATTCCCTTGAACCGGATTGTAAACCGGATATTTGAGTCATGTCATCGTAGCTCCCGAGTCTTGAGACTGCTCGAGGAGTTGGCTTGAAACTGTCCATATTTGATCATAGCATAAGGTGTCCATCATTGTTGTTGACAGTGCGATATGAATCCATAGAAAATCGAGGTGACTGCGGCGGGTTATCAATGATCCAGTATGAGCCGTGTCAGCAACTCGGCCCATGGTTCCTTCCAACTGGAGATTTGAACTTAACCAAAATGTAGTGGCGACGACTTGTGCGCCTGCCCATTGAGCCATCCAGTGCAGACGGTGGTTGATAGTATATGATAATTTGTCTTCATTTGGTTGAAAGAAAACTGGGCTACCCAAGCTGTGACTTGCTCATACTCAATAAATAGCTCGTGTAGACAGGTGCGGCCCAGTATGTTGATGTAGACCAGGCCGCAAAAGACTGCGGCATTATAAGCCAGTGCGGACGGGCGAATCAATCGTAGGCGCGGTCCCGGCAAGTTGATGTAAACCGGGCCGTAAGGGCGACGTCTTGCGCGCGTCCGTTCACCGTGTAATGCGGCACAGACGAACGTCGGGCAGGATTGCCAGCGCGTGCTTCGTACCCATGGTATAAACCACGCTTATAATAAATAACTATCCTGCATGTCAAAATATATGGATTAAAGTAACCGTTTTCTTGATAAAAACAATATATACCAAGAAAATAGATTTAGATGGATATCACCTGATGTATTTGGACCTTATGATCCTCATCGGCGTCGTTAGTCAACCCGGCATGTTGAATAGGCCGGATCGCAGTGCGGACAGTAAATCGACCGCAACATCAGAGGCAGCACGCATGAGTCGGCCGCAGTATTGTAAACCGGCGCAGATGAGCAAGTTGTCCTCCGTTTTGTAAACCGATGCGGTCGCGAAAGACGGCCACGGCGTGGTAAACCGGCGCGATCGTGGGAGATGGCCACGGCGCTGTAAGCCGGTGCGGGAATCCGTTGAGTAACGACGACCCCTTGTGCCAAATGATGTTGGCGTGCCTCCATCTCCGCGGTATAATACCACTTTGTAATGAATAATTTTCCTGCGTATAAAATACAGCAGGGCGAGGTATTTTTTCTTAGATGAATTAATATGTATTAAAATAAATAGGATAGATATCACCTGATTTGCCTGGACAACAGATGAGTCGGCCGCGTATTGATGTAAACGCAGCAACGGGGGTGGCGACCTGCACGCGTATCGATCGGGTGGTTTATGAGAACGGGTGCGGCACCGGCGTGTTATTATAGACCGAACCGCGGAATCGGTGGCGTGCGCATGTCCATTGGTGAGGGAGTCGGCCACGGTGTTGGAGACCAGCGCGCGTGGGCGCGGACTGATGAGTCGGCCGCATTAGCGGTAGCCGGTGCAGGCACGAGAGTTGGCCACGATACTTAAGCCGGTGCGAGCCTCACATTTATGATGTCATTTTTGTAGTAGACTTTGTCCTGCATAAAATATATTGAAAGACAGAGTAATTGTTTCCAAAAGAATTAATATGTACTGATAAAATACATAGGGAAAATAACACCTGGTATTTTTTGCCGGATGAATGTGGACAGTGGAGTAGCAGTCCCCAGCCCAACTAGTACTAGTACTTCTGTAGCCATTACGTGAGCAAGCAATCAACTAGTAGTAGTAGGTAGTGATGATTCCTTTGCGTGAGGATGTGGAGCGTGGAGTAGTCTCCCGATTCCCTCGGGACTTGAACGAGCAGTAGGTGCAGTTTGAACGGCCAGCGATGGCTTGATTGATGTAGTAGTAGCGGCCATGGGCCGTGAAAAGGGCAGTTCGGCGATTAAAAGGCCGCGATGGCAACCGCAGCAGCTCAAAGGCAGGCCATCAGCGCCGACCACAGCGGACGACAGCACGGAGCGTTAGAACAGCAGCAGCCGACAGCGACTTAGCAGTGGAACCAGTCGGCTCGTGGCCGCAAAAAAGCTGTAGCGGTCAGACAACGCGAGGCGGAACCAGAGCAGAGTAGGTACGGACAGCACGAGGCTTGCGCCGGTTTGACTCGGATATGGGTTGACTTGATGTGATGGCTAGATGGATCCGTGGATGAGTCACGAGTTGATGCATTGGGACTAGTAGCATGTCTAATCCGCAAAATAACTGGAAACCGTCTCGAGGACTTGGAGATCTGATGACTTTGCAGCAGAAATTTGATCCGTTTTGATGGATCGCCTCGTAGCGCGTCGGCAGCGTACACAGATATAACCCTAACTGTTGATCCAATCTCGTATGTGCCGTTGTAACTGTTCGTCAATGACATAAATTCTTCCATGCCAGCGGCAAAAAACTTCATAGCGAACAACGCCGGCTCTTCATCATCCGGATGATCACGAGCTTCTCGAACCCTAGAAAAAATCCCTTCAAGAACTCAACACCACCGTGCGCGAGCCCCACGGTGGGCGCCAACTGTCGTGGAATTGTCACGGCAGATGTCCTAGGGTAAGGACTTAGTCCCGAGGCCAACGCATCTATGTGGTAGCTTAAGAGGGGTTGAGCGGAATCGAGAGATGCAACGCAAGACAAGGATTTAGATAGCTTCGGGCCCCGGGAAACATCATTCGATAATAACCCTACATGTTGTTTGTGGCGAGGTCTCATTATGATCCTCATGGTGTCGCCGATAAACCAACGCTTTGTGTCTAGCCCTAGAGATTGTTTGTTGTTTGCTTGTCCTTCTTTGGGGAGCCCTGCCCCTCCTTATATATGTTGAAGGGGAGGGTTACATGACTAGTCCTAGTAGGATTAGGATTACTCTATTACAAGGAGTCCTAGTCTTGCTTCCTTTGTAGGAGAATATTTCTTATGCTTTCTTCATAAACCGACCCGCCATAACATGAACCAGTCCTTCCATAAACTGCCTTCTGGGCCACCGGGTCTTGTCGTTCCTCTAGCCCACTCGCCGGGTCACCCATGAGTCGCCAAGTCTGACAACACCTCTTGTTCTTCTCCACCGACTGCCGAACCACACCGCACCAGAACCAGTTAACCCTCGTACACCTCTCCGTCTGCGACTCCCTGCTAGTTGGGACCCACCATAGTGGGAGGCTGACTTGTAGGCCTACTAAGTTGACGGGGACGGACTGCTTTGTCAACTTAGTCAATATGAACAATTCTAGCTCCAGTGACCGTATGATGTCCATCCAACGGCCGTAGTGCTTCTTCAACCTCTGGTCTTGTTGCTCTAGCCGCCCAAAGCAGCGCCGGTAGTGCCACCTGCTTCTGCCTCCCGTGGCCGGTTGTGCTGCCGCGGAGGCCTCACCGCCTCCATACTATTCCCACCGCTGGCCAGGCCATCCCTCCACTCACCCACACCCCTTGTTATTTTGCGGCGACGACAGCCTCACATCGCAGCTGAACCAGTGAACCCTTGTACTCCTCTCCGCGTGGGCATCCACTGCCGCGTCTTCCCCGGCTCCGCGTCGTCCCCTTCCTAGGCCTCGCCGTCATCCACCACCTTGGTGCTCTCGGCGCGGCGTGGTCAATGTGGTCAACGACCGACTTCCATCGGAAGAGTACTGTACGTGGAGAGGCTGACAGCTGGGTCCACGGCCACAGCCCAGTTTTTTTGTGATTTGCCAAGTAAATCGCTTTGTCAGGCCCGTTGGGCTGCAAATCTTTCAAGATGAGGAGAGCTTCATTCGGCTAGCCGAGAAAATGGCCTATCAGTAATGAGAAATGGGTTGTACATTTTTAAAACACATCAAACCGGCAATTAGTTTCAAATTTCTTTTTTTTCATTTCGAGATTTTAAATTGCATTGATTTTTATGCGTGGACAATTTGTTGGATTTTATATTGATATACATTTATTTCTAAAATCAGTTTGAATGTGACTCGAAATTTCGGGATTAAAAACAGTTCAGACCGCACCGAAATATGCAAAATTTCGTATAATTTTTTAACCGTGTCCACAATATGGGATGTAATACTAACAAAAAGAATATGGGCTCCAAAAAAACCTTAAGAATTAGCAAATGGGTTGTAAATTATTAGTAATAATGGTAGATGGGTTGTATGATGTTTTCCACAGATTTGAGGCTTTCCTAAAAAAAGGTTGACGCACAAGCAGTGACTGTTGGATGTCCATCCAAGGGCCGTCGTGCTTCTTCAATCTCTGCTCTTCCTGCTCCAGCCGCTCAAACAAGCGCCGACGAGACTGCCTGCTCCCTCCTCCCCGCGGCCGGCTGTGCTGCCGCGTAGGCCTCACCGCCCCACCATACTCCCATCGCTGGCCTAGCCATCCCTCTACTCACCCACACTTGCTGTTATTCTCCGGCGACGGCGGACGAACCAGTGAACCCTCATACAGTCGTACTCCCCTCCGCGTGGGAAACAACTGCCGAGTCTTCCCTGCCTCCATGTCGTTCCCTTCCTAGGCCACGCCGTCGTCCACCGCCCTGGTGCTCTCGGCGCGGCCTGGTCAACGTGGTCAACGACCGACATGCATCTGAAGTGGACTGTACATGGAGAGGCTGACAGCTGGGTCCACAGTCGCACACAAGGAAATGCCTCCTTATTACGCGCAAAATAATGATTCCTCCACCTGACATCTGGGACCCACCGAAAGGGCCTCTGTATTACGCGAAAAAACGTTACCGCCACTGACAGCTTGGACCCACCAGCTATATCTTCGCACGCAAGGAAGTGCCTCCTTATTACGCACAAAAAAATGAATACTCCCCCTGCTAGCTGGGACCCAGTATAGTGGCAGGCTGACTTGTGGGCCTACCAAGTTGACGAGGATGGAGTGCTTTGTCAACTTAGTCAATATGAACAATTCTAGCTCCAGTGACCGTACGATGTCCATCCAACAGCCATAGTGCTTCTTCAACCTCTGGTCTTGTTGCTCCTGCCGCCCAAAGCAACGCTGGTCGTGCCGCATGCTCCTGCCTCCCGTGGCCGGCTGTGCTGGTGCGGAGGCCTCACCGCCCATACTATTCCCACCGCTGGCCAGGCCATCCCTCTACTCACCCACACCCCATGTTATTCTGCGGCGACGGCAGCCTCACACCACAGCGAACCAGTGAACCCTCGTACTCATCTACGCGTGGGCATCCACTACCGGATCTTCCCCGGCTCCGCTTCGTCTCCTTCCTAGGCCTCGCCATCATCCACCGCCCTGGTGCTCTCGGCGCGGCGTGGTCAAGGAACGGCTTCCATCGGACATTGACTGTACGTGGAGAGGCTGACAGCTGGGACCACGGCCACAGCAAGCAAGTGCCTCCTTATTACGCGCAAAATAATTATTCCTCCACCTGACATCGGGGACCCACCGGACGGGCCACCATATTTCGCGAAAAATTGTTTCCCCTGTCTGCTGGGACCCACCAGCTACATCTTCACACGCAAGGAAGTGTGTTCGGGCAAAAAAAACAATTCGCCCCCTGACTGCTAGGACCCACCAGCTACATCTTCGCACGCAAGGAAGTGTCTGACAGTCGGGACCCACCTGGTCGAAGCATATGTAGCATTGTCATTCTAGTCGCGAACATGTACGTACATACCGATCGATGTAGAGGCGCGCACGTGTCGTAGTAGAGGCACGCACGTAGCATGTACACGTACGTACAGCGGCAAGTGTGCAAGAAAGAAAATACGGCCACGTACGTACATACGGGCAGGGTCTCGAACGCCTACTCGCGCATACGTACGGCCAAGGCTCGTGTACATGGCTGGGTCGGAACGGAGAAACAGCGTCGTCGTCCTGTTCATGGGGAGCCAACCGGCTGGGTGGGAATGGAATGCGTCGTCGTGTTCATCGGGAGGCCTTGGACGGAACAACCGATGGAAATATGGCCTGGCGTACCGCAGAACGGAGGAAACGGCCTTGTGTTCGACCGGTGACATTCGAAACGGGATCCTGTTCATCGGGAGGGGTCTGGCGTACTGCAAAACGGAGGAAACGGACCTCCTACGGTCGAAACGGGGGTCCTGTTCATCGGGAGGGGTGTGTCGTACCGCAAAATGGAGGAAACGAACTTGTGTTGGAGCGCTACGGTCGAAACGGGGGTCCTGTTGATTTGGAGGGGTGTGGCGTACCGCAAAACAGAGGAAACAGACTTGTGTTGGAGCACTACGGTCGAAACGGGGGTCCTGTTCATCGGGAGTGGTGTGGCGTACCTCAAAATGGGACTCCATGGGATACTGTTCATCACCACCATCGACCCCCTCCAGCCTCCACGGGCTACTGTTCATCCACCGTTGACCTCCTCCAGCCACCACCTGTGACTGTTCAGCCTCCACCGCGCGCTACTCCATCAGCTACTGTTCAACCAGCCCTCTGCATGGGCTCCTGTTCAACCACCCCTCCACGGGCTATTGTTCATCCAGCCCTCCACCGTCTACTATTCATGCAACCCTCCACGGGGTGGTCCTGTTCATGCAGCCCTCCACGGGGTCCTGTTCATGCAACCCCAACCGGATCGATCGAACGGGGTCCTGTTCATGCAGAGGCAACACCACGGGGTCCTGTTCAGCCACCCCCACTGGGAACTGTTCATCCAACCCCCCAGCAACGCTCATTATTCATGCAGAGGTAACATCGATCGGCTTCAGTTAGCAGAAGTAGCGAAGGAATCGCTCGATCGGGTTCAGTTAACAGCCATCGATCGATCGCTCGGGTTCAGTAACGCATAGCATGTGGTGCAATTGCTCGGGTTCAGTTAGAGCCCAACGCCTCGCTCGGGTTCAGTTAGAGCCCAACGCCTCGCACCCACGCTCGTGCGTGTATGAGAGAAACGCGCATCGCTCGGCCCCGACCACCCACCGTAACCGGGAACACCCCGATATTTTCCTCGCCCTCGCTTCTACCACGGGTTTTTTCGTCATGGATGGCCCAAAGAATGTCATGCAACTGCGTCTCCGACCCGCCCAGGACGAAAAGCCCATTTTCTGTCATGATTTTTTGTCATAGAAGTAGGACCCCACCACATCTATGATGATACCGTGTTTTGTCACAATTATTGTCATAGAAGTGTCATAAGTATGACAGAAAAAAGTTTTGTTCGGCCCAAAATGTCACAGATCTGTCTTTTTTTGTAGTGTATGCTTTATTTGACTCTTTTTGTTACTTTACACGGTAAATTATCCCAAATGACAAATGAAGGGCCTAACTCAAAACCCTTACCCTACAACACACCTTCTCTTTTCCTGCCAGACCCATCCCTTCCCGGCTCGGTTTTTCACCGTAGCGGGACATTTTTCGTTGGATCCCTCTCCTTTTAAAACTAGATGACCTCCACCTCATATTCACCATGACGACCTCTTTCCTTCACACTGTACTTACCCATGGACCGCCAAGGAGGAGTCTCTCGCCAGCCGCCCGCTCTCCGCCCAGATCCCCCCTCCACGTGTTCATGTCGATCCACCGGCCTCCATCAAGGGGGAGGAGGCATGCTCTAACCATGATGCCCACGAGCCAAGAATACGGACTCAATGTCTCCTGAGCCATTGCCATGTTTCGTTCTGTTCGTTATTAACCCTTGAAGCATCCGACCAATGCGATTACCCTTCTATGGTGACCAATAAAATTGTATGACTTGATGAAGAAAAATATGAATCACTCGGCCATGCAATTTTCTACAAATCCATCTCTAATGAAACGTAATTTGCTACATTTTCTTGAGTAGGTATATTATTCCGCTCAGATAGCCGTAATTGAACAAACTAACCCCTACCCCTCACCAACAACTGTCGTGTAATATAAGTGGGAGGCCTGAATGTGTCCACATAATTTTTTATGCGATAAGTGGACATCCCACGAAATCTCACGTCAATGATAGACTCAGCTAAACTATTGTCCCAAAGCAAAATACTGCTGCTGGACACTTCAACTAACCTACTACTGATGTGTCATAGTTCTTATTGAGCAACTGGATATAAATTTAAAACATTAATCTCTATTTTACAAATTGTTGTTGTGTCTAAAAAATAGTTCAGCTCAATGCACACATGAAATACAGATAGGATACAAAAATGTTACAAATCAAGGAGTATTACAATGCAGCTGCATATGCATGGAGTAAAAAATTCTAAGGATGTTGTTTACAGCTTCATTGTCGGCATAGCTGAGAAGGTGCACCAAAAATCACTTCCTTAGCTCGCAACCATCCTATATGAGCATTATAAGTCATCATCTTGGAGTTTTAACATGGAAGAATATAAAATTATGAAACAATGAATACTCACCCTGCAAATTGGTTGATTTAGTTCTTTCCCATTTCATGATGCATAAATTATAAGAAAAATATCCCACTTTATGCATCGGCTCCGATTCCCTGCAAACTCGCACACAATCTTCAGAGGAAATAATATTTAGAAACATGGCGAGAACAAGGATACATGATTGTAATGATAATAACATACAAAAGAATTAGGTCCATGTAGTGATCAATAGTCTCTTTCAAGATATATGTAGCTTGTTGCATGCCACTATGCGCCCTATAAAAACTCGTGGTGCATAGTCTGGTTGTAGCGACCACGATCCAAATGGACCAAAGTCTCTGTGTTCTGTGTCATCCCTGGATCGGTAATGCTGACACACACAGTACTTGAAGGATTTATAACAGAGTGGCAATCACACACTTATTACATCGAATGTCTCAAACGAGAACTTATTACAACAGTTTATGGCATAAGGCCATCTAACAAAATAACAATGGAAGGCTTGGAAGATAAGTGAGTCCATCAACTCCAACGGCATAGCTGAGTGCATGACAAACGAGCTAGCGCACCTTACTCTTCTTCTGAAAAGTCTGCAACATAACATGTTGCAGCCCGAAACGAGTCAGCACATGTAATATGCTGGCAAGATAACACAGTAGAGCAAGTAACAGAATAAAGGCTAACACTATATGCATATTTGGCTGGTGGAGGCTCTAAGGTTAAAGTTTTTGCATAAAGCCAATTTTCCCCTACAACAAAGGAATAAATTTTATTTTAACTATCATTGTAGTTGAAACATCAATGAGAAGGTACCTCCAACTCAATCCCAATTAAAGTAGTCATTATTAACCCAACAAATTAATTTTAGAGTGATGAGATCAACCAATAATTCAAGTACCAGATACTCAAGATTGTCCATAACCGGGAACACGGCTAATCATGACCAGTTTGTACACTCTGCAGAGGTTTGTGCACTTTTCCCCACAAGACTCGATCTCCTCCGTTGGATTTCTCGCACTGCATGGTGTTTGAGAAACGGATGACCGAGACACAGTCTTTCAGAAGCATTTACTCTTTACCCTGGGTGGATCCATACACCTACTTTCCCCTACATCAGCTACTCCACCACTGAAAGAGCTCACACAACTTACTCATACTATGCCAGAGCCCGTAATGGCATTGTGGCTACACACAGAAGTTTATAGCATGAATAGTTTTATGATCCCTTTGAGCCTGGGTGGCATTCCATAGGATAATCACACGGTTCCTCCGAGATTTCCTAGGACAACACTGGATTCTCCAGGTGCCCTGCAACCAATCCACCCAGATGTGTATTCAAGTACCACCTTAAGTTGAACCATTAATTAATATCTCACATCTGCCATGGATACTCTCAAACCCAATCCACGTCTACAAGCATAGCATGGCAACCTAAGCATAGCGTAGAAGTAACTCCCAAGGGTTTGAAAATAATGGAGGTAATAGGTTCTACCTCAATCTACTCCCCAGACCCACAAGTTAACAGATCCTACTCATGTGATGTGTGAGGGTTTGATCTAATGCATAAAAACTGGGTAATAAAAGGTATGATCAAAGTGTTACTTGCCTTGCTGATGATTCACAAAACCTAGGGACTCGTAGTAGCACGCTTCACACTCCGGGAATTCTATCGCAAGCAAACAATAGCATACATAAGCAAACAAGCAAAGATGCACAGATAAAACTCCAAATAAGCAGATCTAACCAGAAAGTTCAACTTAAGAACTCCGGTTTGCAAAAAGAATCAAATCTAACGGAGCAACGAAACTCAAACTGCGAAAGAAACAAGACCCGTTTACTAGTTTGATCTAAAGTCAAAATTTTACAGTAGCAAAACCTTGTTCAAGTTGGTTAAACGGAAAGAGGGTTTCGAGACGAAGATCTGGGCGCTTGAATCGCCGTATTCCGACTCTCGAGCGAAAAGAAAAACTAAAAACAAGATCAGGGTAGAAATCACGATCGAAAATAATCACGGAAAAGCCCTGAAAAAGAAAACTGACGAACAGGATAACGAACAAATGTTCGTTGTCTGTGACTAACGGGCGAACAACGTTCGTTAAAACGAATGCACGGACGAACGTTCGCTAAATAATTAAACCGAAAAAACCAAACCGATCTATTAAAAATAGATATAGGGTATTAAAAAAAACCAAACGGTTTAAAAAACCGGTGGTGAGGTCGGCGGCGGCTACCTCCGGCGGCGGGGTCGGTGGCGGCTACCTCCAGCGAGTGCGGCGACGGGGCGGCGAGCTCCGGCGCGGGCGGCGGTGGGCTGCAGCAGCGGCGGCGGCTTGCTGCGGCGGCGGCGGTGGTGTGAGGTGACGAGACGGGG
>LR738713.1:457539327-457559810 GCA_902687465.1 Secale cereale | reverse complement strand
TGCCATGGTGGCAGGCGGGCGAGGCGAGGACTCCTGGTCGGAGTCGGGGGCGACGACGCGGCGCTAGGCCGGCTGGGCTACGGCCTAGTTGGTCCGAACCTTTTTTTTAAATTATTCCGACACAGAAAAACAGAAAAATAAAATACTAAACAGAGACGAAAAATTCCTAAAGAAATTTTCACCGTCCTCTAATAATATTTAGGACAAAGTGAACATTTTTCCCGGACCTAAATGCAATTTTGAAAAACGCGCATTTTTCCTATGCAAATAAAATCGCAAATAAAACCGAATAAAATTCCAAAGTGATTTTAATATTTTTCCTCCAATATTTCTTTTGTTTTGGAGAAGTCATATTATCTCCTCTCATATATTTTATTAAGAAATATTTTTAGGAGAGAAAACTATTAAAACCGAAGTGATCCCCGTACCGGTATTTGAGAAAACTCAAATAAGAAAATGGTAAAATCCCCAACTCTCTCCGTGGGTCCTTGAGTTGCTTAGAATTTTCTAGGATCGCAAGAACACAAATGCAATAAAATATGCAATGCAATATGATCTATGTATAACATTCCAAATTGAAAATTTGGGATGTTACAAACCTACCCCCTTAGAATGAATCTCGCCCTCGAGATTCGGTTGGGCTAGAGAATAGATGTGGGTGGTCCTTGCGTAGATCGTCCTCTCGTTCCCAGGTGGCTTCATCCTCGGTATGGTGACTCCACTGAACTTTGCAAAACTTGATAACTTTGCTGCGGGTGACTCTGCTCGCAAACTCGAGGATCTTGATGGGTTTCTCCTCGTAAGTCAGATCACTATCCAACTAAATTGCTTCCAGGGGCACCGTGTCTCTTAAAGGAATATCGGCCATCTCCGCATGGCACTTCTTAAGCTGAGAAACGTGAAACACGTCGTGAACTCCTGACAATCCTTCGAGTAACTCCAACTTGTAGGCAACCTCTCCCATGTGTTCCAAAACACGGTATTGTCCCACAAATCTCGGGGCTAACTTTCCCTTAACTCCGAAATGTTTAACTCCTCGCAGAGGCGACACTCTCAAGTACACTCTTTCTCCGATTTCATAGACTTCTTCCTTGCGCTTAGAGTCTACATAACTCTTCTGCCTGGACTGAGCTACCTTTAGTCTATCTCGAATCAGCTTAACCTTCTCTTCTGACTCTTTGATCAGATCTAGTCCAAATAACTGACGGTCTTCGACTTCATCCCACATTAACGGCATTCAGCATCTCCTCCCGTACAATGCTTCGAACTGTGCCATCTTCAAACTAGCCTGGTAGCTGTTGTTGTACGAGAACTCCGCATAGGGCAAGTTGTCGTCCCAACTAGATCCATAATCTAGCACACAAGCTCTCAACATGTCCTCCAGAATCTGATTGACTCTCTCGGTCTGTCCATCAGTCTGCGGGTGAAAAGCTGTACTGAATTCTAGCCTAGTTCCCAAAGTCTGGTGTAACTGATGCCAAAACTTTGAGGTAAATGGTGTTCCTCTATCTGATACGATGGTCCTCGGAACTCCGAGCATACATACGATCCTGGTCATGTATATCTTGGCCAACTTCGCACTGGTATATGTGGTTTTCACGGGGATAAAGTGGGCTACTTTGGTCAAGCGATCCACTACTACCCAGATTGAATCATATCCCGATCTGGTCCTGGGCAATCCGGTGATAAAGTCCATGCCAAGATTATCCCACTTCCATTCGGGTATTGGCATAGGATATAGTAATCCCGATGTTTCGCCTTTACTCTCTAGCATACATCACATACTTCTACATACTCGGCAATATCCTTCTTCATTCCCGTCCACCAGAAACGTTCCTTCAAATCCAAATACATCTTAGTGTTTCTGGGGTGTATCGAGTATGTCAAATCATGTGCTTCCTGTAGTATCAACTTCCTGATCTCGGCGTTGTTGGGCACATAGATTCGATCCTCAAACCACAAGGTGTCGTGTTCGTCCTCACAAAAACCCTTGGCTTTTCCTTCACTCATCTTCTCCTTGATTTCGGCAATCTCTTTATCGTCCTTTTGGGCTTCTCGTATCTTTCCCAACAATGTTGACTGAACCTCCAATGTTGCAACAAAACCTCTAGGAACTATCTCCAAACGAAGCTCCCTGAGATCTTCTGCTAACTCCTTTGGCAATCCTCCCTTCACTAGGGTATTTGCATAACTCTTCCGGCTCAAAGCGTTTGCAACCACATTGGCCTTGCCTGGATGATAGTGCAGCTTCATATCATAATCCTTTATAAGTTCCAACCATCTCCTCTGTCTAAGGTTCAACTCCTTCTGAGTGAAAATGTACTTCAAACTCTTGTGATCCGTGTACACATCACAATGATTTCCAATAGGGAAATGTCTCCAGGTTTTGAGCGCATGCACAACTACTGCTAGTTACAAATCATGCGTAGCATAATTCAACTCGTGCGGTCGAAGTTGTCGAGATGCATAAGAAACAACTCTTCCTTCCTGACTGAGTACTCCTCCAAGTACTAAGCGTGAAGCATCGCAGTACACTTGGAAATCCTTGCGTATATTTGGTAAGATCAGCACTGGGGCTGTCGTCAAACGTTTCTTCAATTCCTGGTAACTTTCTTCGCACTCTTAAGTCCAATGAAACTTTGTGTCCTTCTTCAATAATGCCGTTATAGGCTTTGCAATCTTGGAGAAATTCTCTATGAATCTCCGGTAATATCCAGCGAGTCCAAGAAAACTGCGGATCTCTCCAACTGAAGTGGGTGCCAACCACTCAGTGACTGTCTGTACGTTGACAAGATCCACTGCTATACCTTCTCCTGATATAACATGTCCTAAGAATCCAACTTCCTTCAACCAAAACTCACATTTGCTAAACTTGGCATACAACTGATGTTCTCTGAGCTTCTCTAGAACCAAACACAAATGTTCCGCGTGTTCCTCTTTGTTCTTCGAGTACACCAAGATATCATCAATGAATACCATGACAAACTTATCCAAGAATTCCATGAACACCTTATTCATCATACTCATGAAATAGGCATGGGTGTTAGTCAATCCAAATGACATAACTGTATACTCATATAGCCCATACCTTGTGGTGAAGGCTGTCTTAGGTATATCCTTCTTTCGGATCTTCAACCGGTGGTATCCTGATCGTAGATCGATCTTGGAGAATACTTTAGCTCCTTGAAGTTGGTCGAACAAATCATTGATCATCGGCAGTGGGTACTTATTCTTAATCATTACTTCATTCAGTGCTCGATAATCAACGACCATTCTTAGGGATCCGTCCTTCTTCTAGACCAAAAGCACTAGGGCTCCCCAAGGTGATGAACTTCGTCGAATAAATCCTTTCTCCAATGACTCCTTAATCTGCTTCTTGATCTTTTCCAGATCATTTGCTGGCATTCCATATGGTCTCTTCGATATTGGTCCGGTGCTAGGCAATAGCTCTATAAAAAACTCAATATCCCTATCTGGCGGCATGCCTGGTAGCTCCTCTGGAAATACATCCAGATAATCCTGTACTACAAGCACTTCCTCCTGAACAACTCCCGAGAGAGAATGTACTTGTGTCCTTCTAGGCGAATGCCTAGATACATACTTGATCCTTTTTCCCTCCGGGGTGGTAAGCAGAATAGACTTACTGGCACAGTCGATGTTCCCTCCATACATCGATAGCCAATCCATACTTAGTATCACATACAATCCTTGTGACTCCAAAACTATCAGGTCTGAGGGGAAACCATGGCGTCCAATGGTCAATGGCACTTGAAAACATCCTTGATGTGCCATGTACTCTGCTCCTAGGGAACTTACTAACATGGGGGTCATAAGAACTTTGGTGGGCAACTTATGTCTATTTATGAATCCCCTTGAAATGTATGAATGCGATGCACCAGTATCGAAAAGAACTACAGCGGTAAATGACTTAACCAAAAACTTACCGACAACTGCATGTGGTTGCTCTTCGACCTCCTCCACGGTCACGTGGTTCACTTGTCCTTTGTTGAATGGGTTGGGCTTCTTCCCAGCGCTTCCATTGTCGTTCCCATTCTTCGCTCCAGGGCACTCCGTGGCATAGTGTCCATTCTTCCCGCACTTGAAACAGGTAACGTGACTTAAATCCCTCTTGGCGGGTGTGGATGGAGTGGAGCGGTTCTGATTATTGCTTGCTCCATTCCCATTCCCATTCTTGGAGACATTGTGGTTGTGAGAACTTCCTCCATTATGGGTGTGGCCTCCATGGTTATGGGTGTATCCTGCCGAGTTCGGGGTGAAATGGGGCTTCTGCTGGGCTCCAGAATTATTCCTTCCTTGTCCATACTTACTCTTGCAGCTCTCAATCTGCTGCTGCTTCCCTTCAATCATAAGAGCCTTGTCTACCAACTCCTGGTAGTTGTTGAAGGTTGCCACCATCAACTGTATGCTCATCTCATCATTCAGCCCTTCCATAAACTTCTCCTGCTTCGCGGCATCTATGGCCACATCATCCGGGGCATAACGAGATAGAGTACTAAACTCATCTACGTATTGAGCCATAGTATGACTTCCTTGGCTTAAGTTGCGAAACTCTCGCTTCTTCATGCTCATGGCTCCAGTTGAGACATGGGCAGTGACAACAGCTTGCTGAAACTGATCCCAAGTGACATTGGCTACATGGAAAATGGATGTGTAATTCTCCAACCATGCTGCTGCTGGTCCAGCCAACTGATGTGCGGCAAAACGCACCTTCTCAGCATTCGTGCAATTTGCGGTGGTCAAATTCCTTCCAATCTTGCATAGCCAGTCATCAACAACTATTGGTTCAATGCTGCTAGCAAACACCGGTGGTTGCAACCTTAGAAAACGGGCCAGGTTGTCCATGGGTGGTGGTGGTGTAGGGTTGTTGTTGTTGTTCTGATTGTTCTGGTTGTTCTGGACAAGAAGTTGCATCAAAGTGTTCTGCTGCTGGATCAACTGAGTGAGCTCAGGGGGAAACTGAAATCCGGGCTCACATCTCGGAGGCATCTGATGGGTTTAGAGGGAAGAGATTAGAATACAAATGAGGTCTAAGGGAAATTTCACTACCCATATGCACATGAGACAAACACAATCATATCACACCGATCAATTTCAAGCAAGGGCTTACAAAGATTCTAACTAACGTTACAAAGTGCTCTAAATTCTACTATATGGGGAAAACTACTAGTCATAGGGTGGTCATCTAGAAATTTTGATCGGCGGAAGATTCCATGATATCTGCTCCAGCTTCATCTTCATAGTCATCATCACTATCATCGAGGTCTGAGTCGGTGTCGTCGCTGATGATGTAGTCCTCAGAACGTATCTCCTTAGGTTCTTCTTCTTCTTCTTCTCCTCCTGGTGCTGGGTCTCCCATGAATACTCCTAGCTTCCTTGTCAAGTCATCATTCTTCTCCACAAGTATTGTCATCTCCTCCTTGTATCCGTTGCGTGTAGACTTGAGTTCCTCTTCTAGCTCCAAGTTCCTGGTTAGCGCCTTCTTCAAATCTATCATCCCTGCGCACATCTGGTGTTCCTATCGTCAAATGTGCTGGTTTAACTCCTGGATGAACGCTGCAATGGACCTGTCCTTCCGGGTACTGATCATGTCCCATTGCTCATCTTGGCGTCCACATATCTGATAGATAGTGTCCTTCAGATCCTACTTGTAGACTTGTCCAATATGTTCCATGGTAAAGTGGGCTGCCATACTCTTGCCGAGGCTCCAGGTTGGTGCATCAAAGGAAAACTCTATGGGGTCAGTGGATGGTGCAAATGTCCTCCCGAGAATTTGAACTTGAATATTCCATCGCTCCTCTTCCGGCAGTGTGGCGGTGTAGGTCCCGGTGAAGCTTGGTATTTCGATGTTCAGGTACCTAGTGACTTCCTTCAAGTGTCGTCCAAAAGGTGTGTCTTCATCCGGTTGAGTGAACTTGTTCCTTGGGTCCACCATCCTAAAGAGTAGAAAATAGAGAGGAGTCAGAAATGAGTAGAGAAGAGTGACCTAGGGTTTATCTTAGTGGTCGTGTCCTACAGTCAGCGTGTGCTCTGATACCATCTTGTAGCGACCACGATCCGAATGGACCGAAGTCTCTGTGTTCTGTGTCATCCCTAGATCGGTAATGCTGACACACACAGTACTTGAAGGATTTATAACAGAGTGGCAATCACACACTTATTACATCGAATGTCTCAAACGAGAACTTATTACAACAGTCTATGGCATAAGGCCATCTAACAAAATAACAACGGAAGGCTTGGAAGATAAGTGAGTCCATCAACTCCAACGGCATAGCTGAGTGCATGACAAACGACCTAGCGCACCTTACTCTTCTTCCAAAAAGTCTGCAATGTAACATGTTGCAGCCCGAAACGGGTCAGCACATGGAATATGCTGGCAAGATAACACAGTAGAGCAAGTAACAGAATAAAGGCTAACACTATATGCATATTTGGCTGGTGGAGGATCTAAGGTTAAAGTTTTTGCATAAAGCCAATTTTTCCCTACAACAAAGGAATAAATTTTATTTTAACAATCATGGTAGTTTAAACATCAATGAGAAGGTACCACCAACTCAATCCCAATCAAAGTAGTCATTATTAACCCAACAAATTAATTTTAGAGTGATGAGATCAACTTATAATTCAAGTACCAGATACTCAAGATTGTCCATAAACGGGGACACGGCTAATCATGATCACTTTGTACACTCTGTAGAGGTTTGTGCACTTTTCCCCACAAGACTCGATCTCCTCCATTGGATTTCTCGCACTGCATGGTGTTTGAGAAACGGATGACCGAGACACAGTCTTTCAGAATTATTTACTCTTTACCCCGGGTGGACCCGTACACCTACTTTCCCCTACATCAGCTAGGTCACCACTAAAAGAGCTCACACAACTTACTCATACTATGCCAGAGCCCATAATGGCATTGTGGCTGCACACGGAAGTTTCTAGCATGAATAGTTTTATGATCCCTTTGAGCCTGGGTGGCATTTCGTAGGATAATCACACGGTTCCTCTGGGATTTCCCAGGACAACACTAGATTCTCCAGTTGCCCTACAACCAATCCACCCAGATGTGTATTCAAGTAGCCACCTTAAGTTGAACCATTAATTAACATCTCACATCAGTCATGGATACTCTCAAACTCAATCCACGTCTACGAGCATAGCATGGCAACCTAAGCATAGCGTAGAAGTAACTCCCAAGGGTTTGAAAATAATGCAGGTAACAGGTTCTACCTCAATCTACTTCCCAGACCCACAAGTTAAGAGATCCTACTCATGCAATGTGTGAGGGTTTGATCTAATGCATAAAAATTGGGTAGTAAAAGGTATGATCAAAGTGTTACTTGCCTTGCTGATGATTCACAAAACCTAGGGACTCGTAGTAGCATGCTTCACACTCCAGGAATTCTATCGCAAGCAAACAATAGCATACATAAGCAAACAAGCAAAGATGCACAGATAAAACTCCAAATAAGCAGATCTAACCAGAAAGTTCAACTTAAGAACTCCAGTTTGCAAAAAGAATCAAATCAAACGGAGCAACGAAACTCAAACTACGAAAGAAACAAGATCCATTTACTAGTTTGATATAAAGTCAAAATTTTACAGTAGCAAAACCTTGTTCAAGTTGGTTAAATGGAAAGAGGGTTTTGAGACGAAGATCTGGGCGCTTGAATCGCCTGATTCCGACTCTCGAGCGAAAAGAAAAACTAAAAACAAGATCAGGGTAGAAATCACGATCGAAAATAATCGCGGAAAAGCCCTGAAAAAGAAAACTGACGAACAGGCTAACGAACGAACGTTCGTTGTCTGTGACTAATGGGCGAACAACGTTCGTTAAAATGAACGTACGGGCGAATGTCCGCTAAACAACTAAACCGAAAAAACCGAACCGATCTATTAAAAATAGATCTAGGGTTAAAAAAAACCAAACGGTTTTTAAAAAACCAGCGGCGAGGTCGGCGGCGGCTACCTCTGGCGGCGGGGTCGACGGCGGCTACCTCCAGCGAGGGCGGCGGCGAGCTCGAGCGCGGGCGGCGGTGGGCTGCAACGGCGGCTTGCTGCGGCGGTAGCGACGGCGCGGCGCAGGCGGCGGCGGTAGTGTGAGGCGGCGAGATGGGGGGGCTGCTTTTCAAGGGCCAGGGGGGCTGGCTTGGGGGAGGGGGCAAGGCGGTGGGGCGACCAACTCGGCCACGGCGGCAGGCGGGCGAGGCGAGGACTCCTGGTCGGAGTCGGGGGCGGCGGCGCGGCGCTGGGCCGGCTCGGCTTCGGCCCACTCGGTCCGAACCCTTTTTTTTAAATTATCCTGACGCAGAAAAGCACAAAAATAAAATACTGAACGGAGACGAAAAATTCCGAAATAAATTTTCACCGTCCTCTAATAATATTTAGGACACAGTGAACATTTTCCCGGACCTAAATGAAATTTTGAAAAAACGGGCATTTTTCCTATGCAAATAAAACGGAATAAAATTCCAAAGTGATTTTAATATTTTTCCTCCAATATTTCTTTTGTTTTGGAGAAGTCATATTATCTCCTCTCATATATTTTATTAAGAAATATTTTTAGGAGAGAAAACTATTAAAACCAAAGTGATCCCCGTAGCGGTAATTGAGAAAACTCAAATAAGAAAACGGTAAAATCCCCAACTCTCTCCGTGGGTCCTTGAGTTGCTTAGAACTTTCGAGGATCGCAAGAACACAAATGCAATAAAATATGCAACGCAATATGATCTATGTATAACATTCCAAATTGAAAATTTGGGATGTTACACTGGTGCATCTTACGTGCTAATTGGATAAGCTTAAACTCGAGAGAATATTATAATAATATCTAGTTACCTGCATTGAACACACATATAGAACTTCTCTGGTTGATCTAACAAACTCCATCAAGTTCTATGTTGTACCGGCTACAGATATCTCACAAATTCATTGGAGTTACTTGTTTTAGGTTCTTCTCATTATATGTTAATACATGATTTCTCACAAGCCACGTAGACCTCACTGATAAATATAAATTACAAGTGAAATTATGTAGACTTACTCGCACAATCAAATCATCCTCTGGCAAATAAAGTTGTAGTGGTTCATCTAAGGCTGCACACCTGATAGTTTGGAAGGTGGAAGCACCTAGAAATAAGCATAACATATCAGAAACACCATTTTCTTTTCTAGTATGTAACCGCACATCTCCACCACAGGAAAAGAAGATGACATGCTAAAGAATTATTATTGATCACAAAAGGATATATTAAATTAAAGGGTTAACTGGATTCATGCCACTACAACTTTCATGACTTGGAAATATGTCATTACAAAAACCAAGCTTGGAAATATGCCACTACAACTTTCCTACACATCTACATATGTCGTTTTCTTCAATACGTGACCGAATACCGCCCTTATACTATCCGTATCAGTTCACGTTGATGAATCTTTATACCGGATTGATGCCCTTGCCCAAACTATCCCCTCCGCTCAGCCTAGATGTGCACGCTCCACTCGCCTGCTAGCTAGATGTACCTCATCATCAAGCACCTCACCTGCTGCACCTTGCACAACACCGCTCAGGGCCACCGCAAGGCGCCGACGCTGGCTCCGACCCCAAGATTCGACGCCAACGCTCGCCGCGCGCCACATGAGCCTACTGGCTCTGCTGGCCTCTTCGCTCGCGGCGCTCGCGCCTAGTGGACTGATAACCCACAAGTATAGGGGATAGCAACTGTTTTCGAGGGTAGAGTATTCAACCCAAATTTATTGATTCGACACAAGGGGAACCAAAGAATATTCTCAAGTATTAGAAGTTGAGCTGTCAATTCAACCACACCTGAAAGACTTAATATGTGCATCAAAGTATTTAGTAGCAAAGTAGTATGGCAGTAACGGTAACTGTGGCAAAAGTAACAGTAGCAGTTTTGTATTAATTGTAACAATGGCAGCGGAAAAGTAACTAAGAGAAGATCAGTATGTGAAAAGCTCATAGGCATTGGATCAGTGATGGATAATTATGTCGGATGCGATTCCTCGTGTAATAGTTATAACATATGGTGACACAGAACTAGCTCCAGTTCATCAATGTAATGTAGGCATGTATTCCGAATATAGTCATACGTGCTTATGGAAAAGAACTTGCATGACATCTTTTGTCCTACCCTCCCGTGGCAGCGGGGTCCTATTGGAAACTAAGGGATACTAAGGCCTACTTTTAATAGAGTACCGGACCAAAGCATTAACACTTAGTGAATACATGAACTCCTCAAACTATGGTCATCACCGGGAGTGGTCCCGATTGTTGTCACTTCGGGGTTGCCAGATCATAATACATAGTAGGTGACTATTGACTTGCAAGATCAGAACAATAACTCACGTATATTCATGAAAACATAATAGGTTAAGATCTGAAATCATGGCACTCGGGCCCTAGTGACAAGGATTAAGCATCGCAAAGTCATAGCAACATCAATCTTAGAACATAATGGATACTAGGGATCAAACCCTAACAAAACTAACTCGATTACATGGTAAATCTCATCCAACCTATCACCGTCCAGCAAGCCTATGATGGAATTACTCACGCACGGCGGTGATCATCATGAAATTGGTGATGGAGGAAGGTTGATGATGACGACGACGACGATCTCCACTCTCCGGAGCCCCGAACGGCCTCCAGATCAGCCCTCCCGAGAGAGATTAGGGCTTGGCGGCGGCTCCATATTGTAAAACGCGATGAATCCTTCTCTCTGATTTTTTTCTCCCCAAAAGTGAATATATGGAGTTGGAGCCTAGGTCGGTGGAGCCTCAGGGGGCCCACGAGATAGGGGGGCACGCCCAGGGGGCAGGCGCACCCCCCACCCTCGTGGACGAGGTGTGGGCCCCCTGGTCTTGATTCTTTGCCAGTATTTTTTATATATTCCAAAAATATTCTCCGTGGATTTTCAGGTCATTCCGAGAACTTTCATTTTTGCAAAAAAATAACACCATGGCAATTCTGCTGAAAACAGCGCCAGTCCGGGTTAGTTCCATTCAAATCATGCAAGTTAGAATCCAAAACAAGGGCAAAAGTGTTTGGAAAAGTAGATACGTTGGAGACGCATCAACTCCCCCAAGCTTAAACCTTTGCTTGTCCTCAAGCAATCCAGTTGACAAACTGAAAGTGATAAAGAAAAACTTTTAGAAACTTTGTTTCCTCTTGTTGTTGCAAATATGTAAAGCTATCATTCAAGTTTTCAGCAAAGATTATGAACTAACCACATTCGCAATAACTTATAGGTCTCATGTTTACTCATATCAATGGCATAATCAACTAGCAAGCAATAATAATAAACCTCATATGACAACACTTTATCAAAACAATCATAATATGATATAACAAGATGGTATCTCGCTAGCCCTTTCTCAGACCACAAAACATAAATGCAGAGCACCTCTGAAGATGAAGGATTGACTAGACATTGTAATTCATTGTAAAAGAGATCCTGTCCCAGTCATACTCAATTTAAATTAATAGCAATGCATGCAAATGATAGCGGTGCTCTCCAACTGGTGCTTTTTAATAAGAGGATGATGACTCAATATAAAAGTAAATAGATAGGCCCTTCGCAGAGGGAAGCGGGGATTTGCAGAGGTGCGAGAGCTCGAGTTTTGAAATAGAGATAAATAATATTTTGAGTGGCATACTTTCATTGTCAACATAACAACCAAGAGTTCTCGATATCTTCCATGCTACACACATTATAGGCGGTTCCCAAACAGAATGGTAAAGTTTATACTCCCCCACCACCAACAAGCACACTCCACGGCTGGCCCAAAACAACGGGTACCATCCATACCAACAACAGTCCTAGGGAGTTTTGTTTAATTATTTTGATTTGATTTAAGCATGGGACTGTGCATCCCGGTTACCGGCCATTTTCTCGTGAATAATGAGCGGAGTCCACTCATCGTGAGAATAACCCACCTATCATGGAAGATATAGACATCCCTAGTTGATACATGAGTTGTTCGAGCATACAGAACGGAATTTCATTTAAAGGTTTGGAGTTTGGCACATACAAATTTACTTGGAACGGCAGGTAGATACCGCATATAGGAAGGTATGGTGGACTCATATTGAATAACTTTGGGGTTTATGGAAGTGGATGCACAAGCAGTATTCCCGCTTAGTACGAGTGAAAGCTAGAAAGAGACTGGAAAGCGGCCAGCTAGAGAGCAACAACAGCCATGAACATGCATTAAAATTAATCAAAAATGGATGCAAGCATGAGTAGGATATAAATCACCATGAACATGAATATCGTGGAGGATATGTTGATTTTGTTTCAACTACATGCGTGAACATGTGCCAAGTTAAACCACTTGAATCATTCAAAGGAGGATACCACCCTATCATACCTCATCACAACCATTTTAATATCATGTTAGCACGCAAGGTAAATCATTATAAACTCCTAGCTAATTAAGCATGGCATGAGTAGCTATAATCTCTAATTGTCATTGCAAGCATGTTTCATTCATAATAGGCTGAATCAGGAACGATGAACTAATCATATTTACAAAAACAAGATAGGTCGAGTTCATACCAGCTTCTCTCATCTCAATCAATCCATCATATATCGTCATTATTGCCGTTCACTCGCACGACCGAACAGTGTGGATAATAATAATAGTGCACGTGCATTGGACTAAGCTAGAATCTGCGAGCATTTAATACAAGGGAGAAGACAAGGTAATATGGCTCTTGGTTAAGTCAACAATAATGCATATTAGAGCCACTCAACATTTTCATCATGGTCTTCTCCTCTTGACCCCCAAAGAAAAGAAAAGAAATAAAACTATTTACACGGGAAAGCTCCCAACAAGCAAAAGAAGAACTAGAAATCTTTTTGGGTTTTCTTTTAATTACTACTACTACAGGCAAGGAAAGCAAACTCGCTAAAAGCTACAACTAATAATATATTTTTTTGCTTTTCTTAAGGTTTTTCCGACACACAAGAAAAAGACTAAGAAAAGAAAATAAACTAGCATGGATAGTACAATGAAAAAGTATGGGCACCGACAACTAGAATGAGTGTGTGAACATGAATATAATGTCGGTGAGGAATACGTACTCCCCCAAGCTTATGCTTTTGGCCTAAGTTGGTCTATGGCCACGGATCAAAGCTACTCTCTCTGGTGTACGGAGGAGTGTCCTCTAGATGCAACTGTCTGGCAATCTCCTCCGGATCCCACTGATAAACCGACTGCCGATAAGGGTCAAGTGGTGACTCCGACTCGGGCTTTGGAACTTATCCCAGGCTCCAGTATGCATAAATGACATCTGGCAAGATGAGGCACATGCCTGGAAGTATATCAAACAAAGAGGGTGCACGCAAGGTAATAATCTCACAGTACTTCTTATCAGATATCAATTTATACTTAAGCGACTTCTTCTTATCTTTAACAATAAAATCATGTGCTATCATACTCTTATAATCTAGAAAAACAAGGGGCAACAACTTCTCCTCCTTCTGCTTATCCTCCGAGCTTTGGCTCGAAGAGCCTCTCAATAATCTCCTCAACATTTTCTTCATGAAAAATTTCTGAAATTTTTAGTGACTCAAAATAAAAGTGAACCAAACTCAACAAGATTAATAGGAACTACTCCCACAAGTGCCCAGAGACTATATCATGCATTAGAACTACTTGGGACCACATAAATTTGACATGCAAGCTCAAGAAGAGGGTCACCTTAGCAGCAAAAATTTGCAATAAATAAAGCACTAGAACAAAAATAATTGGACCATTGGAGGAGTCACATACCGAAGAACAATCTCCCCAAACAGTTTCGTGAATGGAGCTTTGATGACCGACAAGTGTAGGGGATCTATCCTAGTCCTTTCGATAAGTAAGAGTGTCGAACCCAACGAGGAGCAGAAGGAAATGATAGGCAGTTTTCAGTAAGGTATTTTCTGCAAGCACTGAAATTATAGGTAACAGATAGTTTTGTGATAAGGTAATTGGTAGCAAGTGACAAAAGGTAAAAGTAAATAAGGTGCAACAAGGTTTCCCAATCCTTTTTTTTTAGCAAAGTACAAGCCTGAACAAACTCTTATATGAAGGAAAGCGCTCCCGAGGACACACAGGATTTATCGTCAAGCTAGTTTTTATCACGATCATCTGATTCGTGTTCGGTACTTTGATAATTTGGTATGTGGGTGGACCGGTGCTTGGGTGCTATCCTTACTTGGACAAGCCTCCCACTTATGATTAACCTCTAATGCAAGCATCCGCAACTAAAAAGAAGTATTAAGGTAAACCTAACCATAGCATGAAACAAGTGGATCCAAATCAGCCTCTTACGAAGCAACGCATAAACTAGGGTTTAAGATTTTGTCACTCTAGCAACCCATCATCTACTTATTACTTCCCAATGCCTTCCTCTAGGAAATGGTGAAGTGTCATGTAGTCGATGTTCACATGACACCACTAGAGGAGAGACAACATACATCTCATTAAAATATCGAACGAATACCAAATTCACATGACTACTTATAGCAAGACTTCTCCCATGTCCTCAGGAACAAAAGTAACTACTCACAAGACATAATATTGTTCATGATCAGAGGGATATTAATATTCATAATGGATCTGAACAGATGATCTTCCACCAAATAAACCAACTAGCATCAACTACAAGGAGTAATCAACACTACTAGCAACCCACAGGTACCAATCTGAGGTTTGTGTAGAAAGATTGGATACAAGAGATGAACTAGGGTTTGAGAGGAGATGGTGCTGGTGAAGATTTTGATGAAGATAGCTCTCCCCAAGATGGGAGAGTTGTTGGTGATGACGGCAGTGATGATTTCCCCCTGCCGGAGGGAAGTATCCCCGGCAGAACAGCTCTGCCGGAGCCCTAGATTGGTTTCCGCCAAGGTTCCACCTCGAGATAGCGGCGTCTGGTCCCGAAAGCCTCTTCCTGATTTTTTTCCAGGTAAAAACACCTCATATAGGAGAAGATGGGCATCGGGGGGCCCACGAGGCAGGGGGCGCGCCCAGAAAGGGGGGGGGGGCGCCCCCCACCCTCGTGGACAGGTGGTGGCCCCCTGTTGATCTTCTTTCGCCAGATATTTTTTATATTTTCTGAAACGGTGTCCTGTGAAGTTTCGGAGCTTTTTGAGTTGTAAAGAATAGGTTTCCAGAGTTTGCTTCTTTTCCAGCCCAGAATTCCAGCTGCCGGCATTCTCCCTCTTCATGTAAACCTTGTAAATAAGAGAGAAAAGGCATAAGTATTGTGACATAATGTATAATAACAGCCCATAGTGCAATAAATATCAACATAAAAGCATGATGCAAAATGGACATATCAACTCCCCCAAGCTTAGACTTCACTTGTCCTCAAGCGAAAGCCGATAACAAAAAATATATCCACATGTTTAGAGATAGAGGTGTCGATAAAAATAAAATACGGACATGAGGGCATCATGATCATTCTTATAACAACAACATATACATATATATATTGTCATATGATTCTTATGATAAAGTAACAATTCATTCACAATATCAAGTATGAATCAGAAACTTCATTGAAAACCAACAAACTATGATCTCGGTCATTGAAGCAATTGCAATTTATCATAACTTCGGAAAGAGTCAACATAAGAGCTTTTCAGCAAGCCTACATACTCAACTATCATATAGTCTTTCAAAATTGCTCACACTCACACAATACTTATGGTTATGAAGTTTTAGCTGGACACAGAGAAAGATAGGGGCTTATGGTGTTGCCTCCCAACCTTTTACCTCAAGGGTAATGTCAACAGTAATAGACCATGAGAACTTACATCCAAGTGGGTATATATGTCAGGATCTTTCCAACACAATGTGCTTGCCAAAGGATAAAATGTAAAAAGGAAAGGTGAATTTAACCTTGACTCTTATAAGGCAAGAATAATAGTAGGCCCTTCGCAGAGGGAAGCAGAGGTTGTCATGTGTTTTTATGGTTGGATGCACAAAGTCTTAGCACAAAAGAAAGTCACTTTATATTGCCACTTGTGATAAGGACCTTTATTATGCAGTCCGTCGCTTTTATTACTTCCATATCACAAGATCGTATAAAGCTTATTTCCCCCACACTAATAAATCATACATATTTTAGCGAGTTTGCAACATGACAACTTACTTGGAAGGATCTTACTCAATCCATAGGTAGATATGGTGGACTCTCATGGCAAAACTGGGTTTAAGGATGTATGGAAGCACAAGTAGTATCTCTACTTGGTGTGAGGAGTTTTGGCTAGCATGAGGGGGAAAGGCAAGCTCAACATGTTGGATGATCCATGACAATATACTTTATTTTGGATATAAGAAAACACAACCCATTATGTTGTCTTCCTTGTCCAACATCAACTCTTTAGCATGACATATTTTAATGAGTGCTCACAATCATAGAAGATGTCCAAGATAGTATATTTGTATGTGAAGCCTCTCTTTCTTCATTACTTCCTATTAATTGCAACGATGACCAAAACTATGTTTGTCAACTCCCAACAACTTCTATTCATCATACTCTTTATATGTGAAGTCATTACTTCCCATAAGATCAATATGATCTCTTGGATACTCTTTATGTTTTCTTTCTTTTTATCATGACCAAGGTGAGGAAATCAAGCCTTTGACTCAGCACTAATCTTTATTATATAGTTCACGGACTCGATTACAAAGGGTAAAGATCATAAAGCAAAAGCTCACAACTAGATCATGCTAACTTTATTCTACTAGATCAAGATACTACCAAAAGGATCGAACTAAGGAAAACGGTAAAGATAGGAGTGATGATGATACGATACCGGGGTCACTCCCCCAAGCTTGGCAGTTGCCAAGGGGAGTGCCCATACCCATATGATTATATCTCCTTCTTCGGAGGTGGTGATGATGTAGGCTTGTTGTCCACCTTCCAAGGCATGGACTCACCATTGTAGAAGGATGATCGAGTCTCTGGGATACTCAAATCTGCAGCCAAACTGTCTTCTTGAATCTATATTCATACTCACAGTTTTGGTTTTGCAGGTCATAGATCTGGGCTTGGAGGTGTTCGATTTCCTCTTGAAGATTGGAGATAGTTTCCCCGAAGATCCTCGAGTCCAGCTTGAGGTTGTTGGCAAGCTCGGAGATCATCATGTGGTTGGTGTTGAGTCCTCGTTCCACCATACCCTGGCACTTGAAAACTTGCTACTCCATTGCTTCGAGTGTTGTCTCCACACTTCTGGTCCTCCTTGGCCCCTCAACATCGCGGATGTGCAGCACCCCCTCATGCAACTCCATGGTTTGAGGATGATGCAGCACCTCTACAAGGTAGGGGTTGATGACCTTCTCGAAGAACTTGTCCTTGGGGGTGTTGGAAGATGCCATGTTGATCTAGATATGTCAAAAACAACACGTCAAAACAAAAACAGAGGATTTTTGTGTGATACAGAGATCAAAACCTTCGGGGGTGTATATAATGAATTTTTACCGACCAAAAGGAGTAACATACAAGAAATAGGAGTCCGGGAGGCACACGAGGTGCCCACGAGGCAGGGGGCGCGCCCAGAGAGGGGGGGGGGGCGCCCTCCACCCTCGTGGATGCCTCGTGTCTCTTCCGGACTGTCACTTATTTTTCTGTTTTTCTAAATATTCCAAAACGGTGAAAAATTGCCTTTAGAACTGTTTTGGAGTCGGTTTACTTACCGTACCACATACCTCTTCCTTTACGGAGTCTGGATCGTTCTGAAAAGTTTCCCTTATGTATTCCTCCGGGGTTACAGTTTCAATACCATTGGTTTCAACATTTATAGGGTTACCTGAGATATAATGTTTGATTCTTTGACCGTTCATCACCTTCAGATTTGTGCCTTCGAAGTTGTTAATTTTTATGGCACCGGAACGATAGACCTCCTCGATAACGTAAGGTCCTTCCCACTTAGAGAGAAGTTTTCCTGCAAAAAATCTTAAATGAGAGTAGTATAGTAATACATAATCACCTACATTAAACTCACGCTTTTGTATCCTTTTGTCATGCCATCTTTTAACTTTTTCTTTAAACAGCTTGGCATTCTCATAGGCCTGGTTTCTCCATTCATCAAGAGAGCTAATGTCAAATAACCTCTTCTCACCGGCAAGTTTGAAATCATAATTGAGCTCTTTAATAGCCCAATATGCCTTATGTTCTAGCTCAAGAGGTAAGTGACAATCTTTTCCATAAACCATCTTATATGGACACATACCCATAGGATTTTTGTATGCAGTTCTATAGGCCCATAGTGCATCATCAAGTTTCTTGGACCAATTCTTTCTAGACCTATTAACTGTCTTTTGCAAAATTAATTTCAACTCTCTATTACTTAGTTCTACTTGACCACTAGTCTGTGGGTGATAAGGGGATGCAATTCTATGATTTACATCATACTTAGCAAGCATTTTACGGAAAGCACCATGAATAAAGTGTGAACACCATCAGTCACTAGGTATCTAGGGACTCCAAACCTCGGAAAAATAACTTCTTTAAGCATCTTAATAGAGGTGTTATGATCGGCACTACTAGTTGGAATAGCTTCTACCCACTTAGTAACGTAATCAACGGCAACTAAAATATGTGTGTACCCACTAGAGGCAGGAAACTGTCCCATATAATCAAAGCCCCAAACATCAAATGGTTCAATAACAAGTGAGTTATTCATAGGCATTTCTTGACGTCTGCTAATATTACCAATGCTTTGACATTCATCACAGGATAAGACAAACTTACGGGCGTCCTTGAAGAGAGTAGGCCAATAAAAACCAGATTGTAATAATTTACGTGTAGTTCTATCTCCAGCATGGTGTCCTCCATAAGCTTCGTAGTGGTACTTGCGTAGGATCTGTTCCAGTTCATGCTCAGGTACACAATGTCTAATAATACCATCTACTCCTTTATAAAGGTGTGGATCATCCCAAAAGTAATGTCTCAAATCAAAGAAGAACTTTTTCTTTTGCTGGTATGTGAAGCTAGGAGGTATAAACTTAGCAACAATATAAATAGCATAATCAGCATACTAAGGAGCAGTACGAGAAGTATTTATGACAGCTAATTGTTCATCAGGAAAGCTATCATCAATAGGTTGTGGGTCATCAAGTATATTCCCTAACCTAGACAAGTTATCTGCTACGGGGTTCTCAGCTCCCTTTCTATCAATAATATGCAAGTCAAATTCTTGCAGCAAGAGAACCCATCTAATAAGTCTAGGTTTAGCATCTTTCTTTTCCATGAGGTATTTGATAGCAGCATGATCAGTGTGAATAGTTACTTTAGAATCAACAATATAAGGTCTAAACTTATCACAAGCAAATACAACTGCTAAAAATTCTTTCTCAGTAGTAACATAGTTTCTCTGGGCACTGTCTAGAGTTTTACTAGCATATTGGATAATATTCAATTTCTTATTAACTCTTTGCCGTAGAACAACACCTACAACATAATCACTAGCATCACACATAATCTCGAAAGGCAAATTCCATTCAGGAGGCTGGACAATAGGTGCAGAGATCGGTGCTTTCTTAAGTATTTCAAATGCTTCTAGACAATCATCATCAAAGCCAAAAGGAATATATTTTTGTAAGAGATTAGTCAGAGGCCTGGAGATTTTGGAGAAGTCCTTTATGAACCTCCTATAAAACTCGGCATGACCAAGGAAACTTCATATACCTTTGATATCCTTGGGGCCCGACATCTTTTCAATAGCATCAACTTTAGCCTTGTCAACTTTGAAAGTGCAACTAATCCCCGGGTGGTTTTGGTAATTAATAACAACATATATATCATTGAACTAATATTTACTTGAGAATCATTTCAGAGAAGTTCGATGATATGGGTATGGAAATGTCTGAAGAAGTGGACCCCTCAAAATGCTAAGACAAGCATTGGCAAAAGCTCAAGACTCTATTTTTGGTTTAGTGATCAAAGATCACATTGAGTCCATAGTAAAGCCAATACTATTAAAAGGGGATGAGGTTGTGTTAATGATCTGGTTGCTCAAGTGCTTGGTGATCTAGCTCCCTCAACTATCAGCACTCTTCACTACTTAACACACTCATAAGTAATCTCGGACAAACCGATTCTGCAAACTCAGTCCCACCGAGATGAACCACCTCAGTTATTCTTCCAAACCCTAATTTCTCGGTCCATCCGATTTTGAGTTTCGGTCTCACCGAAAATGGACTGCCAACCTTCTGTAACCAATTGACATCACTTCGGAATATCCGAGTTGTTATTTTCGGTCCCACCGAGATGGCAAGCTCCAACCTTTGACTCACTTCGGACACACCGAGATGGTATTTTCGGTCCCACCGAAAATCCCAACGTTCACTATATTTGAACTTTCGGTCTGACCGAGTTTTCACTTCGGTCTCACCGAGATTGGTCAAATATGTGTGTAACAGTTGGATTTTGTGTGGAGGCTATATATACC
>LR738713.1:457509041-457534247 GCA_902687465.1 Secale cereale | reverse complement strand
TAGGCCATGATGGAATAGACAAGGTTGCTTCTTCGTGGACCCTTCGTGGGTGGAGCCCTCCGTGGACTCGCGCAGCCGTTACCCTCCGTGGGTTGAAGTCTCCATCAACGTGGATGTACGATAGCACCACCTATCGGAACCACGACAAAAATCTTCGTGTCACCAAACTGCGTTTGATCTTCTCCACCTCTCTTTTACATGTGCAATTTACTTTCCGCTGCTTATACTCTAGAATTGCATGTGTAGGGTGATACTTGAATTGATCTTAATTGTGAAACTGCCAAAAACATTGCATGATCAAAAGGCAGATTTTTTATATTGTCAAGTAGTCTAATCACCCCCCCCTCTAGACATACTTTCGATCCTACAAGTGGTATCAGAGCTTTGGTCTCCATTGTTTTGGTTTCCATTGCATTGGACTCCATAAGCTTGGTTTCACAACCTAGGAGAGTATGGTGTCTAGTGAGGGTAATTATCGTAGAGGTCCTTACTTTGATGGTACAAATTTTGCTAGTTGGAAGCATAAAATGAAAATGCATATTCTTGGTCATAACCCAGCCGCATGGGGCATTATTTGTGTTGGTATGCAAGGTGATTTCTTCGAAGAAGGAAAAGTTCCGGATCGTGAAGCTACACCAGAAGAGTTGCGGATTTTGCAAAACAATGCTCAAGCTTGTGACATTCTCTTCAATGCTTTGTGTCCCGAAGAGTTCAACAAAATCAGCCGTCTTGAGAATGCTAAAGAGATTTGGGATACTTTGGTTGAAATGCACGAAGGTACTGAATCTTTGAAGGAATCAAAGCTAGATATTCTTCAAGGTCAACTTGACAAGTTCAAGATGAAGGATGGTGAAGGAGTCGCTGAAATGTACTCTAGGCTTGCTCTCATCACAAATGAGATTGCCGGCTTAGGAAGCGAAGAAATGACCGACCGATTCATCATTAAGAAGATTCTCAGAGCTTTGGATGGAAAGTATGACACCGTGTGCACTTTGATCCAAATGATGCCAAACTACAAGACCCTCAAGCCAACTGAAGTCATTGGAAGAATTGTTGCTCATGAGATGACACTTAAGGATAAGGAAGAGCTTCACAACAAGTCAAGTGGTGCTTACAAAGCTACAAGTGATGCTCCTACTACCTCAAGTGACAAGCTAATTTCCAATGAAGAGATAAGCCTAATGGTCAAGAACTTCAACAAGTTCTACAAGAATAGAGGCAAAGAAAGAAGCTCAAAGTCTAGATCATATGATGAAAAGAGATCTTCTAGTCGTGATCGAAACTTCTACAATTGTGGAAGACCCGGACACTTCTCAAATGAGTGTACAGCTCCCCACAAGAGAAGAGAAGAATCTCCAAGAAGAAGAGCAAGAGATGAGTCACCTCGGAGAGAGAGAAGGAGTAGAGATGATCGTTATGAACGAAGACCCTCTCGGAGAAGCAAGGATTCAGAGAGGAAAGACAAGTCATCAAGGAGCTACACAAGAAGAAGACATCAAGCTCATGTAGGTGAATGGGTCTCCGGCTCCGACTCCGACAATCAATCCGATGGAAGCTATCACTCCGACTCCGACTATAGTCAAGATGAAGGTGTTGCCGGACTTGCACTCGTATCCTCCAACTCCAACTCCTACGACTTATTTGATTCACCAAATGAGGGAATTGGAAGATGCTTCATGGCTAAAGGCCCCAAGGTAACACACCCTGAATTCATTGACTTTGATAGTGATGAGGATGACTTACTTGGTGAAGATGAGCTCTTGCATGATAAATCTAGTGAGCTTAGTAATGATGAAAATGCTAGTAGTCTTTATAGCCGAGAAGAGTCGAATGACAATGCTATGAAGGAGATTGAGCGTCTAACTAAAGAACTAAACACTCTTAAGTTAGCTCATGAAACAACTCAAGAAGATCATAGAGAGCTCCTAAGATCTCATGAGAAGCTACGCTTCGAGAAGCTCACTCTAGAGCAAGAACATGAGTTTCTAAAAGCGATCAATGACGATCTTCGAAAGAAGAGTTCTTCATATCTTGCCAAACGACTTCTCTTGTCTAATTTCTTGCCACCTATTAAGACTAAGCATGACAAGCATAAGAAAAATTCTTCCTCTAGTAGTAACAATAACAATGTTAAATCCAATATTGTTGCTTCTAGTAGTTCTCTTGATTCCACTAACAATGTTTCAAGCCAAGTTACACTTGAGCAAGAAAATAGCTTATTGAAGGAAATCATAGAGAAGGGTGTCTACAAGAGTCTTGCCGGAAGCAAGAACTTTGAGGAGATTGTTTGCAAACAAGGAAGACACCGGAAGAATCAAGGGATTGGTTTTGAGCGAAAGTTCAACGCCGAAGGTGTTGAGTGGGAAGAAGGTCAATACCCTACTCCACAGTTTGTTTCACAAAAGGAGAAGTATGATCCTACTTCTTCCAATGTGGAACAAGCTCAAGATGACCTTCCACCACAAGACCACAAGCTAAAGGCCAAGGACAAGCTTCAAGAGGAGATTGATGCATTCATTGAAGCACCTCAAGCCATGGTCAAGTGGGTTCCCAAGGACACATCAAGTTCTACTTCGTCAAGCTCAACTACAACACCAAGGATTCCCATCAAGATGAAGTGGATCCCAAAGAAGAAGAACTAGAAGGTTCTTGAGGGTGACTCCGCCAACAAACTTCACTCATATTCATTTTGGCAAGAACTTGTGCAATCAACTTCCACATCATGCACTAGTTCATGGAGTCACAAACCCTCTTGTTGGTAAGTCAAGGGACAAGGTAATCATTGCTTTCATGGACATCATCTTTTATGTACTTCACTCTATGTCTATGGATATTCTTGTTTGTTCCTTGTGGGACTAACCCATGTAGGTATTGAAAGTGCCCTAATCCAAAGGATTGCTCCCAACTCTTGATGATTTACATCAACATTGAGCATCCACATCTTCAACATCTACATGAAGTCTTCTACGACAACCCAAGGTTAGTTTGACCCTTTAAAAGGGGTTCTCACATCTAGGGGGAGCTTTGCTCTAAAAATTGAGCTAAAGCATCTCCAAATGATGTGAACACGTGAATGCTTTATGTAAAAGTGGTAACCCCACTTGTGCTTAAACGATGAGTATGACCTATGATCAAATGTTCTCATTTGGCTCCTAAGTCAATATACTCATATATAGATGACCTAGTCATCGACAAATTGTGTGCTAGTAGCTAGAGTGTTGGTTGTGCATGTTTGACACATATTTCAGTTGCTATCTTATTGTGTGAGCATGTTGAATGCATGATTTTATCCACTCAAGGACATCCATTTGTTGTTTTGATTGTTCTGATTTTTCTGGCCAAATGGATGGACAAGAATGCCTAAGCACCTTCCCTAGCTATCTATGCTTTCTTGTCTCAAATTCTATTCATGCTCATATCACAACTTTGAACAAGTCTTTTTCGGACAGTCCGAGTGAGGAGCACTCGGAGCCACCGATTCGTCTAAGGCTGACTTACAAAACCTTCTAAGTCCATTTCGGTCTGACCGGCTTCTCAATCTCGGTCCAACGGAAACGCTTAGACTGATCTAGGTTTCATCTCGGTGAAACCGAGTTCAAAATCTTGGTTTGACCGAAATGCGTAACTGCACAGCAGTTATACATCTCGGTGACACCGAGTTTTTCAACTCGGTCCCACCGACAGCATGGGGTTATATATACCTGAGGGCTGCGCGCGATTTAAATCTTCAAACCGTTCGCCCCCAAGACCCCTGCTGCCGTCGCCCTGGTCTACGGATCGTCGCCGTCGTCGCCTGTGCGCCCTCGCCGCAGGTCTCCGCCGCCGTCAACGGTAATCATCTCCACCATTGCCGCCGTAGAGGGATTCCACCAAGTTAGGGTGTATCCCGATCCCTTTCGTGCTCCCCATCCGATTCTTGCATGATAGGCTTGCCATGATTCAATCCACGTTTGAGATATTCCCTATACATTAGTTCAGATCCTCTAGTTTCGAGCGAAATTCTTAGGTTTAGGTTTCCACGGAACGCATCTCGGTGAAGCCAATTTTGAAACTCGGAATGACCGATTTGGCCTCTGGCCATTGCACTGCATCACTCGGTTTAACCGAGTTGTGCCAATCGGAATGACCGAAACTTATAATCGGTTTGACCGAAATACATTCTGTGAAAACTCAAAACTAAGTTTTGAACTCATTTTTTTTGCAAAAACCTATGCAGTTGTGATAACTCTTCTACTCTGCCTATACCTTATCTTTTCACATGTTTTCAGCCATGTCAGATGTCAGTGACAGCCAGAACAGGTCTGAGTCACCTTTTGCTGAGATTCCAGAGGCAGATACAAGTCCTGCTAGCAGCTCTAGTGATGATGGTGAGAGGAGCACCCCTAGTGGTTTGCCTCCTGCAGCCACCAGAACCAGGAAGAAGAGAACTTCTGATGATGAGGACTCTGACTTTGTTGCTGAGGAAGTTACCTCCAAGCCAAAGAGGAATGTGGTTGCCAAAGAGCACCAAGGGCAGCAGTCAAGGAAAGGCACAAGCAAAGTAAAGCAGTCAGCAGTTGCAAAGAAGCTCAACTTGGAAGAGCCTGCTCCAAGCAAGGTGAAGAAGACTTCCAAGAGGAAGAGGGTAGTATATGCTGAACCTCAAGTTGATGCTGCAGAAGAAGAAGAAGAAGATGCACCCCAACCTCCTCCTCAGAAAGCTAAGTTCATGGGTGATGCTATTCGGGCTCAAGCCTCCTCTAAGCCCAAGAAGCCTGCTCAAGCCAAGGCAGCTCCAGCCAAGCCCAAGAGAACAACCAGAAGCATTCCAGCTTCTGAGAAGAACAAAGGTGAGATGCCACCGTCTGAATCAGATGAAGAGCATGTGTTGCTTAAGCTCCGTCCCAAGTTGCCACTCCACAATGATGCTCATCCTCAAGCTGAGGACATGAAGGCAAGGAAGGACAAAGGTCTCAGGCTATGGAGACAGTCTGATCCATATGCTGTAAGGAGAAGGACTGCTGTGGACCCCAGATTCCACACCAGAGAGCAGCAGGATTTCTATGAGACCGTGCTGATGGATAAGAAGCCCATTGTTGCTGACACCAGGTATGTTGACTGGAAGTATATTGACAGTGAAGAGCACCGGGACTTCTTTCCCCATGTGCATGAGAGCTTTACTGCATGTGGAGTTGCTGATTTTGTGGGTCAAGAACTGACAGCTTGGAATGACGAGATGATCATGCAGTTCTACGCCACAGCCCACTTCTATCCTGATGGCAGGATCACCTGGATGACTGAAGGTCAAAGGTTTTCTTCGACTGTTGAAGAATGGGCAGAACTTCTGAACGCTCCAGTGCAGAGAGAGGACGACATTGATGTCTATGGGATTCCTAAGAAGAGTCATGATTCCATGAAGAACATGTACAAGGAGATCCCGGCTGCTGATTTGGAAGGATGGAAGCTTGGCTCAGTGTACTATCTCCAGGCAGGTCTGACCACCACTAACACTATTTTGAGGCATACATTGATGCCTAAGTCTGGAGACCACCGCATGATTCGAGGCTATTCTATCAACATGCTGCACATTCTCGATGAGAAGGCACCTTTCAAGGTGATGGACTTAATGGTAGAGACCATTAAGAGGACTGCAGCTGACCAGAAGAGGTCGTGTGGGTTTGCCCCGCAGATTCAGATGCTCATCAATGCCAAGTTTGGCACGGGCAAATTCATGTTGGATAGGAAGCACTTGCCACTGCAGCCAGAGCATGAGGACAACGTAGTTGTGATGGATGAAGAGGATCCTACCTCAGTTGAAGGACAGGCCAAAATCGAAGCTGCGAAGAAGGCTAAAGCTGATAAAGAGGCAGCAGCAACAGCAGCTAAGCCAAAGAGCTTTGGAGAACAAATTCTTGAAGCTACCCAGAGGATTGAACAACGCCTGGCCAGCATTGAGCAATCTCAGGAGAGCCTAGAGAGGATTGTTGAGGACAAGATCCACGCTCTAGACGTGAAGCTGACAGAGATTCAGGTGTCCGTCAACAAGCTTGAGGCAGACATGGAGGAAACAAGGCAGGAGAGAGCAGAGCTCATGCAGGATGATCTAGTCCAGGACTCTCATCGCCAGACTGCTCAGGTTCCCAGAGGATCCAGATCTGCAGCTATCCCAGTGACTGACTCCAGGGCTACCACTTCAGCACCAGCTACAGCTCCAGCAGTTGCTCCAGCTCCAGCATCCACTCCTCCAGCGCAGACATCAGCAGAAGTCTTCGCCGATGCAGCTATCTCTACACCGACATCTACCCAGACGGGAGCCGCCAGCAGAGCCCGCAGTGACGCTTAGCTCTATACCTTTTCGAACTTTTTGGTAACTTGTTGCCAAAGGGGGAGAAATTGTTATAGATCATAGGGCTTCGAGAGAGAGAGTGCTCTTCCGTCTTTCGTTCTTTTGCCGGTTTCTTTGAGATACATTGGTTTCTTTTGGCCTTTCGAAACTTTAAGTGTGTGCTTGCTACTAAGTTTGATGCTACCTTAATGAGTGCTTGGTCATACTATGCTTTAATGTGTGCTTAATGCTTATCATATGCTATTCCTTATTGTATGGCTATTTACTCTTGTCTTGGTGATTGAGTGCATGTTATTCATTCTTATCATTTTGTGCGCTCCACCAAGATGTATGTGACATGGAAGAGTGACCCATAATCCTAATCGATTGTGCATTTGCATTCAAACGCAAATTTTAAATAATGCACAAATTTAGGGGGAGCTCTTGTTTATCACATACTTCTCAAAGCGACGATATTATTCATTGATTATATCCTCTGTCGAAGCTTTGATCTATATGTTGTCATCAATTACCAAAAAGGGTGAGATTGAAAGTGCAACTAATCCCCGGGTGGTTTTGGTAATTAATAACAACATATATATCATTGAACTAATATTTACTTGAGAATCATTTCAGAGAAGTTCGATGATATGGGTATGGAAATGTCTGAAGAAGTGGACCCCTCAAAATGCTAAGACAAGCATTGGCAAAAGCTCAAGACTCTATTTTTGGTTTAGTGATCAAAGATCACATTGAGTCCATAGTAAAGCCAATACTATTAAAAGGGGATGATGTTGTGTTAATGATCTGGTTGCTCAAGTGCTTGGTGATCTAGCTCCCTCAACTATCAGCACTCTTCACTACTTAACACACTCATAAGTAATCTCGGACAAACCGATTCTGCAAACTCAGTCCCACCGAGATGAACCACCTCAGTTATTCTTCCAAACCCTAATTTCTCGGTCCATCCGATTTTGAGTTTCGGTCTCACCGAAAATGGACTGCCAACCTTCTGTAACCAATTGACATCACTTCGGAATATCCGAGTTGTTATTTTCGGTCCCACCGAGATGGCAAGCTCCAACCTTTGACTCACTTCGGACACACCGAGATGGTATTTTCGGTCCCACCGAAAATCCCAACGTTCACTATATTTGAACTTTCGGTCTGACCGAGTTTTCACTTCGGTCTCACCGAGATTGGTCAAATATGTGTGTAACGGTTGGATTTTGCGTGGAGGCTATATATACCCCTCCACCCCCTCTTCATTCGTGGAGAGAGCCATCAGAAAGTCTACCACTCCTACCATACACTTTCTGAGAAGTGAACCACCTACCCTTGTGTTGAGATCAAGCCATTCCATTCCTACCATATGAAACTTGATTTCTAGCCTTCCCAAGTTGCTTTCCACTCAATCCTTTCTTCCACCACAGCCATATCAGTGAGGAAAGTTGAGTGTTGGGGAGATTATCATTTGAAGCACAAGAGCAAGGAGTTCATCATCATCAACACCATCTATTACCTTTTGGAGGGTGGTGCCTCCTAGATTGGTTAGGTGTCGCTTGGGAGCCTCCGTCTTTGAGATGTGGAGTTGAACCAAGAAGTTTGTAAGGGCAAGGAGATCGCCTACTTCGTGAAGATCTACCCCGAGTAAGGCTAGTCCTCCGTGGGCGTAGGCCATGATGGAATAGACAAGGTTGCTTCTTCGTGGACCCTTCGTGGGTGGAGCCCTCCGTGGACTCGCGCAGCCGTTACCCTCCGTGGGTTGAAGTCTCCATCAACGTGGATGTACGATAGCACCACCTATCGGAACCACGACAAAAATCTTCGTGTCACCAAACTGCGTTTGATCTTCTCCACCTCTCTTTTACATGTGCAATTTACTTTCCGCTGCTTATACTCTAGAATTGCATGTGTAGGGTGATACTTGAATTGATCTTAATTGTGAAACTGCCAAAAACATTGCATGATCAAAAGACAGATTTTTTATATTGTCAAGTAGTCTAATCACCCCCCTCTAGACATACTTTCGATCCTACAAACTTCAATACCTCTTTCAGAAATTTTATGTCCCAATACAATGCCTTCATTAACCATAAAGTGTCACTTCTCCCAATTCAAGACAAGATTAGTGTCTTCACATCTCTGCAAAACTCGATCAAGGTTGCTTAAGCAATCATCAAAAGAAGTTCCGCGAATGGAGAAGTCATCCATGAAAACCTCAACAATCTTTTCACAAAAATCAGAGAATATAGCCATCATGCATCTTTGAAAGGTAGCAGGTGCATTACATAAACCAAAAGGCATACGTCTATAAGAAAAGGTACCAAAAGGACAAGTAAAAGTGGTCTTTTCTTGATCCCCTTTTGACGCAGGTATTTAAGAGAAACCAGAATAACCATCTAGAAAGCAAAAGTGAGTATGTTTGGATAACCTTTCTAGCATTTGATTAATAAAAGGCAAGGGGTAATGATCTTTCTTAGTAGCTTTATTTAATTTGCGGAAATCAATTACCATTCTATAACCTGTAACTATTCTTTGCGGGATCAATTCATCTTTATCATTAGGAACAACAGTCAAACCTCCCTTCTTAGGGACACAATGGACATGACTTACCCACTGGCTGTCAGCAACTGGATAGATAATACATGCCTCTAGAAGCTTTAGAATTTCCTTCCTTACCACTTCTTTCATCTTAGGATTTAACCGTCGTTGATGATCAATAACCGGTTTAGCGTTTTCTTCCAATTTTATCTTGTGTTGGCATAAAGTGGGACTTATGCCCTTAAGATCATCCAATGTATATCCAATAGCAGCACGGTGCTTCTTTAGAGTTTTTAATATTTTTTCTTCTTCCTCCTTTGAAAGGTTAGCACTAATAATAACAGAATATATCTTCTTTTCATCAAGATAAACATACTTAAGATTATCAGGTAAAGGTTTAAGTTCAACACGGGATCACCCTTGGCTGGAGGAGGATCCGCTAGGATTTCAATAGGCAAATTGTTTTTCAATACGGGTCCCTGATACGTCCAAAAAGTATCTATAATTTCTGCTTGCTCCATGCCTCTTTTGTGTGATATTGCTATGATATTTATGCACTTCCATACACTTTTGATCTTATTTGGACTAACCTATTAACTTAGTGCACCCCAGTGCCAGTTTCTGTTTTCTGCTGTTTTTGTATTTCAGGTTTTCCCATTACGTAAACTGCCAGAAAAATTCTGGGAAAAATATATAAAAAATCAGCGTTCCGGAAGCTTCCATGCGGCCAAAGTAGGGCCGGAGGGGGGCCACCAGGGCTCCAGGCGGCCAGAGGGCGCGCCCCCCTCCTGGCCGCGCCGCCAGGGGGCCTAGGCCCCCCAGGCCCCCTCTGACGCCCTCCTTTGGCATATATTTACACCGCGTCCCGAAACCCTCGAGGACGGAACCCTTTTTTGCGATCTCATCTCTGTTCCGCCACCGCCATGCTTCCAAGATCGGGAGCACCAGGAGAACTCTTCCCGGCACCCTGCCGGAGGGGAGGATCACCACCGGGAGCCTCTCCACCACCATGGACGCCTCCCGGATGAGTTGTGAGTAGTCTCCCTTGGACCATGGGTCCATGACCAGTAGCTATGTGATGTTCTCCTCCCCTCTTTGTCCTTCACCGATTAGACCTCGTGAGCTGCCCTACATGATCGAGGCACATATGTAATCCTTATGCTGTTGCTATGATGAGTTTGCTGGGATCCGATGGATTATGAGATTATGTTCAGATCGTGTGTGAGTAATATATTTGATTTACCTCTTTTATATTTATGTTCTTGAGTAATTCTTGCATGTTCTCCGTTGCTGTTTATTGCTTTGGCCAAGTAGTAGGTAGTAACTCCAAGAGGGAACGTTATGCTTGATTGTGGGTTCATGCCCCTCGATGACTAGCTTGAGTGACAGAAACATGAGACTAGGGGATGTGCTGTTGCCACAAGGGGGAAAACAACGGTGCTTGTACTCGCGGGTGCAAGGATTGTTTACTTTACGCAAAGTTCTTTTAATGCAGTTGTCTGTTGGTTTGAGTTTACACTATGGGTGGGACTCGCAACTTAATACCAGCAAGATGTTCTGGATAGATATCTCAAGGTGGATGATTAGTAGTAGATGCAGATGGATTTCGGTCTACTTGCCTTGGCGTACCGCCCATGCTTTTGAGCCTCTACCTTTCTTTGTAACATAGTTAGCATTGGTTTGCGCACATAATCCTGTCAATTGCCCAGCTGTAATTTGTTTACCTCGCTTAGCTGTTTTATCGTCTTTTGGGAGAGAGACATCACTAGTGAACATCATGGGACCCCGGTCCATATTACCATCACTGATCACACCCGTTATTTACTTTCCTGTTCTTACTTACTAGTTGCAGTTATACCTATCACTATTATCTCTTGCGTTTGATCCTTTGTAAACGACAAGGCCGGAGGGATTGACAACCTCTCTGTACCCGTTGGGAGCAAAGTTATTTGTATCTGTGTGTAGGTCCGGTCGATCGCTAGTTGCGCCGGTAGCAGTTGACACCTTCTTGTTGAACTTTGGAGTCTCAGGGGAATTCGATCCTTGGTATCTTTGCCAAGGGAAAACTACCGCTACACTGCATCTCAAACCTTCCACTTGGGGTAACCAACGAGGGGCGAGAAGCCATCAAGCAAAGTTTTCTGGCGCCGTCGCCGGGGACTCCACTCTTCAAGATAGGGGAGTTGCACACTATCTTTTACCTTTGCTTTTTAGTCTTGTTAGTTTACCTTTCAGTTTTTGCTTTAGTTTCCTTTATCAATAATCACAAAAATAGTTATCTTGCTTGCTTGCTGCTATGGGTTCCACCAAAAACACTAAGTGGGAGGAGTACACCCCTTCTTCCATTGCGCCAATCACCACTGTCGGGATCTACAAAAGTAATAAACCTTGTGATTACGTTAGTTTTAATGGAGAGTTATGCCCATGGCATGGTCTCCCAGGAAAAGAGTATGAGCCTCAGTTTAAAGTTGCTCCTATGCTTCCCCAAACTTGGGAAGACGTTCAAACTCTTGTAATAGAGAGCAATTCAAACAAAGAAGATGAAACTACAATTCTGCTCAATAATGATAAAATTGATTTTGATAATTGTCGTGGAATTAACACGTCAGATGTCTGGTTTAGCGGACTTAGTGGTGAGGCCGCGCATCTATGTAGTAGCTTGAGAGGGGTTGAGCGGAATCGAGAGACGCGATGCAAGACACGGGTTTAGACAGCTTCGGGCCCCGGGAAACATCATCCGGTAATAACCCTACGTGCTGTTTGAGGCTAGGTCTCATTATGATCCTCGTGGTGTCGCCGGTAAACCAGCTCTTGGTGTCTAACCCTAGAAACTTGTCTAAACTTCTCCTCTAACTTGTCTCTTTCTAACTTGTCTCTTTCTAACTTGTCTAAAACCTGTCCTCTTTAGGGAGCCCTGCCCCTCCTTATATATGTTGAAGGGACGGGTTACATGACTAGTCCTAGTAGGACTAGGATTGATCTATTACAAGGAGTCCTAGTCTTGCTTCCTTTACAGGAGAATATCCCTTATGCTTTCTTCATAAACCGGCCCACTATTAATATGAACCGGCCTTCTGGGCCTTGGGCCTTGTCATCCATGATCTGCCTGCCGGGTTACCAGTAACTTGTCAAATGTAAACCGTTTTAAGTAAAATACCAAGTCGGGCCGGGTTATAATTCCGGCCGGTTCAAACCGCGGGGTATATCCCCGACATTAGCCCCCAAGTTTAGCTTGGATTTATCCATGGTAAACTTATGCTGCAAAATAACCACAAGAATAAATTTGATAGGTTGTGCTCCGGATTAAGAATTCTTGTAAACCGGCACCGGATCATCTTTAATTCCTTGTCATTTCCTTCTTCTAAAAAATCCGGGTCAACAGACCAGCTTCATAATCAACTTGCTTGCATAAGAAGTATTGTAAATCAAGAATCCATTTGAATCGGCCTTCCAATGTTCTGACTTGACAAAAATATTGGTCTTTGAAATATTCAACTGATATCTAGCCGGCTTGAAGATGTAGAACTTGCCGGTTTATGATTGCCAAAATTGCCGGGTCACACAATTAATCTGATTTGCCAGAACTGAAAATTTGAAGATGTTGCTCCTTTATATGCATATTACCTATAGCCCCCAAGTGCCGGGTCATTATGTAATAATGAGCAGGGACTTTGTATATATTCCATTGAAATTAGCCTTGTATAATCTTGAAGAAATCCGGATTGTTCAATCCAATCACTATGAAACTGAATATTCCATATTTATGTAGCCCCCAAGTGCCGGGTCATTATGAAATAATGAGCAGGGACTTTGAAAATATGATTATTGAAATGAACATTATATAACGTAACTTCCATCTTGGGGTTTGAATCCACGTCCACAAGGTTAAGAGCTTTGTGCTTTACCAACTGAGCAGTGGACCTTTCAATATAATGGATTAATACTTGTGTACCTTGAATTGTTGACAAGAGCGATTGGTAGTCCCCAAGGGCCGGTTTAGCTACATTTAGAAGGTGAATCGGTACTTCCAAATGAAGCAAATGATCTTTCCATTAGCCCCCAAGTGTCAAGTAGACAACTTGCTTGTGTGCTTGAGACTTTTGTCTTTGAATTGCTGCTGTTTACTGCTTCAACTGCCCATTAGCCCCCAAGTGTCAAGTAGACAACTTGTTTGTGTACTTGAGACTTGTGTATTTGATGCAATCTCAATCTGAATAATGTAGCCCCAAGTGCCGGGTTGTAAGCCTGCGGCGACTCGGGACTATTCCTTTGTAGAATAAATCACTTCCATCGTTGAAATAATATCCATTGCGCTTTAAAGCGACTTTGTAGACCTCAATCATAATATTGATAACCATAATAGGAATCCAACCATGTTTGGCTATTGAAGAATATAATCCGGTTTGAAGACCGGTTCCAATGATGTTTGATCACAATCGGGCCGGGTTATTAAACACCGGTCATTATTTTGTCTCAAACTGGTGACTTATAGTCAAAACCAGGCCGGTTTAATAAACACCGGTCATTATAACTGATTATGTACTGCCGATATGTATTTAAAAACAAGATATTTCATACCTGCAATCAAGTATGCTTGATATTCTTAATCCGGCGAAATTTGCAATTTCCTGAGGGAGTCTTTGATAAATCCAATAATAATTCCGAGCTTGATAACAGATACCGGTTCATCTTGTTCTGAAAAACTTTGTTCAGAAATTTGTGGCTTGTTGCCTGATAGATGATCCGGGTTATAATGAACACCGGTTTACTCATGCTGGTATTCATGACCCAGACTTTTCACTTTATAGATATGTGGTCAGCTTCTGTAGCTGTTCCACTCCGGTTTAAAGGGTTATAAAACACAAACACAAAAAGATGCAAATTTTGCAAATAAGACCATGTAGTCGAGGCTTTTTAAGAGCTGCCAGGCTCAAAGCAAGGTTCAGCCAATCAATGGGATGTGGATTATCCATCTTTCCCAGGGGGCCTAGCCAATCACTGAATGTGGATTATCCATCTTTTCAGAGGGCCGATAGAATCGCAAATAAAAAACTGAGCCAATCAATGGGATGTGGATTATCCATCTTTCCCAGAGGGCCTAGCCAATCACTGAATGTGGATTATCCATCTTTTCAGAGGGCCGATAAAACCGTAACAAATTTGAGCCAATCACTGGATGTGGATTATCCATCTTTCCAGAGGGCCTCCATGGTTCCTCCTGAACCGGTGGGTAAATCTAAACCAATCACTGAATGTGGATTATCCAACTTTTCAGAGGGTCTCCATGGTTCCTCCTGAACCGGTGGGTAAATATAAACCAATCACTGAATGTGGATTATCCATCTTTTCAGAGGGTCTCCATGAAGCGTCCTCTTTGAGCCGGATGTGACCTCATGTTCTTCAGGGAGTTTTATGGTTGCTGAGTGCATATGTTCTACAAAACCAGATAAACTGATCAAAGCATCTTTATTTTCTTAAAAAATAATATATAATAAGAGAAATAATATTGTAGATGATATCACCTGAGTGAATTTGAACCGGTACGTTGAAAAGACCGGATCAAAAGTTGGATAGTAAAACGACCGCATTATCAGAGGCGGCTCAGATTGTTAAACTGGCTGTGGGGTTGTAAACTAGCGGAGACGAGCAAATTGTCCTTCGTGTGGTAAAACGGTGCGAATGCGTGAACCGGCTGATTTGCTAGAAGAACAGATAGGCCAGCCGGCGCGGTCCCGAGAGACGGCCACGTTGCTGTAAACCGACGCGGTCGTGAGAGACGGCCACGTCGTTGTAAATCGGCGCAGTCACGCGAGACGGCCACAATATTGTAAACCGGCGCGGTCGCGAGAGACGGCCATGGCGTTGTGAAACGGCGTGGATGTCCGTTCAGTAACGATGTCCACTTGTGCCGAATTATGTTGGCGGGCCTTCATCTCCATGGTGCAATATCGCTTCCGTAAGGAATGATTTTTCTGCATACAAAATACAACAGGGCGAAGAATTTTTGCTTGGATGAATTAATATGTATTGAAAATAAATAAGATAGATATCACCTGATTTGCCCGGATAGCAGATGAGCCGGCCGCGGTATGGTAAGCCGGTGCGGACGTGCAAATCGTTCTCCACATTTGTAATCCGGTGTAGAGCGTGAACCGGACATCCATCGAGCAGCACGGCATGGACAAACGTTAATACAAAATAATATTTGCTCGCGTCCCTTTGGTGATACTCCTTTGTAAGGAATAACAGTCCTGGTATTTTTCCGGATGATCGGGGATGTTTTGACCAGTTCATCTCTGGTCATGATTCTTTCGCTCGAGAAAGCTGTCGGTGGTGACTTGGAGCAGTCAGAGGACTAGTCACAAAACAGCGGCAATAATCATCAATTGAGGCCAGTTTGCAAACGGAGGCAGCGGCGGCCCGGACAGCAACCTGAGGCGAAGGGGCGTCAGTGGAGACTAGATCCGGCCGCTGAAACGTGCCAGCGAAACACAACCCCAGCGGAAACGGCTCAGGGGCGAGGGTGCAGGTGAGCTGCAGTATAAGGCGCGCTGGCGGAGGCAACTTGCTGCCGAGGCGAGCGAGGGCGGCTTGAGGCCACAGCGGCGGGTGATTTCGAGGCGATAGAGTCCGTCGACGAAGCGCGTTGCAGCTTGGAACCGCGACTCTCATCCACAGACGATTTGGAGACGAACAACCCACGGCCAGGGGCGGAACGGTGACTTGAAGTGACAGCCGTGGCCAGCTCAAACAGGTAGGAAATCTCAGAACAAACCCAGGCCGGGCGACTTCACAGAGGCGACTCAGCAGGTCGCAATCGGGACAAAGGCGATCGGCGGCGACATCCGGCAGAGGCGGCTCGATGCGGAGGTGCGCTGGCGAGGCGCGGCTGCCACGGCGAGTGCGGGACGGCGAGGATGTAGAGTCCTGGCAACTTGTGGCGGAGACAAGGCCGGCTTTGATGGCGGGTAGGTGAAGGCGACCACAGCAGAGGAGAAGCAAGGCAAACCCGGAGCTCCGGCGTAGCGACGGCGGCTTGTCGCGCAGTCAATCTGTGTCGATTTGAGAGCTTGGTGAGACGGCTTAAAAAATCGCGGGTTCCGCTTGGGTGGCACGAGGCCGGCTCGAATCATACGGCGGCTCGAAATTGAAGCGACGAGGTGATCCGGGGAGGACTCGGACAAGGCGAGTCGCAGCGTCCAAGCTGAAATCCTCCTCCGAGTAGTGTTTTATTTTGACAGGGCCATCGCGATGGAGGCGGATAGATCGAAGAGGAGGCTGCTCGCTGTGATGGCCGTGGATGAGAAGCCCCCGATGGCTCAAGGTGCAGCGGCGACTTGGCTCTGCTGCGGCGGAGGGGAAGCTGCCTAGAGCGCGGTCGGAGAGGCGCCGGCAAGTTCGAAAGGCGCGTCGGTAATCATCGGCCCGGAGGCGATGGGAGGCCATAGCGGCTCGGAATAGGCCAGCGGCCCAACGAGACGAGGGCGCGGGCGTAGATGATGGATGAATCCGGGTCGAGGCCAGCTCTGTTTCCGGGTCGCAGGTTGTTTCTTTTCTTTTTCTGCCGCTGATTTGACACTTTCCTTGAATTTTGATTTCAATGCTGAAATATCGCACGACAACTTTGGAAAACCCTGAGGACGGCGGCTGTTGTAGTGGAAACCAACCCGTCTTTCGGATTCAGTGTATCGCCGGTTTTTTGTGTGCCATACAATACGTAACCCGAAACTTCTGTTGAACTTTAAAAACTTGCACATTGACTTCATTGTTGACCAGCAAACTTGATTAAGCCGTATGCAATCCTCTTCAATACTGTTTGCTTGATGCCAGTTCTTCTTCATCCGTAAATTGCAAACTTCTCGAACCCTGGAAGAAATCCCTTCAAGAACTCAACACCACCGTGCGCAGGCCCCACGGTGGGCGCCAACTATCGTGGAATTAACACGTCAGATGTCCGGTTTAGCGGACTTAGTGGTGAGGCCGCGCATCTATGTAGTAGCTTGAGAGGGGTTGAGCGGAATCGAGAGACGCGATGCAAGACACGGGTTTAGACAGCTTCGGGCCCTGGGAAACATCATCCGGTAATAACCATACGTGCTGTTTGAGGCTAGGTCTCATTATGATCATCGTGGTGTCGCCGGTAAACCGGCTCTTGGTGTCTAACCCTAGAAACTTGTCTAAACTTCTCCTCTAACTTGTCTCTTTCTAACTTGTCTCTTTCTAACTTGTCTAAAACCTGTCCTCTTTAGGGAGCCCTGCCCCTCCTTATATATGTTGAAGGGACGGGTTACATGACTAGTCCTAGTAGGACTAGGATTGATCTATTACAAGGAGTCCTAGTCTTGCTTCCTTTACAGGAGAATATCCCTTATGCTTTCTTCATAAACCGGCCCACTATTAATATGAACCGGCCATCTGGGCCTTGGGCCTTGTCATCCATGATCCGCCTGCCGGGTTACCAGTAACTTGTCAAATGTAAACCGTTTTAAGTAAAATACCAAGTCCGGCCGGGTTATAATTCCGGCCGGTTAAAACCGCGGGGTATATCCCCGACAATAATTGTAGTATCTCAGAAGTTGTCACCTTTTTACAAAGAATGGCTAAAGATCCCCAAACTAGCACGCTTAATCTTGCCTTCACCGAGCATATCACTAATGCTCTCATCAAAGCTAGGGAGGAGAAACTTAGGGTAGAAGCCTCCATACCTAGAAAGCTAGAAGATGGTTGGGATCCTATGATTAAAATTAAGTTGAATAACTTCTCTTGCTATGCTTTATGTGATGTTGGAGCTAGTACCTTCGTTATGTCCAAAAGAATATATGATATGCTTAAATTGAAACCTTTTGATTCTTGTTCTTTTGGTGTTCGTCTTGTTGATTCTTCCATAAAGAAACCTTTGGGGAGGATCGATGATGTTCTTATCATTGTCAATGACAATTATGTTCCCGTTGATTTTACTATTATGGATATTGAATGTGAACCTTCTTGTCCAATTATTTTGGGACGACCTTTTCTTCGCACCGTTAGTGCTATCATTGACATGAAAGAGGGGAATATAAAATTCCAATTTCCTCTCAAGAAAGGGATGGAACACTTCCCTAGAAAGAAGATTAAGTTACCTTTTGAGTCCGTTATACGGGCTAGCTATTCTTTTACTCTTGATAAAACTTGATCTTTTTGCATTATGCCTAGCTTAAAGGCATAAAAGAAAGCGCTTTTGGGAGGCAGCCCACAATGAATAAAATTTTCTTTTTCTTTTGTTGTGTCTTGATGTTTGTAGTAGCATCATCATTGTATCTTTACTTTTCAACTTTGTGCCAAGTTTAGCCTCTGATTGCAAGAAAGCTCAAAAGTTGTGACGTGCTGTCCAGGAAACAGATTCTGTCCTTGGACAGAAAAATTCGTATAAAACCACCAGATCATCTTTTTGGTCTGAATTTTTTCGACAACGTGCTCTATACAATTGGCTTTCGGGCTTCTGTTCTGTTTTTGATTTGAGTTGCAGAAGTGCCCCGAAAAATTATTTACTACCTGCTGGTCTGTTTTCACAGATTCTGTCCTGTTTTGCCTTTCCTTCGTTTTGCAAACCTTGAGCTTGCTTTTTCTTTGCAAAAACCTTTTGTCAATCTTGAGAAACAGTAGGCCTTCAAGAATATCCTTATTTCCAGCAAGGAAAAATTATTTTATTATGGGTACTAACCTCGCTAATCAGATTATGATGAGTTATGTATGAAGGGAGTTTTCAAGTGTGCGAGGGAAGATGATAAAAAGATTTAGGAGTGTCAAACGCTCAAGCTTGGGGATGCCCCCCGTGCACCCCCAAGAAATATTCAAGAAGACTCAAGCGTCTAAGCTTGGGGATGCCCTCGTGCATCCCCTTCTCCATCAACATTATCAGTTCGTCTTTCGTTCCACTATATTTTTATCACTTCATGTGTTATGTGCTATGCTTGGAGCATCTTGCTTTTAGTTTCCTTTTAAGTTTTCTTTAGCTTTTCTTGCTTTTCATAACGAGTTGAAACTCAGCTTTCTTTGTGTGGGAGAGAAACGCGCTCCACTTTAACCTAGAACATAACATAGAATTTTCATGTCTATCTTTGCTGTGTATGTTCTTTGTCTTTCAATAGCTACTATCATGCTTAGCTCTTAGTTTTCATGCTTTACTTTTTGAAGAGCTTTTGTTTAGTTGGTCGCTGGAACTCTCTTTAGTTATCATGCTTATCTTATTAAGAGAGTTGGCTTCTGTTGCACTGGTTGATATGTCTATGATAAAAACGCTATGTGCATAATGGTGCCTAGTAGTTCATGTTTTCTTAGGGTTAGTCTCAAATAGCTGGGGGATTCTTAATGTGTTATTGGAGTACCAACATGATTTGTTTGCCTATGATGTGGTATGGTTTAGTGATATCTTCCTCCAAGAATTTATTTTGATTGACTTGGCATATGCTCACGCATATTTAAGACTGTAAAGAAAGTCTATCAAGCCTTGATGATCTTTAATTTCTGAGTAGCGATATAACTTCCATGCCCGATTCAATGTTGCTTTGTCGCTCTGCATGATTATGACCGTCATTGCTCTCTTAGTTGGTCGCTCCCAGTCTTTTGCTAACCTCCACCTGTACTAAGCGGACTGACTACTTGTGCATCCAAAATTCTTTAAACCAGTTATGCCATATGAGTCCACCATACCTTCATATACATGGTATTTACCTGCCATTCCTAACGAAGAATTTCATGTACCATCTCGAAATTAATCAAAAAAAAGCATTTCTCTTTTGTGCCTCTATTTTAGCTCATGAGGAAGTAGTAGTTAATTCATGATCTTTTTAAGTTGGACAAGCTTCACCCCGGGATTGCATGTCTAATGTGCAAACCCCTAATACGAGAAGGAATTGGCATAGAGTGCGCCCGGCTCACTAAAAAATAATACAACAAACAAACCCTCCTTCACGCTTTGTTCATGAGAAATCAGAAAACTTTGGCAGTGGTAAACAAAGGAGATTAAGAGGATGTGATCGTCCTCATGCGGGAGCCATTCCTCGAAACTTGTCCAGCTCGAGAAGTAATTGAGTTATCTGCTAGCATTCGTTGACGAAATATGCATATTCTAAAAAAATAATTATTACTTCTGTTTTTAAAAACCAAGAGCTCTGGTACATGTTTAGTTTTTGTTTCCGACCACGGGTTTTCAACCTTGCCATCAAAAGCCACGGTTCGAGAGTCTCCACCTTCTTTAAAGCACCAACTATTGAGAGCATGATTGTCATTCTGAGTGTAATGTGCATTGTCCCAAAGTACCATTGTCTTTTGCATGATTATGATATCGTTTATTCTGAAATCATTGTATCTAGTCGTCACTTAAACTTTGGAGGTGCCCCTGCATTTATGTTTTGCTTCACTAAAGGGGGCAAGCGAGGTACCACTTTGTCATATTTGCACACCATGCTCACTACAAATCTATTGAGTGTTTCAGTATCATATTGTAAAACTTTCAGTTCTTTGTGATTTTCTCATGAGGCAACTTAATTACTACAGATTCATTATCTCAGTAAGCATTTGTCATGTGACTGTGAAAAGTCCTTATATGGTTAATAGCATGTCACCACAGAAATTATGCTTGTTATCATTTACCTACTCGAGGACGAGCAGGAATTAAGCTTGGGGATGTTGATACGTCCAAAACGTATCTATAATTTCTGCTTGCTCCATGCCTCTTTTATGTGATATTGCTATGATATTTATGCACTTCCATACACTTTTGATCTTATTTGGACTAACCTATTAACTCAGTGCACCCCAGTGCCAGTTTCTGTTTTCTGCTGTTTTTATATTTCAGGTTTTCCCATTACGTAAACTGCCAGAAAAATTCCGGGAAAAATATATAAAAAATCAGCGTTCCGGAAGCTTCCATGCGGCCAAAGTAGGGCCGGAGGGGGGCCACCAGGGCTCCAGGCGGCCAGAGGGCGCGCCCCCCCTCCTGGCCGCGCCGCTAGGGCGCCTGGGCCCCCCAGGCCCCCTCTGACGCCCCCCTTTGGCATATATTTACACCGCGTCCCGAAACCCTCGAGGACGGAACCCTTTTTCGCGATCTCATCTCTGTTCCGCCGCCGCCGCGCTTCCAAGATCGGGAGCACCAGGAGAACTCTTCCCGGCACCCTGCCGGAGGGGAGGATCACCGCCGGGAGCCTCTCCACCACCATGGACGCCTCCCGGATGAGTTGTGAGTAGTCTCCCTTGGACCATGGGTCCATGACCAGTAGCTATGTGATGTTCTCCTCCCCTCTTTGTCCTTCACCGATTAGACCTCGTGAGCTGCCCTACATGATCGAGGCACATATGTAATCCTTATGCTGTTGCTATGATGAGTTTGCTGGGATCCGATGGATTATGAGATTATGTTCAGATTGTGTGTGAGTAATATATTTGATTTACCTCTTTTATATTTATGTTCTTGAGTAATTCTTGCATGTTCTCCGTTGCTGTTTATTGCTTTGGCCAAGTAGTAGGTAGTAACTCCAAGAGGGAACGTTATGCTTGATTGTGGGTTCATGCCCCTCGATGACTAGCTTGAGTGACAGAAACATGAGTCTAGGGTATGTGTTGTTGCCACAAGGGGGAAAACAACGGTGCTTGTATTCGCGGGTGCAAGGATTGTTTACTTTACGCAAAGTTCTTTTAATGCAGTTGTCTGTTGCTTTGAGTTTACACTATGGGCGGGACTCGCAACTTAATACCAGCGAGATGTTCTAGATAGATATCTCAAGGTGGATGATTAGTAGTAGATGCAGATGGGTTTCGGTCTACTTGCCTTGGCGTACCGCCCATGCTTTTGAGCCTCTACCTTTCTTTGTAGCATAGTTAGCATTGGTTTGCGCACATAATCCTGTCAATTGCCCAGCTGTAATTTGTTTACCTCGCTTAGCTATTTTATCGTCTTTTGGGAGAGAGACATCACTAGTGAACATCATGGGACCCCGGTCCATATTACCATCACTGATCACACCCGTTATTTACTTTCCTGTTCTTACTTACTAGTTGCAGTTATACCTATCACTATTATCTCTTGCGTTTGATCCTTTGTAAACGACAAGGCCGGAGGGATTGACAACCTCTCTGTACTCGTTGGGAGCAAAGTTATTTGTATCTGTGTGCAGGTCCGGTCGATCGCTAGTTGCGCCGGTAGCAGTTGACACCTTCTTGTTGAACCTTGGAGTCTCAGGGGAATTCGATCCTTGGTATCTTTGCCAAGGGAAAACTACCGCTACACTGCATCTCAAACCTTCCACTTGGGGTAACCAACGAGGGGCGAGAAGCCATCAGTCCCCGATTAAAGAATATTTCATCTATTTCCCTTCTCTCATTCATATGCATATCATTTTCATGATCTAGCAAATATTGTTCTAAAGGATCATTAGGAGGCACATCAATATAAGCAAGACCAATAATTTCATCCTTACTAGATAATTCTTTATCAAGGGGTTGTCTACGGAATTTAGCAAAGTTAAAATCATGAGACATATCCCCTAAACCAACAGTAACAATACCTTTCACGCAGTCTATCTTAGCATTAACAATATTCAAGAAGGGTCTACCAAATATAATGGGACAAAAATCATCTTGTGGGGAACTAAGAATAAGGAAATCAGCAGGGTATTTAACTTTCCCACACAAAACTTCAACATCTCTAACAATCCCAACTGGTGATATAGTGTCTCTATTATCAAGCTTGATAGTAACATCGATCCCTTCTAACTCAACAGGTGCAATGTCATGCATAATTTCTTGATATAAGGTATGATGGATAATACTCGCACTAGCACCCACATCACGTAAACCATGATAGCAATGATCTCCTATTTTAACAGAGATAACAGGCAAGCCTACAATAGGTCTATGTTTATTCCTAGCATCGGGTTTGGCTATTCTAGCAGATTCCTCTTGGAGGTCAATAACACGTCCATCTAAATCTTCTACCAAGAGATCTTTAACCATAGCAACACTAGGTTCAACTTTAATTTGCTCAGAGGGTGTAGGTGTTCTAGTATTACTCTTACAAACTATAGTTGAAGCTTTAGTATGATCCTTTATTCTAACAGGGAAAGGTGGTTTCTCAATATAAGCAGTAGGAACAATAGGATCAACATTATAAGTGATGGTATTTTCTTCAACTTTAACAGGTTCAACTACTTTTACTTCAATGGGAGGATGGTATTTAAACCACTTCTCTTTGGGAAGATCAACATGAGTAGCAAATGATTCACAGAAAGAAGCTACTATCTCAGAGTCAAGTCCATATTTAGTGCTAAACTCACGGAAAACATCGGTATCCATAAAAGCTTTAACACAATCAAACTTAGGGGGTCATACCTGACTCCTTACCTTCGTCGAGATCCCAATCTTCAGATTGCGTTTAATTCTTTCCAATAAATCCCATTTGAATTCAGTGGTCTTCATCATAAAAGAGCCAGAACAAGAAGTATCGAGCATGGAGTGATTATTGAGAGAAAGTCGAGCATAAATTTTTTGAATGATCATTTCTCTTGAGAGCTCATGATTGGGGCATGAATATAACATTGACTTAAGCCTCCCCCAAGCTTGAGCGATGCTTTCTCCTTCGCGAGGCCAAAAGTTATAGATATAATTACGATCACGATGAACCTGGTGCATAGGGTAGAACTTCTGATGAAATTCCAACTTCAGACGATTATAGTTCCATGATCCAATATCATCACATAGCCTAAACCATGTCAATGCATATCCCTTCAAAGATAAAGGGAAGACCTTCTTCTTGATAACATCCTTGGGCATACCTGCAAGCTTAAATAATCCACAAACTTCATGCACATAGATTAGATGTAACTCGGGATGCAGTGTTCCATCTCCTGTCAAGGGATTATCTAGCAGTTTCTCTGCCATACCCGAAGGAATTTCAAAGCAAACATTTTCAGTAGGTGCAGTAGGTTGAGGAGCAACTCTTTGCTCTTCTAGTCGGGGTGAAGATACCCCGAACAAGCCCCTCAAAGGATTAAGAGCCATAGTAACAAGTGACAATAAATTTCAGCACACTATATAAATTTGTCCTTACCAATATTCACTTACCAAAGGCACTTCACTCCCCGGCAACGGCGCCAGAAAAGAGTCTTGATGACCCACAAGTGTAGGGGATCTATCATAGTCCTTTCGATAAGTAAGAGTGTCGAACCCAACGAGGAGCAGAAGGAAATGATAGGCAGTTTTCAGTTAAGGTATTTTCTGCAAGCACTGAAATTATAGATAACATATAGTTTTGTGATAAGGTAATTGGTAGCAAGTGACAAAAGGTAAAAGTAAATAAGGTGCAGCAAGGTGGATCAATCCTTTTTATAGCAAAGGAAAAGCCTGAACAAACTCTTATATGAAGGAAAGCGCTCCCGAGGACACATGGGAATTATCGTCAAGCTAGTTTTCATCACGATCATCTGATTCGCGTTCGATACTTTGCTAATTTGGTATGTGGGTGGACCGGTGCTTGGGTGCTGTCCTTACTTGGACAAGCCTCCCACTTATGATTAACCTCTAATGCAAGCATCCGCAACTACAAAAGAAGTATTAAGGTAAACCTAGCCATAGCATGAAACAAGTGGATCCAAATTAGCCCCTTACGAAGCAATGCATAAGCTAGGGTTTAAGCTTCTGTCACTCTAGCAACCCACCATCTACTTATTACTTCCCAATGCCTTCCTCTAGGCCCAAATAATGGTGAAGTGTCATGTAGTCGACGTTCACATGACACCACTAGAGGAGAGACACCATACATCTCATCAAAATATCGAACGAATACCAAATTCACATGACTACTTATAGCAAGACTTCTCCCATGTCCTCAGGAACTAAAGTAACTACTCTCAAGACATAACATTGTTCATGATCAGAGGGATATTAATATGCATAATGGATCTGAACATATGATCTTCCATCAAATAAACCAACTAGCATCAACTACAAGGAGTAATCAACACTACTAGCAACCCACAGGTACCAATCTGAGGTTTGGGTAGAAGATTCGATACAAGAGATGAACTAGGGTTTGAGAGGAGATGATGCTGGTGAAGATGTTGATGAAGATAATTCTCCCCAAGACGGGGGAGTTGTTGGTGATGACGGCGGTGACGATTTCCCCCTCCCGGAGGGAAGTATCCCCGGCAGAACAGCTCTGCCGGAGCCCTAGATTGGTTTCCGCCAAGGTTCCGCCTCGAGACGGCGGCGTCTGGTCCCAAAAGCCTCTTCCTGATTTTTTATAGGTCAAAACACCTCATATAGGTTAAGATGGGCATCGGGGGGCCCACGAGGCAGGGGGCGCGCCCAAAGAGGGGGGGGGG
>LR738713.1:457432246-457498331 GCA_902687465.1 Secale cereale | reverse complement strand
CCCCCGTGGACCGCCATTAGTAAATTGACCCCAGATTAAGCCATAATGATCTAAGATTAAGAAAAAAAATAAAAAATAAGGAAAAAAATTTGAAAAAAAATACTAATGGCGCACTTCTACATAGTGTGCCATTAGTATGCCAGATACTAATGACGCACCAGTGGTGCGCCATTAGTATGCCAGATACCTCTGGTGCGCCATTAGTATCCAACTACTAATGGTGTGCTAGTAATGGCGCACCGGTAGTGCGCCATTAATGGGCAAAACCGGTGCGCCATTAGCAGCCCTTTTTGTAGTAGTGAGACAAAATAAGAAAAAGAAAAGAAAAACAGAAGAGAAAAACAAGGCGCAGGGGTCAGAGTGACCCAGGGCTGCGCTAGCCCAAGTCACTGACAAGGGGGCCCGGCTGGCTGAGCTGGCGCTAGTGGGTGCGCACGGGGGCTGGAGAAGCATAGTGAGGCTGGCAGGTGGGGCCTACCTGTCAGCCACACGCGAAAATTAAAAAGGGGGCGAAACCCACTACCCCGCACGGAATCGAACATTCGACCTGCTGCTTAACTGACGGAGACACAACCACTGCGCTATCGATCGGATCTCGACAGAGAACATGCACTATAACTGAAGAGGTAACCGCAGAAGCAGATGACTGAAGAAAGCCAGAGGCTCGTCGGAGCTGCTCCGGCGACCAAAAGGCATGGCGGAGTGGTGCGGAGTACTCCTGGAGGAGTTCCGCATCCAGTCGATGCACTACAGCACCTAATGAGCACTACAGCGCCGGCGGCAAGCAACGACAGAACAGCGGCGATGGAGCAACGACGAGATGATGCAGCGGCCTAAGCGGAACGGCGACTGCACATGCAACACCTACACGACACACTGAAGCAAACGGGCAACAGAACACGGCCTACGGGGGTCGGAACACTCGCCAGTGACGAGGCCCGACAGCGATGAGCTCGGGTGCTCGACAAACTCGGAGCTAGACGGCGCGCAGGAAGGGGAAAAGGCACGGGGAGGAAGAGGAGCTCACCACGAACACCGAGATGTGTTCGGTTGGCCCAAACGTGGGCGGGGTCGACGGCGGCGAGTCTCGAACAGGTACGGGTGCCGGAGACGAAGAAGAGGAAGAAGACGTCGGCGAGGAGGCGATCGGCTCCGTGTAGAGGAAGTAGTCGACATCGTGGAAGCAGCTGGACACGTTTGGCGAGGCTGAGGTCGACGGGAGGCTCGCCGGCGATGAGGTGGCGCTCTCAGATGCATGCGGGTACTCACTGGAGCGGCGGATCTGGTGGGGCTTGGCTCTCCAGGCGGCGAGAGGAGGAAGAGGAACCCTAGAGAGAGGGGCTGGACATGGTGCGGGTTTAAATGGGGGGCTTAGATCATGAGACCTCGACGTCCGTGATCACGGCGTGACGGCGAGCGCACGCTCTGCTTTGCTTCGCGTGACGGAGGTAGACGGAGACGCGGGCCTGAGAGGCAGACAGGTGGGGCCACGGGGGAGAAAAGGCATGGCGCGACTGCGAGCGCTCGGCTGGGCCTGCAGGAGAGAAGTGGGCCGCGCGGTGCGAGGTGAAAGGTTGGGCCTGGGGGAAGGAGAAAGAGGAGGAGGCCGAGGGCCACTGCTATGCTGCAGACTCTTTTCTTTTTTCATTTATCCTCAGCCAGAAAATAAAAAGAAAAGCACAGACTAAAAGGAAAAGAGTTAGGGGAAAAGAAAAATATCTCCATGATCAATGATTTATGACCTATTTAATAAAATTGGCTTGGACATTTTTAGAGGCAGAAAAATAAAAGGAGTTTGAATATGGTTCAAACTCTTGTTATTTTAAAACCCAACCAAATCAATTCTAAAAGAGGTGATATTTGGCAGAGAGGGTGAAGACATGGTGCAAGATTTTTAGGAAAAGAAAGAGCAATAATGGGCTTGGCTAGGTGGCTTGCACAATGGAGTAAAGAAAGGACATAAAAGAAAAAGAAAGAAGAAGAAGAAGAGTGAAACAAGGAGGGGGCTAGGGTTTAGCAAGTCAAGGTTGGCTAGAGCCACACTCACAACATCACAAGGTCTCACACACACTCATCATAACAAAGAAGTAAACTAAGATGCCATGATGATGAAAGCAATGCATGGATGCAAAACTAAAATAAATGACATGGCAATGCAAAAGAAAATGAACTAAAATGACAAGAACCCCCAAGGATAAGGACAAGGATCAAAATGAGAAAGCTTTATTGCCATAATAGGAAAGTATCACATATGGGGTGTTACAGTGGGCCCCACGTGCCCCCCTCCACTTACTCCAGCACCCACACACTCCTTCCTCCAAAAAAAACCACCAACCAGCTCAAGCACAAGTTCTAGTTCATCTTGATGCCATTTTCGATCTCCTTGCTCAAAGCTCCATTCACAAAACTGTTTGGGGAGATTGTTCTTCGGTATGTGACTCCTCCAATGGTCCAATTAGTTTTTGTTCTAGTGCTTTATTTATTGCAAATTTTTGCTGCTTAGGTGACCCTGTTCTTGAGCTTGCATGTCAAATTTATGTGGTTCCAAGTAGTTCTAATGCATGATATAGTCTCTAGGCACTTGTGGGAGTAGTTGCTATCAATCTTGTTGAGTTTGGTTCAATTTTATTTTCAGTCACTAAAAATTTCAAAAAATTTCAAAGGAAGAAAATGATGAGGAGATTGCTGAGAGGCTCTTCTAGTCAAATCTCAAAGGATAAGTAGAAGGAGGAGAATAAGAAGCCCAAATACAATCTTCCTCGCACCGCGGAAGTTCGGCCATGTGAATGGCCTTGCAATGAGTTCTTGGAAGCTGCCGGGATTTATAAAGACTTTATTATTTGGCGGAGAATGTAGGCCTCGCCGACTTCCTCCACGACCATCATGAACAGTATCACTTGCTCACTAATATTTTCACACAAAACTTTCATTTTCATGCTAAGAAATCACCACCTTCAGTGGAGTTTCATTTATATGATGAGGTTAAGGAGATGTCGTTCTATGAATTTTGTCAAGTATGTAAGATACCCTTTGCTGGTAGTCTTGAGGAACCACATCGTAAGGATGTTGAGGGGTTTATCGATATGATAGCTGTAGGGGAAACGAGGCAAGTTTTAGGGGCAAGAATTACTAGTGTACATTTTCCTGTGCTACGCTACTTCGCGATATTTGCTAGTAGATGCTTAATTGGTCGCGGGAACAGTGGAAACCTTAGTGCCCCTGATATTGTTATTTTGCGCCATGCTTTGTTTCGAGATACAACTTTTAGCTTGGGTGATGTTGTTGCTAAACGATTAAGTCTGAACCGTACAAAGGGTCCCATCTTTGGAGGCATGTTTTCTTCACACCTAGCTGAACACTTTAGAATACCTATTAGGCATCATGAGAAGGAAGAAAAGTTGCTGGCCCGGGCTTTTCTAAACTATAAGAGTATGATAGCACATGATTTTATTTTAAAGCTATTAAGAAGTTGCTTAAGTATAAATTGATGTTTGATGAAAAATATTGTGAGATTATTACCTTGCCTGCACCATATTTGTTTGATTTACTTTCAGGCATGTACCTCGTTTTGCCGGATACCGTTTATGCGTACTAGAGCCAGGCACAAGCTTCAGAGCCAGAGCCGGAACCACCACTTGACCCTTATCAGCAGTCGGTTTATCAGTAGGATCCGGAGGAGATTGCCAACCAGTGGCATCCAGAGGACGCTCCTCCGTGCACCGGAGAGAGTAGCTTTAATTAGCTAAGAGTTTATAATGGTTTACCTTGTGTGCTAACATGATATTAAAATGGTTGTGACGAGGTATGATAGGGTGGTATCCTCCTTTGAACGATTCAAGTGGTTTGACTTGGCACATGCTCACGCATGTAGTTGAAACAAAATCAACATAGCCTCCACGATATTTATGTTCATGGTGATTTATATCCTACTCATGCTTGCATTTATTTTTGATTAAATTTCATGCATGTTCATATGACTGTTGTTGCTCTCTAGTTGGTCGCTTTCCAGTCTCTTTCTAGCCTTCACTCGTACTAAGCGGGAATATTGTTTGTGCATCCACTTCCATAAACCCCAAAGTTATTCCATATGAGTCCACCATACCTTCCTATATGCGGTATCTACCTGCCGTTCCAAGTAAATTTGTATGTGCCAAACTCCAAACCTTAAAATGAAATTCTGTTTGGTATGCTCGAACAGCTCATGTATCAACTAGTAATGTCTATATCTTCCATGCTAGGTGGGTTATTCTCACGATGAGTGGACTCTGCTCATCATTCATGAGAAAATGGCTGGTAACCGGGATGCCTAGTCCCATGCTCAAATCATAATAATTAAACAAAGCTCCCCCAGGTAAGTTGCTGGTTTGGACGGTACCCGTTGTTTCGGGTCAGCTGTGGAGTGTGCTTGTTGGTGATTGGGGAGTATAAACTTTACCATTCTGTTTGGGAACCGCCTATAATGTGTGTAGCATGGAAGATATAGAGATCTCTTGGTTGTTATGTTCACAATGAAAGTATACCACCCAAAATATTATTCATCTCTATTTCAAAATTGAGATCTGGCACCTCTACAAATCCCTGCTTCCCTCTGCGAAGGGCCTATCTATTTACTTTTATGTTGAGTCATCATCCTCTTATTAAAGAGCACCAGTTGGAGAGCACCGCTGTCATTTGCCTGTATTGCTATTAATTTGCATTGAGTATGATTGTGACCGGATCTCTTGTACAATGAATTACAATGTCTAGTCAGTCCTTGATCTTCGGAGGTGCTCTGCATTTATGTTTTGCGGTCTCAGAAAGAGCTAGTGAGATACCATCTTGTTATATCATATTATGATTGTTTTGAGAAAGTGTTGTCATCCGAGGTTTATTATTATTGCTCGCTAGTTGATTATGCCATTGATATGAGTAGACATGAGACCTGAAAGTTATTGTGAATGTGGTTAGTTCATAATCTTTGTTGAAAACTTGAATGTTGGCTTTACATATTTGCGACAACAAGAGCAAACAGAGTTTGTCAAAGTTTTTCTTTATCACTTTCAGTTTACCAACTGAATTGCTTGAAAACAAGCAAAGGTTTAAGCTTGGGGGAGTTGATACGTCTCCAACGTATCTACTTTTCCAAACACGTTTGCCCTTGTTTTGGACTCTAACTTGCATGATTTGAATGGAACTAACCCGGACTGATGCTGTTTTCAGCAGAACTGCCATGGTGTTATTTTTATGCAGAAATAAAAGTTTTCGGAATGACCTGAAAATCAACGGAGATTTATTTTAGAATATATATAAAATACCTGCGGAAAGAACCAGGCCAGGGGGCCCACACCCTGTCCACAAGGGTGGGGGCGCCCCCCTGGGCGCGCCCCCTGCCTCGTGGCCCCCCTGAGGCTCCACCGACATCACCCCCGACTCCATATATTCACTTTCGGGGAGAAAAAAAATCAGAGAGAAGGATTCATCACGTTTTACAATACGGAGCCGCCGCCAAGCCCTAATCTCTCTCGGGAGGGCTGATCTGGAGTCCGTTCGGGGCTCCGGAGAGTGGAGATCATCGTCGTCGTCATCATCAACCTTCCTTCATCACCAATTCCATGATGCTCACCACCGTGCATGAGTAATCCCATCGTAGTCTTGCTGGACAGTGATGGGTTGGATGAGATTTACCATGTAATCGAGTTAGTTTTGTTAGGTTTTGATCCCTAGTATCCACTATGTTCTAAGATTGATGTTGCTATGACTTTGCCATGCTTAATTCTTGTCACTAGTGCTCGAGTGCCATGATTTCAAATATCAACCTATTATGTTTTCATGAATATATGTGTGTTCTTGATCCTATCTTGCAAGTCAATAGTCACCTACTATGTGTTATGATTCGGTAACCCCGAAGTGACAATAATCGGGACCACTCCCGGTGATGACCGTAGTTTGAGGAGTTCATGTTTTCACTACGTGTTAATGCTTTGGCCCGGTACTCTATTAAAAGGAGGCCTTAATATCCCTTAGTTTCCAATAGGACCCCGCTCCCACGGGAGGGTAGGACAAAAGATGTCATGCAAGTTCTTTCCCATAAGCACGTATGACTATATTCAGAATACATGCGTACATTACATTGATGAACTGGAGCTAGTTCTGTTTCACCCTATGTTATAACTAATACATGAGGAATCGCATCCGACATAATTATCCATCACTGATCCAATGCCTACGATATTTTCACATATTGATTGTTGCTTATTTACTTTTCCGCTGCTGCTGTTACAATCACTACAAAACTAATATCGCTACTTTTGCCACTGTTACCGTTACTTCCATACTACTTTGCTACTAAATACTTTGATGCAGATACTAAGTCTTCCAGGTGTGGTTGAATAGACAACTCAATTGCTAATTCTTGAGAGTATTCTTTGGCTCCCCTTGTGTCTAATCAATAAATTTGCGTTAAATACTCTACCCTTGAAAACTGTTGCGATCCCCTACACTTGTGGGTTATTAGGGTGGCCCTCAAGATATAAAGGTTCCTGAGTCATTCTACCCCCTCTAGTCATAACTCTAACAACGTTATCATTTTTCTTATTATTTAATCCATTAAGCAAATCATTTTGTGCTTTAAGTACTTGTTATACCTGAGTGGTAACCATAGAAGCATGTTTACTAATGATTTTAAGTTCACCTTAACTCTAGACATATAATCACTCAAGTGTTCAATCATATAAGCATTACGTTTCAATTGTCTACCAACATAAGCATTGAAGTTTTCTTGTTTAACAATAAAATTATCAAACTCATCTAAGCATTGGCTAGCAGACTTATACCGAGAAATATCACCTTCATCAGATCTGTAGAGAGATTTTACATTTACTACCTGTGTCGGGTTATCAAGACCATGTATTTCTTCAATAGGTGGTAAATTCTTAACATCTTCAGCTTTAATACCTTTTTCTTTCATAGATTTCTTTGCCTCTTACATATCTTCAGGACTGAGAAATAGAATACCCCATTTCTTCAGAGTTGGCTTAGGAGTTGGTTCAGGAAGTGTCCAATTATTTTCATTACTTAACATATTATTTAATAGCAATTCAGCTTGATCATCAGTTCTTTCCCTGAAAACACAACCAACACAACTATTCAGGTGGTCTGTGGAAGCATCGGTTAGTCTGTTATACAAGATATCAAGTATTTCATTTTTCTTGAGAGGATGATCAGGCAAAGCATTAAGTAATCGGAGAAGCCTGCCCCAAGTTTGTGGGAGACTCTCTTCTTCAATTTGCACAAAATTATATATTTCCCTTAAGGCAGCTTGTTTCTTATGAGTAGAGAAATATTTAGTAGAGAAGTAGTAATTCATATCCTGGGGACTACGCACACAATCAGGATCAAGAGAATTAGACCATGTTTTAGCATCACCCTTTAAGGAGAAACGGAAATAGCTTAAGGATATAATAGTAACAAATTTTTTCCTTGTTGGTGAATAGGGTGGTTATATCATTCAATTTAGTAAGATGTGCCACAACAGTTTCAGATTCAAAGCCATGGAAAGGATCAGATTCAACCAAAGTAATGAATTCAACATCGACAGAGAAATCATAATCTTTACCTACTAATAAACCAGCGATTGCTTCTGGTCGTATGTCGCTGGCCTTTTTGCAAAAAAGTCCTCGCGTCTTTTGGTATTCAACCCGCAGTCCAAATCCAAATCAAGCCGGTATGAAGAAAAAAAATGCAGCCACGATCTGCCTCGCAGCGCTCCGCCACGCCCCATGCGTCGCCGGCCTCCTCCTCCTCCCACCTCCTGCCCCGCCCCACACCGCCTGACTACGCGACGCCGGCCACCTTATGCCTGCCAATCCCATATCCTCCTCACCCGTGGCGTTGGTGTCTGGCTCCCGGAGCTCGAGCGGACCGATCTGCACGGCGGCAACCTCGCAGGAGGCAGAGGATGGGTTGGCGTGCTGCGCTCGAGACGAGCGGGATCGTGTAAGGGGATTGGAGTGTGGCACCGGCGGGCTCGCGGACGGGGATGGAGAGGGCAGGTGCCGGCAAGATCGAGGTTGGGGATGGAGAGGGCAGGGGTCGGTGAGCTGGATGCTGAGGATGGGAAGATACGGCCCTAATTTGTTGCTAAAGGGGGAGCTGCCACCGGTGACGCTGCGGGAGAAGCTGGCATGGTTCCTCCAGAAGTGCGCCGAAGGAGTTCCAGAACGAGACCCGGTACAACGGCGACCAGTGGTACCTTCCAGATGGTGAGCTGCCTGCTGCTACTTCCATATTGTAGTACCAGCTGGCTAAGCGAGGGTTTCAGTTTATCTATAAATTGCACAAGTTGTTCATTCAGCCGATACTATAATTTGCTGCTACCAAATCACTAGATCAGTTTATGTATGATCATGGAATTTCGTGTGTAGGGCTACAATTACAAACTCCACTACAATTACAAACTCTGTTGTTGAGGAGCGCATGAACCACGGGAGGATCCCTGATGCTTTGTTGCTCCTGTGATCTTCAATTTGCTTTGTGGCTGTGTACAAACATACAGTAGCTTCATTGTGTCTGCTGCTGGCTGGCTGGATGATGATGATGATGCTGCTACTGTCAACTTACTCTTGATCGATGTCTGCCTTGACAGTGTAACTGTGTAAGTTCATCCATTGTTCGATTGCTGTCGAGTTCATTAGCTATGAAATTTGTTTTGTTTCTTCTGAATTAATTAGTATCTCTTCTTCTGCTGTCGTTACATCTGGTGTGGTGGCCTTGCGTGTATCTTCTCCACCACCCTTCTCTTCCAGATGCTGGTAATTAAGCTCCCTCTTTCTTTTTTCTGAATTGGAACTTAAGTTCATATTATGTATATACATTGCCACTCTTTTGTTTTGGTTACACTCTCTGTTTCACTCACTCTCTGCGTCAGAAACTTCTATTAGAACAGGCATGGTGGGAGAGTGATGCTCAGTTGACTGCTTTTCTTAATATTACAGAGGGAGGATCGAAGGGGAGATTGGTACTTTCCCTTTCAGCGGCCAAGGAAAAGCAACACTCTTTCATGTGATTTCAGATGAAACAACCAGAGTGTGTAAAATAATCTGGATCGCTACAAACAAGTATCAAGGTTAGTTATGTTTCTCCTTTTGTTAATGCTATCAAGCAAGATCACCTTAGGACTATATAAATAAATATTTACTTTCTTTGTGTTTCAATACGTTCATACTATTTACATGTGTGCAAATGGGCAGATTTTGATTGATTGTTCACGCTCTGGTCGATGCTGTGTCGGTAGCCCACTGACCAGATAACTCTGTCGTTGAGGACCGCGTGAACCGCAGGAGTAATCTACTATTTACTTTCTTTGTGTTTCAGTACGTTCAAACTATTTAGATGTGTGCAAATGGGCAGATTTTAATTATGGGACTTGGTGTCATATTTGTTCTGCCTAATTGTTGGATCATAGCTCTTATGTTATCTACCTATAGCGAGCGCATGCCAAAAAGTAAAAATTAAACCTATGGCCAGTGATATGTTTATGGCTGGATGTCTACTTCTTCTGTCAAGGCCATAATAGAGTCAATCGACACAGATATATCCAAACAACAACTATTTCATTTGGATCACATAACATCATTTTAGCTGAAAAATAAGATAGTTTTGTTTAAGTTTGTGGGTGTTTTCCCTGATCTGTTTGCAACTCGGCATGAGAGGTTTCCGTTTATGCATGTGGTTATTCTCTAATTCTGCTCAGTTGATTGGCTGAAGTTACATGCACATATATGCCTAGGTCCTATAGGCTGTTTGTTTTAATGCAAATAAAGCATTTTTCGGCAAAACACCCAACAATATATTCTCTAGGGATGATTTATTCATAAACCCAAACAATGTGGGTCTATTTCTTGCAATTAGAATTACTAATATCGGTTTGTTCGAGTATAATTATTTTGCAGAGAACTTCTTCTAAATGCTTTGCGTCCTCTCAGAGTAATCCACTGTGTTATTTAGCTGTGTAGCATATTATTCACATGCCAAGCTAAATGCAGTTATGTCGTTTAATTAACAAGAGTACATTCTACATGATCAGAGCATGAGTAGCCTTGAAGTAGAAAGCCTGTTAGCAGCACTTTTTTAATTACTTGCTATCAATTTTATTCAGCTGTGACAATTCAAGGAAGAAAACTATTTTATCTGTTTCGGCTTTTTTGTACTGAAGACGTGGTGGTTCCCCCAGATTGAATGCCAGTTATGCTTCAAGCCATGTGGTCAGCTTTTTTACTGAACATAGTAAGATGGATGTCGGCGTTTGATACACCGTGGAATTTCGGCAGCGCAAGACCAGTATATGAAGGTCTGAACCGAGCCGCCAGTGCTCTGGGCATGGGCCGTTGGAGCACGGGGAGGAATCAGCACAGGGGGGCTGCTGGAGCGTTGTGGCAGATGGAGTGGCAGCAGGGATGCCAAAGGCCGTGGATGTGGGCCTGAGGGAGCACATGTCGACGGCGAGGGCGGGCAGAATTCGCCAGGTGCTACATGCGTACTCCAGCATGCTATCAATGGAGAGTGGACTGTCTTCGTAATTTGGCACTATGCCCAGTTCCATGCCGGTGATCTCCTGGAGGACGGCCAGCCGACGTTAAGCACGGCGAGCTCGCCGTGTTGGGTGCGAACATGCCAATATCAAGATACACGAATTTGGAGCTTTGGCCGGCAGGACGGCGTCGACATGGACGCGTAAATTCCGAATGTATTTGTTAAAAAAGGTTTCAATGATATGGATGTATTACAGATGGACGAAGTATTTATTGATTTCTCTTTTGGCACTAAAAAAGAAATGTGGGAGAAAAAAATTGCTAGACCAATTCCAAAAGGAACAGCCGGGAGCGCGGCAAGCCATGAATGCTTGCGTGATGCATTGCATGCGCTGCTCATGCCCAACAAAATATACGAACACAAACCTACGACCTACAGCGGGGAAAGCCAACGTCTTTCGGACACTTCTGAGTTGGCATATATATACATGTTGATACATACCACCATTGTGTTTTGCGAACATCTTTTGGACACTGCTGACCTTGCCCATATATACACGTTGATATATCACCAATGCCAAAACACATTTAGAGGTCATGGCCATAGAATTGGATCTAACTCAAGTTGTTATAGACAAGGAAGAAGAATTTTATGTCCAGGTAAAATTACTGCAACAAAAATGTTATGTATATAATATTTTTATTGTCATATATCTTCTTTGTTTGGGCCAAGCCCAAATAATGAAAATAAAACACAATAACTATTCCCAACCTAACAATGTGCTATATATAAAAACATTTAACATAGTAATAAAATAGTTAAAAAATGCACATAGTTTTATATATGTAACATTCTTTAAAAACTGGTCAAACCCCTAAAAAAAGCTCCAATTTTGTTTAAAAATATACATTTAGAAATATTCACATTAAAAGATAGCTTAATAATGTTCTCCTTACAAACCAATTTTAATAAAGCGTTCACTACTCTTATAATAAATAAAAATCCATGTTTCTTCTGAAAAGCAAAAAATAAAAAGTATTCACATATTATTCCATGAACCACTACTCTTCTATCAGATGAACATACCTAATGTGGCTTCTTAATTAACATCCAAAAATCAGAGTCCAAAAAGTAATAATCAATGTTTATTATTGATGTTTATCAGTATTAAATGTAAAAAATAGAGCGTAATAGCACATGGGTCCGGTTTTGTGAGTTTCTATGCGTTGCAACGCACGGGCATTTCTACTAGTCCTTATCAGAAATACAGATAGGTGAAGTAGCGAAAGCAGGGTCATATTTCATTCTAGCATTCAAAGACTTTTCTTCCAGCTTAGCTAACAATTTCTTAAGATCATATCTATCTTTGCAAGCTAAAAGATTTCTAATAGTTTCTTCATCCATAACATAACCTTCAGGCATAACAGGCAATTCATATTTTGGGGGGGGGGCATCTTCATCATCACTTTCACCAATATTATCAGTTTCAATAATTTCATTCTCTCTAGCCCTAGAAAGTTGTTCATCAAGAAATTCACCTAGTGGCATAGTATTATCAAGCATAGAAGTAGTTTCATCATAAGTATCATGCATAGCAGAAGTGGCATCATCAAGAACATGTGACATATCAGATTCAATAGCAGGTGTAGGTGTCACAAATTTACTCATAACAGAGGGTGAATCAAGTGCAGAGCTAGATGGTTGTTCATTACCTACCCTCGTAGTTGAGGGATAAATCTTGGTTTTTTCGTCTTTCAAGTTCTTCATAGTGATCAACAGATATAAATACCAAGTGACTCAAAGAATATAGCTATGCTCCCCGGCAATGGCGCCATAAAATAGTCTTGATAACCACAAGTATAGGGGATCGCAACAGTTTTTGAGGGTAGAGTATTCAACCCAAATTTATTGATTCGACACAAGGGGAGCCAAAGAATATTCCCAAGTATTAGCAGTTGAGTTGTCAATTCAACCACACCTAAAATACTTAATATCTGCAGCAAAGTATTTAGTAGCAAAGTAGTATGGCAGTAACGGTAATGGTGGCAAAAGTAACAGTAGCAGTTTTGTATTAATTGTAACGATGGTAGCGGAAAAGTAACTAAGCGAAGATCTATATGTGAAAAGCTCGTAGGCATTGGATCAGTGATGGATAATTATGTCGGATGCGAATAGCTATAAAATATGGTGACACAGAACTAGCTCCAGTTCATCAATGTAATGTAGGCATGTATTCCGAATATAGTCATACGTGCTTATGGAAAAGAACTTGCATGACATCTTTTGTCCTACCCTCCCGTGGCAGCGGGGTCCTATTGGAAACTAAGGGATATTAAGGCCTCCTTTTAATAGAGTACTGTACCAAAGCATTAACACTTAGTGAATACATGAACTCCTCAAACTATGGTCATCACCGGGAGTGGTCCCAATTATTGTCACTTCGGGGTTGCCAGATCATAACACGTAGTAGGTGACTATTGACTTGCAAGATAGGATCAAGAACTCACATATATTCATGAAAACATAATAGGTTCAGATCTGAAATCATGGCACTCGGGCCCTAGTGACAAGCATTAAGCATGGCAAATTCATAGCAACATCAATCTTAGAACATAATGGATACTAGGGATCAAACCATAACAAAACTAACTCGGTTACATGGTAAATCTCATCCAACCCATCACCGTCCAGCAAACCTACGATGGAATTACTCACGCACGGCGGTGAGCATCATGAAATTGGTGATGGAGGAAGGTTGATGATGACAACGACGACGATCTCCACTCTCCGGAGCCCCGAACGGACTCCAGATCAGCCCTCCCGAGAGAGATTAGGGCTGGGCGGCAGCTCCGTATCGTAAAACGCGATGAATCCTTCTCTTTGATTTTTTTCTCCCTGAAAGTGAATATATGGAGTTGGAGTCCAGGTCGGTGGAGCCTCAGGGGGCCCACGAGATAGGGGGCGCGCCCAGGGGGGCAGGCGCGCCCCCACCCTAATGGACAAGGTGTGGGCCCCTGGTCTTGATTCTTTCGCCATTATTTTTATATATTGCTAAAATATTCTCCGTGGATTTTCAGGTCATTCCGAGAACTTTTATTTCTGCACAAAAATAGCACCATGGCAATTCTGCTGAAAACAGCGTCAGTCCGGGTTAGTTCCATTTAAATCATGCAAGTTAGAGTCCAAAACAAGGGCAAAAGTGTTTGGAAAAGTAGATACGTTGGAGACGTATCGTGGACCTCCTCACAGCCACGCTTGGGGACGACATGCCCGCGCTCGCCGCTGGCCCGAGGAGGTAAAGAACGCGGCCGGCGTCGCTGCCCACGTCGACACCGATGTTGTGTTCCTCGACTCTTGCAACGCCATCGTCACTCGTGCAACCGCCGACGTCTCCTCTCCCGCCTCGTAATCCACCCAACTCCCTTCGTCGCTGCCCCATCGTCGGTTCACTACGGGCGCCATGCTCGCCGACGCCTGCAAGGCTACCTCCTCGCCTCCCCCGCTGCTCCTCCCGTTCATTGATCCGCTACGCGGTGGCCGCCAACGGCTGACTGCCGCTGCGCGTCGTCCTCGCCGTGACCCCGTGAACACTGTGTCATATTTCCCCTCTTCTCCGGCAACCTCCCGTGGGCTGAAACCTTCAAGGCGGACTCTAGCCTTGCCGTCGCCGCCACCAGCGAGGTGGAAGCCGTGGACGAGGCCGTCGGTAAGCTCATCGATGGCGAAGGTGCCCTGGATAAAAATGTCAATCTGCATGTCCCGCGTAGGAGGTGGAGAAGCGGACGGATGAGTTTGCGGTGCGGCTGGACTAGCTAGCAGCCACCGTCAACGGCGCGTTCTACGCCGCGCCGCGCCTCCGCAAGGCAAAGCTGGGTAGCTTCATGGCGGTCTGGAGGACCGGCTGACAAGACACCATACGGGTATTATAACTATATAAGGGCAGTACTTGGTCACGTATTGAAGAAATTGACATATGTAGAGGTATAGAAAAGTTGTAGTGGCATATTTCCAAGTTATGAAAGTTGTAGTGGCATGAATCGAATTAACCCTTAATTAAAATGCCTATACCAAACAATACACCACAATGTTAAATAGTAGGCGTAATTGTTATCAGAGTAGTGCTAATCAGAAGGTACAACCATTATGTCGATCATCCATACGTTAAGACACGGTATAGTTTGGCTGAACCAAGAAATAAAATGAAAAGCATTTTTACTTATGCTATCATACTACCTTGAGTTTCTGTATTCGTGCAAACTTGTAAAATACATAATTGCTAAAGTTTCATTATCTGCACAGGAAAAAAAGAACCATTGACATAATGTTTCCTTGTCTCTTCTCTTTATAAGACTAATTCCCAAATACCGTCTGGTAGTAATTAAAACAGATTCCATACCTTCAGAATACATGTATATTTCCATCATGAACACAGTATACATGTCTAGAATTCTAGTTGCAAACTGACCAAAGGCCCTAGTAGCGCAAGTGTGCAAATTGGTATCAAGGAGAACCTATACATAAATTGGTGCATGCTAATTCTGTATAAAGAATCAGTTAGCTTCCACTGTTCAGTACAGTAAATAAAGTATCATGTTCAAGACAAATCTGATAGAGTGTGAATAAACCGATAAGTAAATCAATAAGGTGCATAAAAGCTCAGAGATCTTTGATGTCGTAGAAGTTATTAATCTTCTACTCATTTCAGAAATCCCTACAGAAAAAGGGAGTAGATTTCAAGCTCCGGGATGAACAAGTAATATATCATGTGAAATATGTGAAGGAAATATGCCCTAGAGGCAATAATAAAGTTATTATTTATTTCATTGTATCATGATAAATGTTTATTATTCATGCTAGAATTGTATTAACCAGAAACTCAGTATATGTGTGAATACATAGACAAACAGAGTGTCACTAGTATGCCTCTACTTGACTAGCTCGTTAAATCAAAGATGGTTAAGTTTCCTAGCCATAGACATGAGTTGTCATTTGATGAACGGGATCACATCATTAGAGAATGATGTGATTGACTTAACCCATTTCGTTAGCTTAGCACTTGATCGTTTAGTATGTTGCTATTGCTTTCTTCATGACTTATACATGTTCCTATGACTATGAGCTTATGCAACTCCCGAATATCGGAGGAACACTTTGTGTGCTATCAAATGTCACAACGTAACTGGGTGATTATAAAGATGTTCTACATGTGTCTCCGATGGTGCTTGTTGAGTTGGCATAGATCGATATTAAGATTTGTCACTCCGATTGTCGGAGAGGTATCTTTGGACCCTCTCGGTAATACACATCATAATAAGCCTTGCAAGCAAATGACTAATGAGTTATTCACGAGATGATGTATTACGGAACTAGTAAAGAGACTTGCCGGTAATGAGATTGAACTAGGTATGATGATACCGAAGATCGAATCTCGGGCAAGTAACATACCGATGACAAAGGAAACACCGTATGTTGTTATGCGGTTTGACCGATAAAGATCTTCGTAGAATATGTAGGAGCCAATATGAGCATCTAGGTTCCTCTATTAGTTATTGACCGGAGATGTGTCTCGGTCATGTCTACATAGTTCTCGAACCCGTAGGGTCCGCACGCTTAATGTTCGATGACGATTTGTACTATGAGTTATGTGATTTGATGACCGACGTTTGTTCGGAGTCCCAGATGAGGTCACGGACATGACGAACATTCTCGAAATGGTCGAGACATAAAGATCGATATATTGGAAGGCTATATCCAGACATCGGAAAGGTTCCGAGTGATTCGCGTATTTTTTGGAGTATCGAAGAGTTACGGGAATTCGTATTGGGCCTTAATGGGCCATACGGGAAAGGAGAGAAATGCCTCAAGGGTGGCTGCGCCCCTTCCCCATGGACTGGTCCGAATTGGACTAGGGAAAGGGGGCACCCCCTTCTTTCCTTCTCCTTTTCACTTGCCCTTTTCTTATTCTATGTGGGAGATGGAATCCTACTAGGACTAGGGAGTCCAAGTAGGACTCCACACTTTGGCGTGCCCTATGAGGGCCGGCCTCCTCCTCCCTCCATCCTTTATATACATGGCCAGGGAGCAGCCCATAGACACAAAAGTTTATTTTAGCCGTGTGTGGTACCCCTCCCCATAGTTACACACCTCGGTCATATCGTTGCAGTGCTTAGGCGAAGCCCTGCGCCAGTGCAGATTGCAGTTTTGCCTATTTCAGGGTTTCGTAGAAAAGGAATATCAAACGGAGTCCAAACGGAATGAAACCTTCAGGAGAGTGATTTTTGGAACCGTATCTACCCAGAAGACTTGGAGTACACGCAAGGGAACGAAGGAGGTGGCCACGAGGGTCCAGGGCGCGCCCCCACCCACGTGGGCCTCCTCTGCCTCCCCCGATGCCCTCCTTCCTCCTATATATATCCATGTACCCTACAAACATCGAGGCTACAGAGAAAACCCTAATTCCACCACCGCAACCTTCTGTTCCCGTGAGATCCCATCTTGGGGCCTGTTCCGGAGCTCCGCCAGGGGGGGATCTACCACAGATTGCTTCTATATCAACACCATAGCCTCACCAATGAGTTGTGAGTAGTTTACCATAGACCTTTGGGTCCATAGTTATTAGCTAGATGGCTTCTTCTCTCTTTTTGGATCTCAATACAAAGTTCTCCTCGATCTTCGAGGAGATCTATTTGATGTAATGTTTTTGCGGTGTGCTTGTCGAGATCCGATGAATTGTGGGTTTATGATCAAGATTATCTATGAGAAATATTTGATTCTTTTCTTAAATCTTTTATGTATGATTATAATATCTTTGCAAGTCTCTTAGAATTATTGGTTTGGTTTGGCCTACTAGATCTAAAGTTCTTGCAATGGGAGAAGTGCTTGGCTTTGGGTTCAATTTTGCGGTGTCCTTTCCCAGTGACAGCAAGGCACGTATTGTATTGTTTCCATCGAGGATAAAAAGATGGGGTTTATATCATATTGCTTGAGTTTATCCCTCTACATCATGTCATCTTGCTCAAAGCATTACTCTGTTCTTATGAACTTAATACTCTAGATGCATGCCGGATAGCGGTCGATGTGTGGAGTAATAGTAGTAGATGCAGAATCGTTTCGATGTACTTGTCACGGACGTGATGCCTATATATAAAGATCATGCCTCGATATTCTCATAACTATGCGCTTTTCTATCAATTGCTCGACAGTAATTTGTTCACCCACCATAGAATTCTGCTATCATGAGAGAAGCCACTAGTGAAACCTATGGCCCCCGTATCTATTCTCAACATATTAATCTTCCATCTACTTTACTTTGATTTATTTACTTTATGTTCTTATATCCAAAAATACCAAAAATATCATACTATCCTATCTATCAGATCTCACTTTCGTAAATGACCGTAAAGGGATCGACAACCCCATATCGCGTTGGATGCGAAGTTCTTATTTGTTTGTGCAGGTACGAGGGACTCGCGCGTGGTCTCCTACTAGATTGATACCTTGGTTCTCAAAAACTGAGGGAAATACTTACGCTATTGTGCTGCATTACCCTTTCCTCTTCGAGGGAATACAACGCAAGCTCGAGAAGTAGCAAGAAGAATTTCTGGCGTCGTTTCCGGGGAGGCTTACACAAAATTCATATACCAAGTACCTATCACAAACCCTTATCCTTCGCATTACATTTATTTGCCTCTTGTTTTCCTCTCCCCCACTTCACCCTTGCCGTTTTATTTTCCCTTCTTTTTGCTGTGTGTTTACCCTTCGCTTGCTTCTTGTTTGCTTGTGTGTTGGATTGCTTGCTTGTCACTATGGCTCAGAACAATACCAAATTGTGTGACTTTTCCAATACCAACAATAATGATTTTATTAGCACTCCTATTGCTCCTATTACTGATGCTGAATCTTGTGAGATCAATGCTGCTCTGTTGAATCTTGTCTTGAAAGATCAATTTTCCGGCCTTCCTAGTGAAGATGCCGCTACCCATCTAAACAACTTTGTTGATTTGTGTGATATGCATAAGAAGAGGGATACGGATACTGATATTGTTAAATTGAAGCTATTTCAGTTTTCACTTAGACATTGTACTAAAACTTGGTTTTCCTCTCTGCCTAGAAATAGTATCGATTCATGGAATAAGTGCAAAGATGCCTTTATCTCTAAGTATTTTCCTCCTGCTAAAATTATCTCTCTTAGAAACGATATTATGAATTTTAAGCAACTAGATCATGAGCATGTTGCACAAGCTTGGGAGAGAATGAAATTAATGATACATAATTGTCCTACACATGGTTTGAACTTATGGATGATTATACAAAATGTCGGTGTACAAAAAGAGGGGCACACTTTTTGTACCCCTATGACAGTGCACGGGCAGTCTGAGCCGCGGGCACCACCACAGCAAGCATGGCCAGGGAGGTGAGCCATGGTAAGACCGATGCTTGATGGAACTGGAGCAACACCAAGAACAAGACCACAGAGAGCAAAGGGACGGAGCGGCTTCCCCCCCGGCAAGATCCTTGCCGGGAGCCAGTTTCAGCAGCCCTGGCAAGACCCTTGCCGGGGCCGGCTCTGGCAGCCCCGACAAGACCCTTGCCGCGGCAGCTCGCCCCACGCCTACGGAGCGGATCACCCTTGAGTCCACCGCCCCCATGGGGCGAGGATTCGGGAGATATCCCCGTGGTGGCATGCAGATCTTTGTGAAGACATCCAAGATCAGATACAAGCTAAGAAGACGACGACCCTTGGCGGGTTCCCAGCCAAGGAGGACCACAAGGCCTCCGGCAAGCACCTTGCCGGGGATGACAGCAGGCGCCGCGGCAAGACCCTTGCCGGGGCCCCGGCAAGGCCCTTGCTGAGGACACCCGCACGGCCACCATCAGGCCCGCACCAACTGAGTTTCCACCGCCCCACGCAGCTGCCGACCCAACCAGCTGGATAGGCTCCTGCGTGGCAACTTGCAGATCTTGGTGGAGACCCACCGTTGCGCCACCTCAGCTGCCTACCTGCCTACATGGCACCTCAGGCACCGCTGGCCAGGGCGCGTGTCAACACGAGGAGAAGCGGTGACGGACAAGACGGACGTCTCCCCTCGTCCCCGATAAAGCGAGGACACCTAAGCTAAGCGCATTAAATGCGCCTTGTCCTGTAATGCGAGGGATAACCTCGCATCACTGTACCCTTTCCACCTCCTGTGTGCCACTGTGGCAACCCCTTTTCCCTATAAAAGGAGGCTCGAGGCGACCAAGAGAAGGATTCGGCTTTTTAGAACTCCTCACGACTCTTTTGGAGCTCCTCACTAGCTGAAGAACACAAACATATAATCCACCAAAGCAGGAGTAGGGTTTTACGCATCTTTGCGGCCCGAACCTAGGTAAAGGAACCGTGTCCTGACTGTTAGACCCGCTCTTCTGTCAACCCCGCGCCCCGCAACCGTAGTAGGGATTCTTGTGATCCCATAGGTGTCGATCCAAATACACTGACATCTTTGGCGCGCCAGGTAGGGGGCGCAGTTGTGAGAATCGGCTTTAGCAGTCAGTTCGACGCTTCTTCATCGTCAGGGCGCCCAAGAAGAAGACGACGGTGGCGGTTGTCCAGTCGGAAGCCGGACAGCCCGTCCCGACGCGGGCGAGCAGCGGACTGGTCGCGGAAAGAACCCAGGGCGCTGCTCACGAACACCAACGCCGTCCCAGCAGCCGGAGTTTGGGAGTTGGCGATGTTTGTGCGCCTGGTAACGGGCCACACACCGCCAGTTCCAAAGATGGAGCCCGACCCTTCGCGGGTGGCGCGGGGCCTTCCAAGGTCGCTGCCGCATCACTCGAAGGCGACGCAAGGACCTCCAGAACTCCCACGTCGGCGCCAACAGCGCGCTCTTCACAAGCAGCGCGCGACGAACGGCGTCGTCACCTTGAAGATCCCGGGCGTCGCCATGGGAAGAGCCCCGAGTGCCACTCCCGGGACGTAGAAGACCTGCCCGCCCACCGAAGCACTGGTGGAGACGGTATGCGACCGTGGGATCGTGATGGGGCTCCTCCTGACATGCTCAGGGGTCGAAGCGCGTCGCGATCCGTGCAGGTTTCGCTACCGTTGACCCCAGCCAAAGCCCAGGCGCGCGCGCAGTTGCTCCTCGACTTTCCTCCCGTTATGGGGAAACTCGACGAATGGAGAGCCACCATCCGAAGCCTTGTTGCTGTCGCCAACAAGGATGAACCAAATCTAGCGGAGCTCCCAGGTCGACGCTCCGATGGAGTCCCATGCACCGGTGGCGGGAGGACCGGCAGCGCTGTGGCTACGGTGCATTAGCCTCCTCCTCGCCCGATACCGTGTGTGTCGACTCGTCGGGACGTCGCGGGCGACGCCATCTCCATCGCGTCGTCCGACCCGCGGACCCATGGCGACCAGCGTCGAGTTCTTCAGGAGCGAGCTCATGAAGACGCTCGAACCACCATCGAGCGCCGGCGCGGAGCGCGCCACCAGTCAGACAGGCGAGCGTGGCCTGCTGCAGACCGCCCAGCACCAGAGAGCCCTGGAGGTATACCTTACGAGGTAGGCTGTCCAACTTTTACCCGTGAGCTGCGGCAGTTCCAGTGGCCCTCTCAACGCACCTTCAAGCCTGACATTGGCGAGAAGTACAAAGGCAAGACCCACCCGTCGGAGTTCCTCAGCATCTACACCATCGCGATGCAAGCTGTCGGGGCCCGCGATGATAAGGTGCTTGCGAATTACTTTCTGTTGGCTCTTAAACCTAACGCCATGTCGTGGTTGATGCACTTGCCAGTAGACTATATTTCCTCCTGGTCCGACTTGTGCCATGAGTTTGTTGGCGCCTTTACTGGAGGCCACCAAGCCCATGGCCAAGCAAGTGACCTGCATGTCATACCCCAGTAGGAAGGCGAGAGTATGCGCAAGTACATACAGAGATTCAGCCGGGTACAGTACAATATCCCCGATGTTTACCCTGCCGCCATCATCAGCGCGTTCCACCAGAACGTGCGCAACCGCAAGATGCGCGAAGAACTGGCGATGACCAAGGTGAAGGATGTGGCGGAACTCTATGTTCTTGCTAACAGATGTGCCCGGGCTGAAGAGGGAAGGAAGTACCCCGGCGAAGGCGCCGGTGCGGAAACCGACTCTTCAGACGAGGATACTGCCACCCCGATGAAGAAGGGCCGACACCGCAACAAGAAGCTCAAGGGAAAATCCGTGCTTGCCGTCGAGGGATCTGATGACACCGGCTCCGCCAAGAAAACTAGGGCGGCTGACCCCGGCAAGGAAATTGCCGGGTGTGTCGCCTGTTGGGCCTTGGCGGCTGCCGAGAAGCCAGGGAACTCCGACAAACGATACTGCAAGATCCATCGCACCAAAGGCCATGATCTCCAGGACTGCCACCAGGTTGAGCTCCTTGCCGAGAAGCAAAGGGATGAATACGAGAAGCGGGACAAGGAGAAGGGCCAGGACGGCGCTAAGGGGTCCGGCAAGAAGCACGACGGCCAAGCAGGCCATCGCGGCAAGGAGAAACAGCATGAAAGGCCCGCCCGAGGCCGCGACAGAAGGCCCGAAGACGACGATCACGAAGAGGACGACGAGTCCGGCGACCAAGAATTTCAGAAGGCTACGGACGCCATGTGCGTCGATGGTGGCGCCTCGCTGCATACTTCTCACCGCCAACTTAAACAATGGGCGCGTGAGATTATTGCGGCAGAGCCATCGTCCGGTGCCCAAAAGCCGCTGAAATGGTCCAGCACACCTATCATCTTTGACGCCGAGGATCACCCTGATCGCACTACTGCGGTCGGGTGCTTGCCATTGTTGGTTTCACCGACAATACGCAACCTCAAGGTGACAAAGATGCTAGTCGATGGCGGGGCCGCTCTGAACCTACTTTCACCCATCGTGATCAAGAAGCTGCAAGTTCCTGATGGTTACCTCGAAGAGACGGGCACGTTTTAGGGGGTCAACCCAGGGAGAAGTCAACCGAAGGGGAAAGTCACGTTGCCCGTGACTTTTGGAAGTGATCTGAACTACAGGACAGAGAGGATCATGTTCGATGTTGCCAAGATTCCCCTGCCTTACAATGGGATCCTTGGCCACCCAGCACTGGCCAAGTTCATGGCAGCGTCACACTACGCCTACAACACCCTGAAGATGCCAGGGCCTATGACGATCATCATCGTCCCCTCCGATAAGAAAGATGCGTTGATTTGCGCTGACCAATTGTACTAGCAAGCGGTTGCAGCAACTGCCACTACGAGGGCACTTGCTCCTGCCACTGGAACCCCAGGAGGAAAGAAGAAGAAGACCGGTGAGACCTCGGGCACCCACTCCGGCAAGCGCACCTCTTCGGAGTGCTGTGCTCCCGTCGAGGACGTGCCAGAGAGCTCCACCGGAAAGAAGAAGACCGGTGAGACCTCGGACACCCACTCCGGCAAGCGCACCTCTTCGGAGTGTCGCGCTCCCGTCGAGGATATGCTAGAGAGCTCCACCGGCAGAAACAAGAGATCCAGGGCCACACCGCCGGGAACCAAGAAGGTTTCTGTCAAGGAGGACGACACGGGAGGGGCTTTCACCATAAGCTCTGCCCTTGACAACAAATAGAAAGACGCGCTTGTCACCTTCCTGCGGGCGAATGTCGACGTGTTTGCCTAGCAAGCATCCGACATCCCCGGCGTTCCCAGGGAGGTGATTGAGCACCACCTTGCTGTCTGTCCTCATGCGCGGCCCGTCAAGCAGAAGGTTAGAAAGCAAGCTTTGGAAAGGCAAGAGTTCATCACCGAGGAGATCCGGAAACTGGAAGCTGCGGGTTTGGTAAGAGGAGTGCTCCATCCAACGTGGTTGGCCAATCCAGTGGTAGTGCGCATGGCGAATGGGAAGTGGAGGCTGTGTATTGATTACACAGATATCAATAAAGCTTGTCCCAAGGACCCCTTCCCGTTGCCGCGCATACACCAGATTGTTGACTCCACGGCAGGGTGTGACCTGCTGTCATTCCTCGATGCCTACTCCGGCTACCACCAGATCTTCATGACAAGAGAAGACGAAGAGAAGACAACATTCATCACCCCATGTGGTACGTACTGTTTCGTACGAATGCCTTTCGGGTTGAAGAGTGCTGGCTCGACATTTGCAAGGGCAGTCCAGATTGGTTTTGAACCCCAGCTCCATAGAAATATGGAGGCTTATATGGATGATATATTGGTCAAAACCAAGAACAGGGCAACCCTTGTACCGGATTTACAAGAAACATTTGTAAACCTACGCAAGATCAACCTCAAGCTGAACCCAGAGAAGTGCGTCTTAGGCGTCCCATCTGGCAAGCTTCTCGGGTTCTTTGTGTCGCAGCGTGGGATAGAAGCCAATCCGGACAAGATCAAAGCTATAGAGCAGATTGAAGCACCCATACGGGTCAAGGATGTACGTCGGCTTGCTGGCTTCGTTGCCACCATGAGCAGATTCATTTCCAAGTCTGCCGAGCGCGCCCTTCCCTTTTTCAAGATTTTGAAAAAGGCGGGCCCAATGGAGTGGACGCCGGAAGCTGAAGCAGCATTACAAGATCTGAAGAGGTATCTTTCCTCCACGCCAATACTAGTTGCGCCTAGACCACAAGAATCGTTGCTACTATACTTAGCGGCAACAAACCAGGTGGTCAGCGCCGCACTAGTGGCGCAGAGAGAAATTGATGATGAGGTGATAGCAGCAACAGAGCCTGATGCCACTGGTGCAGAGACGACACAGCCGGTTGGAGTGCAGCCAACGAAGAAAATGATGCAGCACCCGGTCTACTTTGTTAGCTCCCTCTTTCAGGGGGCTAGATCAAGGTACTCCGGTGTGCAGAAATTGCTCTTCGGCCTTCTTATGGCCTCGAGGAAGCTGCGTCACTACTTCCAGACGCACGAGATCATTGTCATCACTCGCCTCCCTCTACAACGGATATTGCACAATCCAGATGCAGCGGGAAGGATTGTAGAGTGGGCACTGGAGCTATCCAACTTTCGCCTCAAGTTTGAAGTACCTCGATGATTCAGAGTCGAGTCCTGGCAGAGTTCGTCGCAGAATGGACCGCAATGCCTGATGAAGAAGTCCAGGAAACTATTCTCCCCGGCAAAGAGGCGAGTTGCAACTGGACCATGTACTTTGATGGAGTTTTCTCCTTGCAGGGCGCCGGGGCTGGCATACTGCTGGTCGCGCCCACTGGAGAGCACCTCAAGTACGTGGTCCAGATGCACTTCCCCAGGGAGGTATCAACGAACAACACCGCTGAGTACGAGGGGCTGCTTGCCGGTCTTAGGATCGCGGCAGTCCTCAGAATCAAGAAGCTCATTGTCACGGGCGACTCGCAGCTTGTCGTCAAACAAGTCAACAAGGATTACCAGAGCCCGTTGATGAAGGCCTATGTTGATGAAGTGAGAAAGTTGGAAGATCACTTTGATGGTATACAGGCGGAGCACGTTGCCCGAGCAGAGAACGACATCGCCGATTACCTGTCAAAGCGCGCTGCCCTCAAGCTACCTGTGGAACCAGGTACCTTTGTGCTTCAGCTTTCTCAGCCATCCGTTGATCCATCAACGGAGCAGAACAAGAGAAGGAAATCAGGGCCCGGCAAGTACTTTCCCACCGAGCTCCCCGAAGCCGCTGGCAAGGATGTTGCCGGAGACACTGAGCCCGCCACAGGACGGCTAGCTCCGGCAGAGCGTCAAGCTTTTGCTGTTGAGACAACCGCTCCCTTGGCGGAGGAAATGCCTTTGGTCCTCGCCGTCGAGCCCCAGGCTCCAGCGTGGGCGCATCATACGTCCGATTCCTCCAGACTAGGGAACTTCCTGAGGAGCAGGAAGAAGCGGAGAAAGTAGCTCGTCGGTCTGCTATGTACCAGTTCGTCGATGACGTCCTGTACAGAAGGAGACCGAACGGCGTGAAATTGAAGCGCATCCCTCGAGAGGAAGGACTGGAGCTGTTGGCAGAGATACATGGAGGCATATGTGGATCCCACATAGGGTCAAGAGCCCTTGCCGGCAAGGCATTCCGGCAAGGCTTCTTCTGGCCCACTGCCCTCCAGGATGCGACGGCACTGGTCACCAGGTGTGAAGTGTGCCAATTCCATTCAAAGAAACTTATCAACCAGCTCAAGCCCTTCAAACCATTCCTCTCTCCTGGCCCTTCTTGGTCTGGGGGCTCGACATACTGGGCCCTTTCCCCCGCACTGTCGGGGGCTTTGAGTACTTGTATGTTGCAATCGACAAGTTCACAAAGTGGCCAGAGGTGGAGGCAGTCGGGAAGGTCACAGCTCAGTCAGCCGTCAAGTTCTTCAAGGGACTAGTGTGCCGTTTTGGTGTACCCAACAGGATCAACACCGACAACGGCACGCAGTTTACAAGCCGCACCTTCATGCAATATACCCAGGATCTCGGCAGCAAAGTCTGTTTCGCTTCCGTTGGTCACCCCCGAAGCAATGGTCAAGCTGAGAGGGCAAACGCTGAAGTGCTGCGAGGATTAAGGACAAAGACCTTTGACAGGCTGCGCAAGAGCGGGAGGTGCTGGATTGATGAGTTGCCGGCGGTTCTTTGGTCGATCAGAATGACGCCAAATCGAGCCACCGGCCAGACGCCCTTTGCCCTGATATACGGGGAAGAAGCAGTTCTCCCCACTGAACTCATATACGGGTCACCTCGAGTGCTCGCTTATGATGAGCTTGAGCAAGAGCAACTGCGGCAAGACGACACGATGCTCCTTGAGGAAGATCGTCTTCGGGCGGCAGTGAGAGCAGCACGCTACCAGCAAGCCTTGTGCCGCTACCATAGCCGCAAGGTCCGTGCCCGAAGCTTCGAGGAAGGTTTCGGGGATATACCCCGCGGTATGAACCGGCCGGAATTATAACCCGGCCGGACTTGGTATTTTACTTAAGACGGTTTATATTTGGCAAGTTACTGGTGACCCGGCAGGTGGATCATGGATGACAAGGCCCAAGGCCCGGAAAGCCGGTTCATATTAGTTGTGGGCCGGTTTATGAAGAAAGCATAAGGAATATTCTCTTACAAAGGAACCAAGAGTAGGACTCCTTGTAATAGATCAATCCTAGTCCTACTAGGACTAGTCATGTAACCCGCCCCTTCAACATATATAAGGAGGGGCAGGGCTCCCCAAAGAGAGCGGTTACAAGTTAGAAGAAACAATCTCTAGGGCTAGACACAGAGAGCTGGTTTACCGGCAACACCATGAGGATCATAATGAGACCTAGCCTCAAACAACACGTAGGGTTATTACCGGATGATGTTTCCCGGGGCCCGAAGCTGTCTAAACCCGTGTCTTGCATCGCGTCTCTCGATTCCGCTCAACCCCTCTCAAGCTACTACATAGATGCGCGGCCTCACCACTAAGTCCGTTGAACCGGACATCTGACGTGTTAATTCCACGACAGTTGGCGCCCACCGTGGGGCCTGCGCACGGCGGTGTTGAGTTCTTGGAGGGATCTTTCTCAATGATCGAGGAGTTCGCAGTTGTTTGGATGAAGAAAAGCCGGTCGAAAAAGATCTACATAAGCAACAAGTTCGTCGGTTCAGATTTATGATTTGTGAGGTTAAAAGGTTCAAGAAAATTGGGATTGCGTTGCTTGTTGGTCGAGCTGGCGACGACACCGATTGGATGTTCTGCTACAGCTGTTATGGCAAGCCGTGTGAGGCTAACAATTTTTTATTATTATATCTCTGTGCGTGGCCGTGGCCGCACCGGTCAAAGGCAGACAGCCAGCATACACATGACCGTCTACTCGCGGTTTAAAACAAATCCGAAGACTACTCATGTTCTGACATCTCCAAATCAGTTTTCTAGTTTCTGTTTGCTACACGGAGAAGCATACCTTTCAAGGGACAAATTCCTGGGCCATCATTACCATAAATTAATCTTACGCAAGGCTTTCCAGGTGGTTTTGCTCAACAACTCCTTCCTCCATACCAATACACAAGGGCATCAATTTACAGAGCACGTGCCTGAAAGGCTGCTACGTTCATCAGAAAAAAAAGAGACAAGGACTCGTACATGAGTCAACCGACCACGACTAGGACTCTGCCATCGTGCAGCCCTGATTCCAAGCTGCATACGTTTTCAGCAATTTTCGCTTCTGCTCCGAACTGCGGTCGGGCCTTGCCTGCTCCTTAGCCACTTCCGCGGAAATCACCTCCCGTCCGGGTCGCTGTCAGACCTCGCCGCACCTCAGCCTCCCGGCTTGATAACTACAGATATCTGAGCTGCCGCCTGAAAAGTGTTCCTACGCCGAGTCGCCAGTTCCCCCGTGTCACAGCCTCCTCTTCATCCGCCCGGTTCGTTGGCACCGCCGGCCGTCCCTCTCACCGACGAACGCGTTGCGGCGCTGCCCGAGCGTTTTTTGCTCCTGTCGCGGGGCCACCCTGTAGGAGTTACCCCGTCGCCGCCGGTCTCTGCCGCCTCGCCGCTCCGAGTCAACAGCGCGCCTCCTCCTGCCGGTACTCCAAGCAACCGTGGTTGGGCCGACCATGCTTCGGTTGTGGATCCGTTCTGCCGCATCAGCCGGCTGTGCCTCCGTTTACGGCCAGATACCCCGCACCCTCGCGGTGACCGGTTTGGTGGATGCAGGAAAGGAAAATTGACGTGGAATATACTGTTAGTAGTACTCTGGTCATCCCGGCTAGAGGAAGAGTGGAAGTTTTTCTTGGCCAAATCCCAGCGCCAGCGCATGCATCGGAGGCTAGGCGCACTACAAACAAATGGGATATTAAAACTTTCTCACGGAGATAAGGAGATCACCTGGTGGAGAGAGCAATGCTACTGACTCATCATATATCGGACTGGACGGAGTACTGTACTAGAGCGGCGGACTAGAAAATTAATATATGCACATCTGTGCTCCTGTTGGCCTTCTGTTTATCCCGGATAAATTCTGGTCCCAGGGATCATCTGCTGTCCGGACAAATGAGGTGATATCCATCCGGCATATTTTATTGTACATATTAATTTCTTTAAGTAGAACAATTACTTGGTTTATGATAATTTTTCGCAGGACCGTTATTCCTTACAAGAGGGTGTCGCAAAAGGGGCATAAGCAAATATTATTTTTTGCGCTGGCGTTTGTCCGTGCCATACTACTCGATGGGTACGTTCGTGAGTCGCCGCCCCTACTATATCAATATGACACGGATGACACACCCGCCCACACGAATTACCGCGCCTACCATTGACTCTGCCGCCCGCACCGGTTTATAAAAACCGCAGCCGGCTCAACTGGAGTAATGTCAGCTTCACCGTGATGGTCATCAATTTCGCGGTGAATAATTTCTGGCCTGACATTATCAGGTGATGTCCATCCAGTTTACTTTTTTATCAATACTTGTTAATTTTTTTGAAAAAACAACCACTCTGCCCTAGTGTTATTATACGCAGGTAAATTATTCATTACAAAGGTATTGTTATACTGCGGGTATAAAACACGCACTGGCAACGTTCTACAATGGTGTTTTCATCTGTGTCACATTACTTGATGAGACGGACGGCCGGCTCACGCATCCGCACCGGTTTACAACACGGAGGATAACTTGTTCATCTCCGCCGGTTTACAATACCGTGGCTGATTCATATGTCTGTGCTACCTCTAATGCGGCAGTCGGTTTACTGTCCAACCTGTGATCCGGTCTACTTAACATACCGGTTCAAATTCACTCAGGTGATATCCATCTATAGTATTATTTCTCTTGTTATATATCATTTTTCATTAAGAAAATAAGATGCTTTGATCAGTTTATCTGGTTGTGCAGAAAATATATACACAGAAGCAATAAAACTCTCTAAAGAGCATGAGATCACATCCGGTTCAAGAGAGGACGCTTCAAGATTTACCCACCGGTTCAGGAGGAACCATGGAAACCCTCTGAAAAGATGGATAATCCACATTCAGTGATTGGTTTATATTTACCCACCGGTTCAGGAGGAACCATGGAGACCCTCTGAAAAGATGGATAATCCACATTCAGTGATTGGTTTATATTTACCCACCGGTTCAGGAGGAACCATGGAGACCCTCTGAAAAGATGGATAATCCACATTCAGTGATTGGTTTATATTTACCCACCGGTTCAGGAGGAACCATGGAGACCCTCTGAAAAGATGGATAATCCACATTCAGTGATTGGTTTATATTTACCCACCGGTTCAGGAGGAACCATGGAGACCCTCTGAAAAGATGGATAATCCACATTCAGTGATTGGTTTATATTTACCCACCGGTTCAGGAGGAACCGTGGAGACCCTCTGAAAAGATGGATAATCCACATTCAGTGATTGGTTTATATTTACCCACCGGTTCAGGAGGAACCATGGAGGCCCTCTGAAAAGATGGATAATCCACATTCAGTGATTGGCTAGGCCCTCTCGAAAGATGGATAATCCACATCCAGTGATTGGCTCAGTTTTTTATTTGCGGTTCTATCGGCCCTCTGAAAAGATGGATAATCCACATTCAGTGATTGGCTAGGCCCCCTGGGAAAGATGGATAATCCACATCCCATTGATTGGCTGAACCTTGCTTTGAGCCTGGCAGCTCTTAAAAAGCCTCGACTACATGGTCTTATTTGCAAAATTTGCATCTTTTGGTGTTTGTGTTTTATAACCCTTTAAACCGGAGTGGAACAGCTACAGAAGCTGACCACATATCTATAAAGTGAAAAGTCTGGGTCATGAATACCAGCATGAATAAACCGGTGTTCATTATAACCCGGATCATCCATCAGGCAAAAAGCTACAAACTTCTGGACAAAGTTTCAGAATGATCTAAACCGGTGTCTTTCATCAAGCCTGGGTTTGTTATTGGGTCTATGAAGGTCTTCATTGTAAATTCTACCGGATTAAGAATATCAAGCATACTTGATCACAGGTATGAAGTATCTTGTTTTTAAATACATATTGACAGTACATGATCAGTTATAATGACCGGTGTTTATTAAACCGGCCTGGTTTTGACTATAAGTCGCCAGTATGAGACAAAATAATGACCGGTGTTTATTAACCCGGCCCGATTGTGATCAAACATCATTGGAACCGGTCTTCAAACCGGATTATATTCTTCAATAGCCAAACATGGCTGGATTCCTATTATGGTTATCAATATTATGATTGAGGTCTTCAAAGTCGCTTTAAAGCGCAATGGATATTGTTTCAACGATGGAAGTGATTTATTCTACAAAGGAATAGTCCCGAGTTGCTGCAGGCTTACAACCCGGCACTTGGGGGCTACATTATTCAGACTGAGATTACATCAAATACACAAGTCTCAAGCACACAAGCAAGTTGTCTACTTGACACTTGGGGGCTAATGGAAAGATCATTTGCTTCATCTGGAAGTACCGGTTCACCTTCTAAATGTAGCTAAACCGGAACTTGGGGGCTACCAATCGCTCCTGTCAACAATTCAAGGTACACAAGTATTCATCCATTATATTGAAAGGTCCACTGCTCAGTTGGTAAAGCACAAAGATCTTAACCTTGTGGACGTGGATTCAAACCCCACGATGGAAGTTACATTATATAGTGTTATTTTCAATGATTATATCTACAAAGTCCCTGCTCATTATTGCATAATGACCCAGCACTTGGGGGCTACATATGGCTGTTCAAGTTCACATGATCATGTTTTCAAAGTCCCTGCTCATTATTGCATAATGACCCGGCACTTGGGGGCTACGTGATATGGTATATTCAGTTTCATAGTGATTGGGATGTACAATCCGGATTTCTTCAAGATTATACAATGCTATTTTCAATGAAGTTTATACAAAGTCCCTGCTCATTATTACATAATGACCCGGCACTTGGGGGCTACAAGTAATATGCATATAAAGGAGGAACATCTACAAAATTTCAGTTCTGACAAATCAGATTAATTGTGTGACCCGGCAATTTTTTGCAATCATAATCCGGCAAGTTCTACATATTCAAGCTGGCTTAGATATCAATTGAATATTTGAAGACCAATATTTTTGTCAAGTCAGAGCAGGAAAGGCCGATTCAAATGGATTCTTTATTTACAATATTTCTTATGCAAGCAAGTTCATTATGAAGTTGGTCTGTTGACCCGGATTTTCTAGAAGAAGGAAAGGACAAGGACTTAAGGATGATCAGATGCCGGTTTACAAGAATTCTTAACTCGTAGCACAACCTCTCAAATTTGTTCTTGTGTTTGTTTTGGAGCATAAGTTTACCATGGACACATCCAAGCTAAACTTGGGGGCTAATGTCGGGGATATACCCCGCGGTATGAACCGGTCGGAATTATAACCCGGCCGGACTTGGTATTTTACTTAAGACGGTTTATATTTGGCAAGTTACTGGTGACCCGGCAGGTGGATCATGGATGACAAGGCCCAAGGCCCGGAAAGCCGGTTCATATTAGTTGTGGGCCGGTTTATGAAGAAAGCATAAGGAATATTCTCTTACAAAGGAATCAAGAGTAGGACTCCTTGTAATAGATCAATCCTAGTCCTACTAGGACTAGTCATGTAACCCGCCCCTTCAACATATATAAGGAGGGGCAGGGCTCCCCAAAGAGAGAGGTTACAAATTAGAAGAAACAATCTCTAGGGCTAGACACAGAGAGCCGGTTTATCGGCAACACCATGAGTATCATAATGGGACCTAGCCTCAAACAACACGTAGGGTTATTACCGGATGATGTTTCCCGGGGCCCGAAGCTGTCTAAATCTTTGCCTTGTGTTGCGTCTCTAGATTCTGCTCAACCCCTCTCAAGCTACTACATAGATGCGCGGCCTCACGACTAAGTCCGTTGAACCGGACATCTGACGTGTTAATTCCACGACAGAAGGCGACCTTGTTCTCCGGCGCGTTCAATCGGCCAGGAATACGAACAAGTTGACGCCGAAGTGGGAAGGCCATTATCGGGTAATACGAGTCACCAGGCCTGGTGCAGTCCGCCTGGAGACCGAAAATGCCATTCCGGTGAGCAATTCCTGGAACATTGAGCATCTTCGCAAGTTTTACCCATAAGGCGCGGCTTGCCGGGCCCCCCGGCAAGCCATCGTTTTGTACAAGCCTTGCCGGCAAGGCATGTAACCCTTTGTACAAAGCTAGGCGCAGACCCTGAGCATAAATAAATGAAGCGCTGGCGCCCTAAGTTATAGCATGCATGCTAAGTCGAGTCTCGTCCTTGGTTAGGGTTGATAGTGCTTAGCGGCGGCTAACCCCTAGCTTAGAGGTCGAGTTTGCGTCTCTTTGTCTTTGCTCTATCTCCTTTGGTTCACAGGATGCACGGACATCCTTGCCGAGGCCACTTGGGGAGAAGAAAGAGGAACATATCAGCATCAAGGCCCCGGCAAGCTAGTGTTGCCGGGGGCTACAAGAGCAAAGATTCGCCCACGGCGAACCAGGGTTGCCGGGGGCTGCGGCTTCAGATAAGTTCTTCGTCCCTTATCATGCATTCCGTTATGGACTGAGGTATGTGAAACCTCGTTCTTTTCCTTAAGCTACCGTGCTCCCATAACTCTAGGCCCTAGGGCTCGTCCCTGGGACTAAGTTTGGTCGTAGTCGCGGCGGCAAAAAGGTGAGACGAGGAGCCTAAGACCACTTCATCCCTGCCTCCGCCAAGGGCGTGAGAAAGGTCGAGGGAAGTGGGAAGACGGCAAGGCCTGTTGCCGGGCAAGAAAATGTTTATCTTAGAGATATCAAGGATTTATTCCCTGTTGTGGGTTCTACCTGCGAACAAATGACCCGGCAAACATTCCTTTTTCATTAAAAACATTCCATTCAGGTACAGTCCATAGGGAATGAAAAACATGAACAAGGAGATTACAAGTTTTAAACTTAGCAGATGCCTGAAGGCTTACAGACTAAAAAGATATAAGATGCCCGTAATGCCTTTCTTGTCCCTCTCCTCAGGAGGTAGGTCAAGGAGGTGAGAAGGGCAAAAGGGGTGCCTAGGCGAGCTACGGGTGGCAGAAGACACCAAGAGGACATCTCGGTGGCCGCCTAAGGGTTGGGTGGTGATGACTGCGCTGGAGGCAGAGCTCGAAGACGAGGCGGCAGGACGTCAGTACGCTTCGAAGGCGTCGGTGCCCGCGTACTCCGACATGACGACCTAGCCGCCCGCCTTCTTCCTCTTCCTCTTCCGCAACCTCCCTATGCCGGCCGCCAAGGAGACGGCCCCGAGAAGTTCAAGGAGCCGGCGACATGGATGATGGGGTCGTCGGTGCCACCAGGAGCGGCGCCCGACACCTAGTCGGACCCGTCATCCTGCCGTCCACCGCCCTCGTCGTCGCTGCCGCTGTCCTCCTTGTCACCCTCGTTCGAGGAGGAGTCTTCATCATCGGAGGAGCTCTCCACGCAACACCTCGCACGAGTCCCGAGGTGCCCGAAGACCTTGACGGAGAGATGGCCATCGTCCATCAACTTGAAATGGAGAGTGAGCCCATCCGTCAGGCTGTGGATGCAAGCGAACGTCTTCCATCCTTGACGAAGATACATGACATGAGGGGCAGGGAAGTCAACACGGACCCGCGTGCCACTGATCCCGCAGCCCCTCATGTGCAGCCGCAGCGACTCCGACGGATCCACCTCCATCTCCCGCGCAAATGGAGTTGGGAGACGAAGGCGACGATGCGGCGGCCCCCGCATCCTAACGAAGAACTCACAAGGGTCATCCCCAATATGGCCTTCCATTGGAGGAGGGGCTGCTGGCGGGGGCGAGGCCGGCGGGCCGCACCGTCCTCCTCTTCCCCGAGCGCCCCGGCCTCGCCCACAGCCTCGCCCCCTCCCTTTTCCCCTCGTGGCTGGTTCGGCCACTGCAGGTCTAGGAGAAGGAGGGACACGTTGTCGAGCAGCGACCCTCGCCGCCACCGTTGAAGAGCCGGGATTTCCTCTCTTCATGGCGAACAGAAGAGAGGAGCAGAAGCAGAAGGAGAAAGAAGATGGAGGAGTGCGGGGCACCGTCCCTTCCCTCCCGCTCTTTATAAAGGGGCGAGGCTGGGGCTCGACCGCCTCGCTCGGCCAATCAAGACGCAGAAGGCGAGGGAGCCGGGACCGACCCACTGCCCCAACCAGCGACGGCTCGGTTTCCCGCCTCCACCGTTCGCCACCTCAAGCGCATGAAGGGCACGTGGCAGACGTGCAGAACCGAGGGGACGGGTGAGGCGACCTCTCCCGACCCCGTGATCGTGGGGAGTGGACGCCTTGACGACTGCGCCTCGGCCTCGTTCAGTAAATGGGTCGCGCCTCCACGACTCCCCCCGTTTACGGGGAAGGCGCGAAGCCGCCCCCCTTTCGCATTTACTACGACGTGACGCATGCCTGCGGAAACCTCCCCACGCATGCCGCCCACGTCACGCACGCCCCTCCACCCCGTGCCATGCGCGCGGGTTGTGGGAGGCGCAGCGCGCGGAAAATCTTACCATGGTGAAAACCGCCCCGCCTACCCGCGCACCGTTCTGGGCCTGGCCCAACAATGCGTCGCGCTCATGTGTGGCCCAGGCCCGGGGGCTCTTGTCGGTGTACAAAAAGAGGGGCACACTTTTTGTACCCCTATGACTGTGCACGGGCAGTCTGAGCCACAGGCACCACCACAGCAAGCATGGCCAGGGAGGTGAGCCAGGGTAAGACCAAAGCTTGATGGAACTGGAGCAACGCCAAGAACAAGACCACAGAGAGCAAAGGTACGGAGCGGCTTCCCCCCCGGCAAGATCCTTGCCGGGAGCCAGTTTCAGCAGCCCTGGCAAGACCCTTGCCGGGGCCGGCTCTGGCAGCCCCGGCAAGACCCTTGCCGCGGCAGCTCGCCCCACGCCTAAGGAGCGGATCACCCTTGAGTCCACCGCCCCCATGGGGCGAGGATTCGGGAGATATCCCCGTGGTGGCATGCAGATCTTTGTGAAGACATCCAAGATCAGATACAAGCTAAGAAGACGACGACCCTTGGCGGGATCCCAGCCAAGGAGGACCACAAGGCCTCCGGCAAGCACCTTGCCGAGGATGACAGCAGGCGCCGCGGCAAGACCCTTACAGGGGCCCCGGCAAGGCCCTTGCCGAGGACACCCGCAGGGCCACCATCAAGCCCGCACCAACTGAGTTTCCACCGCCCCACGCAGCTGCCGACCCAACCAGCTGGACAGGCTCCTGTGTGGCAACTTGCAGATCTTCGTGGAGACCCGCCGTTGTGCCACCTCAGCTGCCTGCCTGCCTACATGGCACGTCAGGCACCGCTGGCCAGGGCGCGTGTCAACACGAGGAGAAGCGGCGACGGACAAGACGGACGTCTCCCCTCATCCCTGATAAAGCGAGGACACCTAAGCTAAGCGCATTAAATGCGCCTTGTCCTATAATGCGAGGGTTAACCTCGCATCACTGTACCCTTTCCACCTCCTGTGTACCACTGTGGCAACCCCTTTTCCCTATAAAAGGAGGCCCGAGGCGACCAGGAGAAGGATTCGGCTTTTTAGAACTCCTCACGACTCTTTTGGAGCTCCTCACTAGCTGAAGAACACAAACATATAATCCACCAAAGCAAGAGTAGGGTTTTACGCATCTTTGTGGCCCGAACCTGGGTAAAGGAACCGTGTCCTGACTGTTAGACCCGCTCTTCTCTCAACCCCGCGCCCCGCAACCGTAGTAGGGATTCTTGTGATCCCATAGGTGTCGATCCAAATACACCGACACAAAACTTTTATGCTGGCTTGAATTTTGCTTCTAGAAATCTTTTATATTCGGCTGCAGGAGGCACTTTCAAGGAAACTACCTTAGGAGAAGCTACCAAACTCCTAGATAATATTATGGTTAACTACTCGCAATGGCACACCGAAAGATCTACTAGTAAAAAAGTGCATGCTATTGAAGAGATTAGTGTTTTGAGTGGAAATATGGATGAACTTATGAAATTATTTGCTACTAAGAGTGTTTCTTCTGATCCTAATGATATGCCTTTATCCACGTTTATTGAAAATAATAATGAATCTTTCGATGTGAATTTTGTTGGTAGGAATAATTTTGGTAACAATGCTTATAGAGGAAACTTTAATCCTAGGCCTTTTCCTAGTAATTCCTCTAATAATTATGGTAATTCTTACAAAAAATCTTATGGAAATTTTGGTAAGGTGCCCTCTGAATTTGAAACTAGTGTTAAGGAGTTTATGATTTCACAAAAGAATTTCAATGCTTTGCTTGAAGAAAAATTTCTTAAGATTGATGAATTGGCTAGGAACGTGGATAGAATTACTCTTGATGTTGACTCTTTGAAACTTAGATCTATTCCACCCAACCATGATATCAATGAGTCTCTCAAAGCCATGAGAATTTCCAATGATGAATGCAAAGAAAGAACCGCTAGGATGCGTGCTAAAAAAGAGTGCTTTATGAAAGCATGTTCTTCTAGTTATCATGAAAATAAAGATGAAGATCTGAAAGTTATTGATGTGTCTCCAATTATATCCTTGTTTTCTAGTATGAATCTTGATAAAGATGGGACTGGAGATGAGTCTACTTTAGTTAAAAGGTGTCCCAATGATTCGGAGTTTTTAGATCTTGATGCTAAAATAGTTAAAAGTGGGATTGAAGAGATTAAAACTTTGCACAGTGATGAACCCACTATTTTGGATTTCAAGGGATTCAATTATGATAATTGGTCTTTGATAGATTGTATTTCCTTATTGCAATCTGTACTAAATTCTCCGCATGCTTATAGTCAAAATAAGGCTTTTACCAAACACATAGTTGATGCTTTGATGCAATCTTAACTTTGTGTGATTTGTTAGGTTTCCATGAGCTTGATGATTGTTTTTTGAATTTGCATATTACAGATTCTACCATTAAGAAACCTATGGGAAGGATTAATGATGTTCTTATTGCTGCCAATAGGAATTATGTGCCCGTAGATTTCATTGTTCTTGATATAGATTGCAATCCTTCATGTCCTATTATTCTTGGTAGACCTTTCCTTAGAACGATTGGTGCAAATATTGACATGAAGGAAGGACATATTAGATTCCAATTTACATTAAGGAAAGGAATGGAACAGTTTCCTAGAAATAAAATCAAATTACCTTATGAATCTATTATGAGAGCCACTTATGGATTGCCTACCAAAGATGGCAATACCTAGATCTATTCTTGTATCATGCCTATCTAGGGGCGTTAAACGATAGTGCTTGTTGGGAGGAAACCCAAATTTATTTTCTTTGTTTTTGATTCTGTTTAGGAATAAATATTGCATCTAGCTTCTGTTTAGATGTGGTTTTGTGTTTTAATTACTGTTTGTGCCAAGTAGAACCTTTGGGAAGACTTGTGTAAAGTTTATATGATCATGCTGTAAAAAACAGAAACTTTAGCACTCACAAGATTAGCCACCAGATTTTACTGGAGAGTGCTATTTAGTTGATTCCTTTTGCAGATGATTGATAGACAAATTCCCCATGTTTACCAATTTATTTGATTTTTTGGAGTTACATAAGTATTTGAAAGTTACAGATTACTACAGACTGTCCTGTTTTTGACAGATTCTGTTTTTTGTGTGTTGTTTGCTTATTTTGATGCATCTATGAGTAGTATTGGGGAATATGAATCATAGAGAAGTTGGAATACGGTAAGTTGAACACCAATATAAACAAGGAATGAGTTCATTACAGTAGCTTTGAGTGGTGGTTTGTTTTCTTATACTAATCGAGCTCACGAGATTTTTGGCTAAGTTTTGTGTTGTGAAGTTTTCAAGTTTTGAGTACGGCTTTGATGGAGTATGGAACCAAGAGTGGAAAGAGCCTAAGCTTGGGGATTCCCAAGGCACCCCAAGGTAAAATTCAAGTACAACCAAAAGCCTAAGCTTGGCGATGCCCCCGGAAGGCATCCCCTCTTTCGTCTATCGGTAACTATACTCAGGACTATATTTTCATTCACCACATGATATGTGTTTTGCTTGGAGCGTCATGTATGATTTGAGTCTTTGCTTTTTAGTTTGCCACAATCATCCTTGATGGACAAACCTTTTGAGAGAGATAAATATGGTTTAGAATTTATTAGAACACTCTATGTGCATCTTTTGAGCTTGATAATTTCGCTCTAGTGCTTCACTTATATCTTTTTGAGCAGAGTGGTGGTTTTATTTTGTAGAAATTGTTGATCTCTCATGCTTCAGTTATATCTGTTTGAGAGTCTTTTAGAACAACATGGTAATGTGCTTTGGTTATAAAACTAGTCCTAATATGATAGGCGTCCAAGATGAGTATCGTAAAAACTTTCACATAAAGTGCATTGAATACTAAGAGAAGTTTGATACTTGATGATTGTTTTGAGATATGAGGATGGTGATATTAGAGTCATGCTAATAGAGTAGTTGTGAATTTGATAAATACTTGTGTTAAGGTTTGCAAGTCCCGTAGCATGCACGTATGGTAACCGTTGTGTGACAAATTTGAAGCATGAGATATTTCATTGAGTGTCATCCTTTGTGTGGAGGTCGGGGGCGCCCGATGATTAACTCCTACCAACCTCCCCCCTAGGAGCATGCGTGTAGTACTTTGTTTTGATGACTTGTAGATTTTTGCAAGAAGTATGTGAGTTCTTTATGACTAATGTTGAGTCCATGGATTATACGCACTCTCACCCTTCCACCATTGCTAGCCTCTCTCGTACTGTGCAACTTTCGCCGGTACCATACACCCACCATATACCTTTCTCAAAACAGCCACCATACCTACCTATCATAGCATTTCCATAGCCATTCCGAGATATATTGCCATGCAACTTTCCACCGTTCTGTTTGTTATGACACACTTCATCATTATCATATTGCCATGCATGATCATGTAGTTGACATTGTATTTGTGGCCAGGCCACCATGCATATTTTTTCATACATGTCACTCTTGATTCGTTGCACATCCCGGTACACCGCCGGAGGCATTCATATAGAGTCATGATTTGTTCTAGTATCGAGTTGTAGTATCGAGTTGTAAATCAATATAAGTGTGATGATCATCATTATTAGAGCATTGTCCCAAAGAAAAAAAAGAAAAAAAGAAGAAAAAAAAGAAAAAAAGAAGAAAAAAAAGAAAGGCCCAAAAAAAGAAAAGAAAAAGAAAGAAAGAAAAGAAAAAAGGGACAATTCTACTATCTTTTTCCACACTTGTGCTTCAAAGTAGCACCATGTTTTTCATGATAGAGAGTCCCTTGTTTAGTCACTTTCATATACTAGTGGGAATTTTCACTATAGAACTTGGCTTGTATATTCCAACGATGGGCTTCCTCAAATGCCCTAGGTCTTCGTGAGCAAGCAACTTGGATGCACACCCACTTAGTTTCTTTTGTTGAGCTTTCATACATTTATAGCTCTAGTGCATCCGTCGCATGGCAATCCCTAGTCACTCACAATGATATCTATTGATGGGCATATCCATAGCCCATTGATACGCCTAGTTGATGTGAGACCATCTTCCTCCTTTTTGTCTTCTCCACAACCACCACTCTATTCCAGATAGTGCTATGTCCATGGCTCACGCTCATATATTGCGTGAAAGTTGAAAGAGTTTGAAAAAATTAAAGTATGAAACAAGTGCTTGGCTGAAATCGGGGTTGTGCATGATTGAAATATTTTGTGTGACGAAGATGGAGCATAGCCTAACTATATGACTTTGTAGGGAAGAACTTTCTTTGGCCATGTTATTTTGAGAAGACATGATTGCTTTGTTAGTATGCTTGAAGTATTATTATTCTTATGTCAATATGAACTTTTATCTTGAATCTTTCGGATCTGAACATTCATGCCACAACAAAGAGAATTACATTGAGAATTATGTTAGTTAGCATTCCACATAAAAAAAATCTGTTTTTATCATTTACCTACTCCAGGACGAGCAGGAATTAAGCTTGGGGATGCTTGATACGTCGCCAACATATCTATAATTTTTGATTGTTCCATGCTATTATATATTATGTTTTGGATGTTTAATGGGCTTTATTATACACTTTTATTGTAATGCCCAGGATGGAGTTATACCTCCTTCGTGTCGAGGCACGACTTATAGGCATAAATCCATCCTAGAATGATCTCAAGTTCGGTAATCTTTGCACATCTCATGTAAAAGAGGGGATTGTAAACAGAAAATAGTTGGCTTACACTCGCCACGTCACAGAATTACAATTCAAGTCTCAATCATCATACATAAAGAACATCACAACCCTCTAAGGGCAAAATCCAAATGTCAAGATACCAAACTGAAATAAATAAACCACAAGCGGATCGAATCCTAGTAGGAGTCTCCACTACTGACCATCCGGATATCGCACATAGTACCGACTACGCTCCTCGTCGTACTCCCAATCCAGCTCGGTGCCATCACCTGGATAGCTCACAACTGGACCTGCATCTGGTGTGGTGAAGTAACTGTGAGCCACAGAGGACTCAGCAATCCCGTTCCCGGGTAACAAGACTATTTAAGCCTTGGGAGAGGAAAAGGCTGAAGAAAAGAATAAGTGTCTGCAGCAGCAACTAGCAACTAGCTTACGTGAGTGAGAGCGAGAAGAGAAGGCCTCGGCGAGAAGTGATCACGAAGTGATCCTAGCTACAAGCTCCACAAACATAACCCCTCCGTGTTCAACTCCCGAATCCCTATTCGGAAATTGACGGTCACGGAACGCACGCTAGTAGTGTATTGCAACATTGTGTCAAGTTATCTACAACCGGATATTAACAAGCTCCCATCTGCCTCATAACCGCGGGCACGGCTTTCGAAAGTTCAAACCCTGCAGGGGTGTTCCAACTTGACCCATTACAAGCCCACGATCCGCGGAGTCGCAACTCCAAAGTGGGAAGACCCGAGTATTCTCGGAATCCCGTGCTCAAGATATACCGAACTAAGGTAAGGCTAATCCAGCAAATCCTCCCAGCGTGCCGACACCCTGATAGTAGCCGCGCGTATCTCGTCTCAGGCCACGTCCGGATGAGTCATCCTACAGGTTTTTACCAGACCTTGAGTATCCTCGAGGTGGCCCCGCAGTCTGCTCGTTTCGGACCAACACTCATGTGGAGCACTGGCCCGGAGTTGTTGATTAAGAAAAAAGGGTTTATAACTCCCTATGCAAGTTTAGTTTGTTATTAGGCAAATAGTACCAATGTTGGGACTTGCTGGAAAAGACTTAGCACTTAGCGGTTTATCGAGGGGGTCCCATACACCCCAACCGTGTTAGGAACGCATAATCAAGGAACATAACACCGGTTTATACGGTTCCTAACGGCATGAGTGGAACAAATCACCAAGCAAAAGGCTTAGCCTTCCACCCTTGCCAATATATAGATGATTTCATTTTAAGCATTTATATAGTGTGATATAACCCAACCAAACTTGAACATGAAGCAAGCATCTTCGATCTTCACCTGCAACTAGCAATGCTATAAGAAGGGCTGAGCGAAGCGTACTTAGCCAAGCAACGGTTTGCATAGGTAGGTTGGTTAAACATGGCAATGGTTACAAGTAGGAGGCTGACAAGAAGATCATGGGCATCGAGGCAAAACTATAGAGCGGAACTACTAGCAATAGGCAAAGATAGTAATGTTATCGGGGTTCGGTCATCTTGCCTGAAGAGAAGTCGTTCGGATCGTAAGAAGGGTCCTCGTGCTCAACCTCATTGGAAACCTCGTGCTCGTACTCGAACTCAGACTCTTCTTCCGGCTCTAAACAAAACAATCACACCAAGCACCAATCAACAAGATGCAATGCGCACTCGGAAAAGATGAATGCATAATGGATGCACTAAGGATGCACACGGAGCACGTAAAATATCACTTCAATCAAAACACCTCAAAACATGATAACAATCTGATATTAAGATTCTACACAGAAAATCAATCAAGTTACATATAAGATTCGCTGAAATCGGAGTTACGGGCTAAAAGTTATGCCCGAAACAAGAAATGAGCGAAAGCTGAAATTTACAGCAACATAGCAACTTCGGAGCTCAAAATAATTAAGCTACAGCACTCAAACAAGATGGCAAAGACATAGAACACAAACTAGACATATACTATAGCAACTAAGTCCAAAGGTGCACCCCCAACGGAGCCACGTATCAATAGCAATGATCTTGGACATATTGAACTTGACAATAAAATTCTGGCAGCAGAATTTTATTGAAACTTTGGAGCAAAAGATAAACATGCTACAGCCACTTAAATAGACATGTGAGGACATGAATGGAAAGACAACAATATATACTACAAGGAACAATCAAGATCCACTCCAAAACTATCATGCTTTGTCCTAGAACATCACACGCCCATGGCATCGGAACGTTACAGATTTCAGACTTAGTGAAAAACCACTAAGTCCTAAAACAGCAATTTCATCATGGCATATAAAAGAGCAAGTTTAAGTCACCTCGAAACTAAACATGGCAAGAGGTAAGCACCTCATCAAAGTACACATGAAGGTGATCCCGAAACACAAAAGCATGCTTCATGGAGATAAACACAACGATAGCAACGAGCTCAACAAGATGGCATATCATAACAAGTGAAATAAGATCACAGCCACATGGCACTTTGCAACGATGATAAACATGGCAAGAATAAATCTAACATGCTACCTAGCACATACAACATGTAGAGCATGGCAAGACGAACACGTGGACATGTCATTTGCATCATTCGGACAAACGAGCTAAAAGATATCACATGGCAAAGATGACATAAAAACATCACATAGCAGCAGTTTATATCATGATGCACTCTTGCAACAGCAAAACAAGCACCTAGATGATCTCTAACATGCATGACAACAAGAGATGAAACGTAGAGCACGATCCCACGAACGTCTGGACATGCTATATGCGCGAATCGGAGCAACACACAACAAGTTACAGCAGTTTAAAAACAGCAACAGCAGCTAATAAAACTGGTACTTAGAGAAAAAGAGGGGGGATTCGACCTGATCTGGAAAAGAAAAAAAACAAGTCCCGGGCGGATCTGGCCCGATCCGGCTGGGAAGCGGCGGCGGCCCGCGGGAGGAGGCGAGGAGGCGGCCGCGGCCTGGCGCGCTGGGCCCCTTGCGGTGGCGGCCCGCGGGAGCGGCCTGGAGCGGAGCGCCCGGCGTGGAGGCGCCTGGCCCGGCTGGGTCGAAGAGAGGGCCGGCCCACGCGGCTGCGGCTCGGGCCGGCGGCTGGCCTGGCGACGGGAGGTGGAGTGCGGCGCGGGAGGGGGCGAGCTGGGCCTCGGTCGAGCGGGAGGTCGAGGAGCGATCGATGCGGCGAAGGAGTTGGGTTGATGTGGTCCTGCGCGGGAGGTCGTCGCTGGCCCGGATCGGCGCGAAGGTGCTGGCGCTTCGTCGATCTGGCAGATCGAGCGGGCCGTCGGTCAGCGCTGGAGGTAGCGGTGCGGAAGGATCTGGGAGGAGCGATGCGTTGACCCAGGACTTCTCCCGATCCAGCGGAAATTGCGGCGGCGCGGCTGGTTCCTTCGGGAACTGGCCAAGTGGCAGAGGAAGATTGGGTTGGATCTGAAAAAATAGAGGGAGGAGTGGAGAAGAGGCTAGGGATGCCCAAATTAGACCTAGGGGTCTAATATATAGCAGTTTTGTAGGGTTTGGGGGGATTTAGGGGTGCTAGGAGCCCTCCGATCGCGATCCGACGGATCCGATCGCGGGGGTAGTTTAGAACGGCCTAGGGGATGTTAGTGGGCTGCATGTAGGGATGTTTCTGGGCCACAAGTGGAGGCACTTTGGACCCACACGAATAACTGTTGGGATAGCAAACGGAGTCCAAACGCGACGAGATTTGAGAGGCGGGTTGCACACAACAAAACAACAACACACACAACAACCTCGCGGCACACCGGTAACGTTACACGCCCAAACAACAAAGTAGGCCTACGGGACGTCACGGACACGTGAGGGAGCTCCGGAACGCGAAACGGACAACGAGAAGGAACGCGTGGAACCGAATGCAACCGACAACACAAAAGCAATGCAATGCACATGTCTACATGATATGAATGAATGCCACACACTCACACAACAAAACGAAGAAAACCCGAAAGACAAAGAACCCGGAATGGAAATAGATGAAGCCGGAGATATATTATATGCCCAAAAGGGAAAGTATTACATCCGGGGCATTACAAACTCTCCTCTACTACAAAAAGATCTCGTCCCGAGATCTAGGACTGGAAAAAGGAAGGGTACTCGGAACGAAGATGATCTTCTCGTTCCCAGGTAGCTTCTCGGTCGGTGTGATGTGACCACTTGACTTTCAGAAATTTGATGGACTTGTTGCGGGTCTTGCGTTCGGTTTCTTCGAGAATGGCAACTGGGTGCTCTCGGTAGGACAGGTCTTGTTGAAGATCAATCTCTTCAAACGGAATCATGCGCTCAGGTGCCTTGAAGCATTTGCGAAGTTGAGACACATGGAAGACATGATGAACATTTGCGAAGTTTGGAGGGAGCTCAAGTTGATAGGCTAGGTCGCCTCTTTTGCCAAGAATCTTGAAAGGCCCGACGTATCTAGGAGCAAGTTTTCCTTTGATACCGAATCTTTGGGTGCCTTTCATCGGAGAAACTCGGAGATAGACATGATCACCGATGTTGAAGGCCAAATCACGATGCTTTCCGTCATAGTAGCTCTTCTGGCGCGACTGAGCGGCCTTGAGATTCTCACGTATGACTTTGCACATTTCTTCGGCTTCTGAGATCAAGTCATTGCCAAGAAGTTGGCGTTCGCCTGTTTCAGACCAGTTGAGAGGGGTACGACACTTTCTGCCATAGAGAATTTCAAACGGTGCTTTGCCTGCACTTGCTTGAAAGCTGTTGTTGTAAGAGAACTCGGCAAATGGAAGGCAGTCTTCCCATTTCATGCCAAAGGAGATGACACATGCTCTGAGCATGTCTTCTAGAATCTGATTCACGCGCTCGACTTGACCACTAGTCTGAGGGTGAAAAGCAGTGCTGAACCTGATCTTAGTGCCCATGGCGGACTGAAAGGAGTCCCAAAACCTTGATGTGAACAAGATTCCACGGTCTGAGGATATCAGTTGAGGAATGCCATGTAGGGACACAATTCTGGAAGTGTACAACTCTCCCAATTGAACTGCATTGATGGATTCCTTGACTGGAAGAAAGTGAGCGACTTTGGTAAGCTTGTCAATCACCACAAAGATAGCATCATTTCCTCGCTTGGATTTAGGAAAGCCAGTGACGAAGTCCATTTCAATGTGGTCGAACTTCCACTCGGGAATAGGAAGAGGTTGGAGAAGACCGGCTGGACGTTGATGTTCTGCTTTCACTCTTCTGCAAACATCACATTCATTCACGAATTGGGCAATCTCCCTTTTCATGCGTGTCCACCAGTAAGATTGCTTGAGATCTTGATACATCCTGGAACTGCCAGGATGAATGGAAAGGAGAGAATCATGAGCTTCTTCCATTATGAGCTTCCTGAGATCACCTTTGGGAACAACGAGTCTGTCCTCGAAGAACAAGGTATCTCTCTCATCAACACGGAAGCACTTATATTTTGGAGTGCCCTTTGCAATACCATGTTTCACTTTCTTCACCATTGTATCACTGAGTTGGGCCTCATGGACTTGATCTTCCAAGGTAGGAGCAATTTGGAGATTTGCAAGAAAACCCTGCGGAACAACTTGGAGGTTGAGTTTCCTGAATGCTTCACAAAGCTCAGGCTGGTACGGCTTGATAAGAAGGCTGTTGCAATATGCCTTTCTGCTCAAAGCATCTGCAATCACATTCGCCTTGCCAGGAGTGTATTCAATGTTGGGATTATACTCTTGGATCATTTCAACCCAACGAGTCTGACGGAGGTTCAGATGCGGCTGTGTGAAGATGTACTTCAAGCTCTTGTGATCGGTGAAGATGTCGACCTTTCTGCCCAACAACAGATGTCTCCACGTAATCAGAGCATGTACCACAGCTGCTAGCTCGAGATCATGTGTGGGATAGTTCTTCTCACTTGGCTTGAGCTGCCGAGAAGTATATGCCACAATTCTCTTATCTTGCATAAGCACACCACCAAGACCTTGGAGAGAAGCATCACAGAAAACTTCATAGGGCTTGGATTCATCTGGAGGAGTCAGAACTGGAGTGGAGACAAGCTTCTCTTTGAGAGTTTTGAATGCCACTTCACACTCTGGAGACCAAAAGTATTTGACATTCTTTTGAAGCAAGTTGGAAAGAGGCTTGGCAATCTTGGAGAAGTTCTCAACGAATCTTCTGCAATAGCTGGCAAGACCCAGAAAACTGCGGAGCTGCTTGACGTTCTGAGGAGCTTCCCAGTTGACAATTGCTTCAACTTTCTCGGGATTAACCGCAATGCCGTCAGCTGAGATGATGTGGCCCAGGTACAAAACCTTATCGAGCCAAAACTCGCACTTGGAGAACTTGGCATAGAATTTATGTTCTCGGAGTCGATCAAGAACCAGACGTAAATGCTTTTCGTGATCTTCTTCATTCTTGGAAAACACCAGAATATCATCCAGATACACAAGCACAAACTCGCCAGTATAGGGGTTGAAGATGTAATGCATCATCCTTGAAAAGGTAGGAGGAGCATTGGCGAGACCGAAGGACATGACGGTATACTCGTATGAACCGTAGCTCGTTCTGAAGGCCGTCTTGGGAATGTCTTCCTCGCGAATGCGAATTTGATGATAGCCCATTCGGAGGTCAAGCTTAGAGAACACTTTAGCTCCTTTGAGCTGTTCAAAGAGTTCGTTGATGTTGGGGAGCGGATACTTGTTCTTAATCGTCTTCTTGTTCAATGGCCGGTAGTCAACACAGAAAGGCTCCGTGCCATCTTTCTTCTTGACAAATAAGACACCACAGCCCCACGGAGACGTACTAGGCCTGATGAGACCCATACTCTCCTGCTTATCAAGCTGCTTCTTCAATTCCTTCAATTCATCCGGAGAGAGCTTGTACGGACGCCGGCATGCTGGCTCAGTACCCGGCTCGAGTTCAATGACAAATTCCACCTGACGGTGTGGAGGCATGCCTGGAAGTTCTTCAGGAAAGACGTCTTGATATTCGTTCACCACCGGAATTTGAGATATGGCATTAATTTCGCCCTTATCATTGAGAGAGAAAAGCCTAATAGTGTTATCCCTTGAGTCAAAGATAATCACATCTTCATCAGAATGAGTCATCTTGACTTCCTTCTGTGCACAATCAATGTGAGCATCGTGCTGAGAAAGCCAATCCATTCCGAGGATGAGGTCAATGTCAGAATTACCAAGGACCACCGGATTAGCTAGAAAACGATAATCGCCCATGCGAATAGAAACATTCGGAGCAAATATGTTGGAAGTCATGCACTTGCCCGGAGAAATAACTTGCAACTTCTGAGGCAGACTTTGGATGTCAACATTATTCATGGATGCAAATGGTTGAGACATGAAAGAGCATGAAGCCCCCGAATCAAACAAAACTTTAGCAGGGATAGAGTTCACTGGAAGGTTACCCAAAATGACATCAGAAGAATTCTCCGCTTGCTCTGCATTCATCAGATTGACCCTTGCTGCCTTTGGATCATGCCTGACAATAGCTGAACTCACAGGTGGAGGAGGAGGAAGACGCTTCGGATTCGGACATCTGTTGGCATAGTGACCTTTCTGAGTGCATTTGTTGCAAGTCACTTCTGAGAGAGGACGGAAATGAGAGCCACTTGACTTGGAGCCTTGAGACTGAAACTGCTTCTTCGACTGGTTGCTCGGGTTGGGTGGGTGGGAGAAACCACGACCACTAGAGTTCTTGTTGTTGGAGTTGTTGTATGGAGCTCGAATCACTGGAGGAGGAGGAAGCCAGAATTTCTGATGCTTCGAGACCATCTGAGATGATGAGGAAGAGTGAACGGCATCTCGAATTCTCTTCTTAGAAGCCTCCATCTTAAGCTGAGCTGCTTCTTGTTTCAAAGCCATGTTATAGAACTTGTCGAATTCATCGAGCTCGAACAAGGTGAGAGCAAGCTGAAGTTCATCTTTGAGACCTCCACGGAACTGGTAGATTTTACTCTTGGCATCAGGAATGTCTTGCTTAGCATAACGAGCGAGGTTTTGGAACTTGACATTATACTGATAGACTGTCATGGAGCCCTGCTTCAGGTTGCGGAATTGCTCACGCATACCCTCGATGACACTTGTTGGAATGTGGTGAGAGCGAAAGTCCTTGTAGAAATTCTCCCAAGAGATCACTTGACCCGGCCTGGAGTCTTTGTACTGCTGCCACCAGTCAGCTGCTTGATCTTTCAGTTGGAAGGCTGCAAACTTCACATAATCATCTTCCTTCACGTTACTGCACTCAAAATGCTTCTTAATATCGGTTAACCAATCTTCAGCATCTAGAGGGTCGACACAGTAACTGAAAGTTTTAGGATTGTTGGCCAAGAACTGGTTAAGAGTAGCATGGTGCTGCTGGTTGAAGAAGTTGCCTTGGTTCCCAGGAATACCCTGATTAGCTTGATTAGCTTGCATCTGCTGCATCATCTGCATCATCAACTGGGTGTTCTGAGCTGTAGTCTGCATAATTGCTCTCCAAGCCTCAGGCGGAGGAGGAGGGGAAGGAGGATATCTGGGACCTCTTCCACCTCTGGGTTAGCGTTGGGAACCTTTTTCGGAGCCATCCTGTAAGAGATGACCACGAATCAGCAATTGATTGACAAAAGGTATAAGCTGAATCAATGGAATGAATTGCAACAAGTCTTCACAATAATCATTCGAACAATAGGAACGAATGAAATCATTCGAACAAGAGGAACGAATGATATTCTCAGTTAAATGATATCATCAATCTTCACGAGAAGCCACATAGGGGACAAAATGAAAATAAGAAAACAACAAGGCACGGACGGAACAAACACAAGAGAGGAGTTTCGTTCTAACATCTTTGTGCTGAAAGCATATGAACGCGTTACGAAAAGGTTTTGCAATCCCCGAATCAGCATAGCCAAGGACCCTTTAAGATGCAACTCCTGATAGTAACATCGGTCATATAACCCCTTCACTCAATGTAGAACCCCGAACTCACTAACCTGCATCCGTTGGAATCAAAAAGTTTTACATTGGGGGATGATGGATGCACTAAGGATGCACACGGAGCACGTAAAATATCAATTCAAGCAAAACACCTCAAAACATGATAACAATCTGATATTAAGATTCTACACAGAAAATCAATCAAGTTACATATAAGATTCGCTGAAATCGGAGTTACGGGCTAAAAGTTATGCCCGAAACAAGAAATGAGCGAAAGCTGAAATTTACAGCAACATAGCAACTTCGGAGCTCAAAATAATTAAGCTACAGCACTCAAACAACATGTCAAAGACCTAGAACACAAACTAGACATATACTACAGCAACTAAGTCCAAAGGTGCACCCCCAACGGAGCCACGGATCAATAGCAATGATCTTGGACATATTGAACTTGACAATAAAATTCTGGCAGCAGAATTTTATTGAAAATTTGGAGCAAAAGATAAACATGCTACAGCCACTTAAATAGACATGTGAGGACATGAATGGAAAGACAACAATATATACTACAAGGAACAATCAATATCCACTCCAAAACTATCATGCTTTGTCCTAGAACATCACACGAACATGGCATCGGAACGTTACAGATTTCAGACGGCGGCCCGCGGGAGCGGCCTGGAGCGGAGCGCCCGGCGTGGAGGCGCCTGGCCCGGCTGGGTCGAAGAGAGGGCCGGCCCACGCGGCTGCGGCTCGGGCCGGCGGTTGGCCTGGCGACGGGAGGTGGAGTGCGGCGCGGGAGGGGGCGAGCTGGGCCTCGGTCGAGCGGGAGGCCGAGGAGCGATCGATGCGGCGAAGGAGTTGGGTTGATGTGGTCCTGCGCGGGAGGTCGTCGCTGGCCCGGATCGGCGCGAAGGTGCTGGCGCTTCGTCGATCTGGCAGATCGAGCGGGCCGTCGGTCAGCGCTGGAGGTAGCGGTGCGGAAGGATCTGGGAGGAGCGATGCGTTGACCCAGGACTTCTCCCGATCCAGCGAAAATTGCGGCGGCGCGGCTGGTTCCTTCGGGAACAGGCCAAGTGGCAGAGGAAGATTGGGTTGGATCTGAAAAAATAGAGGGAGGAGTGGAGAAGAGGCTAGGGATGCCCAAATTAGACCTAGGGGTCTAATATATAGCAGTTTTGTAGGGTTTGGGGGGATTTAGGGGTGCTAGGAGCCCTCCGATCGCGATCCGACGGATCCGATCGCGGGGGTAGTTTAGAACGGCCTAGGGGATGTTAGTGGGCTGCATGTAGGGATGTTTCTGGGCCACAAGTGGAGGCACTTTGGACCCACACGAATAACTGTTGGGATAGCAAACGGAGTCCAAACGCGACGAGATTTGAGAGGCGGGTTGCACACAACAAAACAACAACACACACAACAACCTCGCGGCACACCGGTAACGTTACACGCCCAAACAACAAAGTAGGCCTACGGGACGTCACGGACACGTGAGGGAGCTCCGGAACGCGAAACGGACAACGGGAAGGAATGCGTGGAACCGGATGCAACCGACAACACAAAAGCAATGCAATGCACATGTCTACATGATATGAATGAATGCCACACACTCACACAACAAAACGACGAAAACCCGAAAGACAAAGAACCCGGAATGGAAATAGATGAAGCCGGAGATATATTATATGCCCAAAAGGGAAAGTATTACATCCGGGGCATTACATTTATATTATTTTTGGGACTAACCTACTAACCCAAGACCCAGTGCAGATTGCTGTTTTTTCTGCCTATTTCAGGGTTTCGCAGAAAAGGAATATCAAACGGAGTCCAAACGGAATGAAACCTTCGAGAGAGTGATTTTTGGAACCGTATCTACCCAGAAGACTTGGAGTACACGCGAGGGAATGAAGGAGGTGGCCACGAGGGTCCAGGGCGCGCCCCCTCCCCCTGGGAGCGCCCCCACCCTCGTGGGCCCCCTCTGGCTCCCCCGATGCCCTCCTTCCTCCTATATATATCCATGTACCCTGAAAATATTGATGCAACAGAGAAAACCCTAATTCCACCGCCGCAACCTTCTATTCCCGTGAGATCCCATCTTGGGGCCTGTTCCGGAGCTCCGCTGGAGGGGGGATCTACCACGGAGTGCTTCTACATCAACACCATAGCCTCACCAATGAGTTGTGAGTAGTTTACCAAAGACCTTCGGGTCCATAGTTATTAGCTAGATGGCTTCTTCTCTCTTTTTGGATCTCAATACAAAGTTCTCCTCGATCTTTGAGGATATCTATTCGATGTAATCTTTTTGCGGTGTGTGTGTGTCGAGATCCGATGAATTGTGTGTTTATGATCAAGATTATCTATGAGAAATATTTGATTCTTTTCTGAAATATTTTATGTATGATTATAATATCCTTGCAAGTCTCTTCGAATTATTGGTTTAGTTTGGCCTACTAGATCTATAGTTCTTGCAATGGGAGAAGTGCTTGGCTTTGGGTTCAATCTTGCGGTGTCCTTTCCCAGTGACAGCAGGGGCAGCAAGGCACACATTGTATTGTTTCCATCAAGGATAAAAAGATGGGGTTTATATCATATTGCTTGAGTTTATACCTCTACATCATGTCATCTTGCTCAAAGCATTACTCTGTTCTTATGAACTTAATACTCTAGATGCATGCTGGATATCGGTCGATGTGTGGAGTAATAGTAGTAGATGCAGAATCATTTAGGTCTACTTGTCACGGACGTGATGCCTATATATAATGATCATGCCTAGATATTCTCATAACTATGCGCTTTTCTATCAATTGCTCGATAGTAATTTGTTCACCCATCGTAGAATTCTGCTATTATGAGAGAAGCCACTAGTGAAACATATGGCCCCCGGGTCTATTCTCAACATATCATACTATCCTATCTATTAGATCTCACTTTCGTAAGTGACCATAAAGGGATTGACAACCCCTTATCGCGTTGGCTCCAAAGTTCTTATTTGTTCGTGCAGGTACGAGGGACTCGCGCGTGGTCTCCTATTGGATTGATACCTCGGTTCTCAAAAACTGAAGGAAATAATTACGCTACTGTGCTACATCACCCTTTCCTCTTCGAGGGAATACAACGCAAGCTGGAGAAGTAGCATAGACACAATCTCCCCACTCGTTGCTATGCTTCTCCTAGATAGATCTTGCGTGATCGTAGGATTTTTTTGAGATACTACATTCCCCAGAAGTGGCATCATGAGCCAGGTCTATGCATAGATGATATGCACGAGTAGAACACAATGAGTTGTGGGCGATAATAGTCATACTGCTTACCAGCATGTCATACTTTGATTCGGCGGTATTGTGAGATGAAGTGGCCCAGACCGACATTACGCGTACACTTACGCAAGACTGGTTTCACCATTACGAGCACTCGTTGCTTAAAGGTGACCGGCGGGTGTCTGTCTCTCTCACTTTAATTGAATCGAGTGTGGCTACGCCCGGTCCTTGTGAAGGTTAAAACACCAGACTTGACATAAAATCGTTGTGGTTTTGTATGCGTAGGTAAGAACGGTTCTTGCTAAGCCCGTAGCAGCCACGTAAAACTTGCAACAACAAAGTAAAGGACGTCTAACTTGTTTTTCCAGGGCATGTTGTGATGTGATATGGTCAAGATGTGATGAGTTATACGTTATTGTATGCGATGATCATGCTTTGTAAATTATCCGCAACTGGCAGGAGCCTTATGGTTGTCTCTTTATTGTATGAATTGCGAAGGCCATGTAATTGCTTTACTTTATCACTATGAGTTAGCGATAGTAGTAGTAGCAATAGTTGGCGAGACAACCACGACGCTACGATGAAGATCATGGTGTCAAGCCGGTGATTGTGGAGATCATGACGATGCTTTGGAGATGGAGATCAAAAGCACAAGATGATGATGGCCATATCATGTCTCATATTTTGATTGCATGTGATGTTTATCTTATTACGCTTCTTATTTTGCTTAGTACGACGGTAGCATTATAAGATGATCCCTTACAAATTTTCAACGTACAAGTGTTCCCCCTGAGTATGCACCTTTGCGAAAGTTCGTCGTGCCGAGACACCACGTGATGATCAGGTGTGATAAGCTCTACATTCAAATACAACGGGTGTAAGACAATTTTGCACATGCAGAATACTCGGGTTAAACTTGACGAGCCTAGCATGTACAGACATGGCCTCGGAACACCGGAGACCGAAAGGTCGAGCATGAATCATATAGTTGATATGATCAACATAAGATGTTCACATTGAAAACTACTCCATCTCACGTGATGATCACACATGGTTTAGTTGATTTGGATCACGTGATCATTTAGATGACTAGAGTAATGTCTAAGTGGGAGTTCTTTAGTAATATGATTAATTGAACTTTAATTTATCATGAACTTAGTCCTGATAGTATTTGCAAATTATGTTGTAGATCAATAGCTCGCGTTATAGCTCCCCTATGTTTTTTGATATGTTCCTAGAGAAAACTAAGTTGTAAGATGTTAGTAGCAATGATGCGGACTAGGTCCGTGATCTGAGGATTATCCTCATTGCTGCACAGAAGTATTATGTCGTTAATGCACTGCTAGGTGACAAACCTATTGCAGGAGCAGATGCAGACGTTATGAACGTTTGACAAGCTCGGTATGATGACTACTTGATAGTTTACTGCACCATGCTTTATGGATTATAACCGGGACTTCAAAAATGTTTTGAACGCCACGGAGCATATGAGATGTTCCGAGAGTTGAAAATAGTATTTCAGACTCATGCCCGTGTCAAGAGGTATAAGACCTCTGACAAGTACTTTGCCTACAAGATGGAGGAGAATAGCTCAACCAATGAGCATGTGCTCAGAATGTCTGAGTACTATACTCGCTTGAATCAAGTGGGAGTTAATCTTCCAGATAAAATAGAGATTGACAGAGTTCTCTAGTCACTGTCACCAAGTTACTAGAACTTCGTGATGAACTATAATATGCAAGGGATGACGAAAACGATTCCCAAGCTCTTCGTGATGCTGAAATCAACGAAGGTAGAAATCAAGAAAGAGCATCAATTGTTGATGGTTAACAAGACCACTAGTTTCAAGAAATGGGCAAAGGGATAGAAAGGGGAACTTCAAGAAAAATGGCAAGCAAGTTGCTGCTCAAGTGAAGAAGCCCAAGTCTAGACCTAACCTGAGACTGGGTGCTTCTACTGCAATGGAAATGGTCACTGGAAGTGGAACTACCCTAGATACTTGGCGGATAAGAAGGATGGCCAAGTGAACAAAGGTATATTTGATATACATATTATTTATGTGTACTTTACTAGTGTTTATAGAAACCCCTCGACATTTCATACTGGTTCAGTTGCTAAGAGTAGTAACTCGAAACGGGAGTTGCAGAATGAATAGAAACTAGTTAAGGGTCAAGTGACGATGTGTGTTGGAAGTAGTTCCAAGATTGATATGATCATCATCGCACACTACCTATACTTTCGGGATTAGTGTTGAACCTAAATAAATGATGTTTGGTGTTTGCATTGTGCATGCATATGATTTGATCATGTCTATTGCAATACGGTTATTCATTTAAGTTAAAGAATAATTGTTGTTCTGTTTACATGAATAAAACCTTCTATGGTCATGCACCCAATGAAAATGGTTTGTTGGATATCAATCGTAGTGATACACATATTCATAATATTGAAGCCAAAAGATGCAAAGTTAATAATGATAGTGCAACTTATTTGTGGCACTTCCGTTTAGGTCATATTGGTGTAAAGCACATGAAGAAACTCCATGTCGATGGACTTTTGGAATCACTTGATTATGAATCACTTGGTGCTTGCGAACCATGCCTCATGGGAAAGATGACTAAAACTCCGTTCTTCGGAACAATGGAGCGAGCAACAGATTTGTTGGAAATCATACATGATGATGTATGTGGACCGATGAGCATTGAGGCTCGCGGCGGGTATCGCTATTTCTAACCTTCACTGATGATTGACCAGATATGGGTATATCTACTTAATGAAGCACAAGTCTAAAACATTTGAAAAGTTCAAAGAATTTCAGAGTGAAGTAGAAAATAATCGTAACAAGAAAATAAAGTTTCTACGATCTGATTGCGGAGGCAAATATTTGAGTTACGAGTTTGGTCTTCATTTGAAAAAATGTGGAATAGTTTCACAGCTCATGCCACCCGGAACACAACAGCGTAATGGTGTGTCCGAATGTCATAACCGTAGTCTATTAGATATGGTGCGATCTATGATGTCTCTTACCAATTTACCACTATCATTTTGGGGCTATGCATTAGAGACAGCTGCATTCACGTTAAATAGGGCACCATCAAAATCTGTTGAGACGACACCGTATGAAGCGTGGTTTGGCAAGAAACCTAAGCTCTCGTTTCTTAAAGTTTGGGGCAACGATGCTTATGTGAAAAAGTTTCAACCTGATCAGCTCGAACCCAAATCGGAGAAATGTGTCTTCATGGGATACCCAAAGGAAACTGTTGGGTACACCTTCTATCATAGATCCAAAGGCAAGATATTCGTTGATAAAATGGATACTTTCTACAGAAGGAGTTTCTCTCGAAAGAAGTGAGTGGGAGGAAAGTGGAACTTAATGAGGTAATTGTACCTTCTCCCGAATTGGAAAGTAGTACATCACAGAAACTAGTTCTAGTGATTCCTACACCAATCAGCGAGGAAGCTAATGATGATGATCATGAAACTTCAGATCAAGTTACTACTGAACCTCGTAGGTCAACCAGAGTGTGTTATGTGCCAGAGTGGTACGGTAACCCAGTTCTGGAAGTCATGTTACTAGACCATGATGAACCTACGAACTATGAGGAAGCGATGATGAGCCTAAATTTTGCAAAATGGATTGAGGCCATGAAATCTGAGATGGGATCCATGTATGAGAACAAAGTGTGCACTTTGGTTGACTTGCCGGATGATCGAAAAGCCATTGAAAATACATGGATCTTTAAAAGGAAGACTGACACCGATGGTAATGTTACTGTCTAGAAAGCTCGACTTGTTGCGAAAGGTTTTCAACAAGTTCAAGATGTTGACTACGATGAGATTTTCTCACTCGTAGCGATGCTTAAGTCTGTCCGAATCATGTTAGCAATTGCCGCATTTTATGAAATCTGGCAAATGGATAACAAAACTGCGTTCTTTAATGGATTTATTAAAGAAGAGTTGTATATTATGCAACCAGAAGGTTTTCTCAATCCTAAAGGTGCTAACAAAATGTGCAAGCTCCCGCGATCCATCTATGGACTGGTGCAAGCATCTCGGAGTTGGAATATACACTTTGATAAGTTGATCAAAGCATATAGTTTTATACAGACTTGCGGTGAAGCCTGTATTTACAAGAAAGTGAGTGGGAGCACTACAACCTTTCTGATAAGTATATGCGAATGACATATTGTCGATCGGAAATGATGTAGACTTTTCTGGAAAGCATAAAGGAGTTTTTGAAAGGAGTTTTTGAAAGAAAGACCTCGGTGAAGCTGCTTACATATTGAGTATCATGATCTATAGGGATAGATCAAGACGCTTGATAAGTCTTTTTTTCAATGAGTACATACCTTACAAGTTTTTTTGAAGTAGTTCAAAATGGAACAGTCAAAGAAAGAGTTCTTGCCTGTGTTGCAAGGTGTGAAGTTGAGTAAGACTCAAAGCCCGACCACAGCAAAAGATAGAGAGAGAATAAAAAGTCATTCCTTATGCCTCAGCCATAGGTTCTATAAAGTATGCCATGTTGTATACCAGACCTATTGTATGCCGTGCCCTGAGTTTGGCAAGGGAGTACAATTTTGATCTAGGAGTAGATCACTGGATAGCGGTCAAAATTATCCTTAGAGGACTAAGGAAATAATTCTTGGTTATGGAGGTGATAAAAAGTTCGTCGTAAAGAGTTACGTCAATGCAAGCTTTGACACCGATCTGGATGACTCTGAGTCTCGATCTGGATATATATTGAAAGTGGGAGCATTTAGCTAGAGTAGCTCCGTGCAGAGCATTGTAGACATAGAAATTTGCAAAATACATACGGATCTGAATGTGGCAGACCCATTGACTAAACCTCTCTCACAAGCAAAACATGATCACACCTTAGTACTCTTTGGGTGTTAATCACATGACGACGTGAACTATATTATTGACTCTAGTAAACCTTTTGGGTATTGGTCACATGGCGATGTGAATTATAAATTGTTAAATCACATGAGGATGTGAACTATTGGTGTTAAATCACATGGTGATGTGAACTAGATTATTGACTCTAGTGCAAGTGGGAGACTGAAGGAAATATGCCCTAGAGGCAATAATAAATTTATTATTTATTTCCTTATATCATGATAAATGTTTATTATTCATGCTAGAATTGTATTAACCAGAAACTTAGTACATGTGTGAATACATAGACAAACAGAGTGTCACTAGTATGCCTCTACTTGACTAGCTCGTTAAATCAAAGATGGTTAAGTTTCCCAGCCATAGACATGAGTTGTCATTTGATGAATGGGATCACATCATTAGAGAATGATGTGAGTGACTTGACCCATTCCGTTAGCTTGGCACTTGATCGTTTAGTATGTTGCTATTGCTTTCTTCATGAATTATACATGTTCCTATGACCGAGATTATGCAACTCCCGAATACCGGAGGAACACTTTGTGTGCTATCAAACGTCACAACGTAACTGGATGATTATAAAGATGCTCTACAGGTGTCTCTGATGGTGTTTGTTGAGTTAGCATAGATCGATATTAGGATTTTTCACTCCGATTGTTGGAGAGGTATCTCTGGGCCCTCTCGGTCATACACATCATAATAAGCCTTGCAAGCAAATGACTAATGAGTTAGTCATGAGATGATGTATTACGGAATGAGTAAAAAGACTTGCCGGTAACGAGATTGAACTTGGTATGATGATATCGATGATCGAATCTCGGGCAAGTAATGTCAGGGAAATTACTAGCAGGTATGAACCGTCTAGTGTGAATCGGCTTGTTATAATTATATGGTTGTAAATATTCAGTAAAGGCTACGGCCCATTAGATCTTAGGGCCCATGTAAAGAGTCATGGTTTGTAAACCGCCCGATGATGTAGTTTGGGAGATAAGGAAGAAAGAGCAGAGACCGAGGCGGACACAAATATGAACCGGCCTCGGGACTCTGTAAACCGGACTGGGCGTCGCCTCCCTATATAAAGGGACGACCCGGCGACGGTTTAGGGACAAGCAAGAATCAACCCGTCGAGACTACAGGCAAGCGATCCGCTCCATGTAAACCGACGCCCAAGCAATACCAAACCAACTAGACGTAGGCTTTTACCTTCATCGAAGGGGCCGAACTAGTATAAACTCTCTGTGTCCTTTGTGTGCTATGAACCCCTTCAAGCTAACCCGTGCGATGGTTCCATCATCAAGTCCGTTAAACCAGACATCTGCCGTGCTAATTCCACGACAATTGGCGCCTGCCGTGGGGCCTCCGCACGATGGTTTCGAGTTCTTGAAGGGCAACTTTGAAGGGCTCAAGGGTTACGCGGTCGGCCGGATGACCAAGAGTCGCCGCGGCCGGATCTACATCGACGACGCAGGTTGGGGACCGGAGGCCGATTCAATCGAATACGGATACCGGGTTCCCTTCGGTGGCATCCAAGTCTTCATTGGCAAAATCGGCGAACCGGGACCTGAGCCGGACATCTTCCCCAACATCGTCGAGCCGGCTCAGCGTGCGAGATCGGCCCGGATTCAGCCCGCCATGAAGCGCGTGTTCGTTGGAGCAATCCACGGGGTTCGAACCGAAGACGGATCGGAATCCGATGGTGCAATAGTTGTCTACTCCGATGACGAATCTTCATCTGGAGAAACTGAGTCTTTGTATCAATTGCGGTATGGCCGGTCTGAGGGCGAGTCCGATGGAAACAGTATTCCGGACCCCTTCGACCCGCCAAACCGGGTGGCTGTCTTTATGGCCGGTTCACAGCCCACGGTGAACGGGGCGGCAGTAGAAGCTGGTGTAGGGGGGAGCGGCCCGGCCCTCTCACCTACTGACGTTCTATCCACCTTGATCGAGGAGTTCACAGCTAAAGCGGTGGAAACAATAGCTCTAGCAGACAAGGCGCATCATGATGCAGAGCTCCTTCAGTTAAAAGGCCGGATTGATCAATTAAAAGAGGATCTAAAAGCAGAGAGGGCAATGATAGCGGTAAGGCAAGCGGAATTAAATGATCAGGCTTTTCACCTAAGGATGGAACAGGCCTCTACGCAGGGAGTAAGAAGTCGGAAGTACCAATCTCGTATACCGCCGGTTTATGAAGCCATGGATCTGTTTAGGACACCAGGGGTAGGGACTAGCAATAATCCCGCTTTAAACCGGAGGGCACCCCAAGTCAGGGATGAGCCGGTTCAGCAACCCGCTGTGGAGCAAGATCGGCGGATCACGTCTGCACGTCACCCGTCAGGTCATTATTCGAACCCTTTGGATAACATCGTTGCTGCTGCAGCACGTTTGGCCGCTTTACCCGATGAGGGGATGTCCCGGGTAGCGTTGGAGGCGCGTCGGGCCAAGGAACTACTTAATACAGCGTTGATACAGCAGCAAGCATACTCTCATAGCAGGGAAAGGCTACATTCAACACCGCGTCCCAGCCGGAGTTACACTAGGCATTGGGAGGAACCAGAAGTATCTAGCAGTGAACGCAGGCGGCATCGGCACAGACAGGATAATCCGGCAGGCGCAGCGGCACCAGCTCCGGATGTAAACCGGGTCAGGTCGGTAGACCGGGAGGAAATCCGTCAGACGGCACCGGTTCACACAGCCACAGCAGAAACAGGGGTCACGACGAGTTCTTTTGGAGTACAGTGTCTTATCCCCGCTTTACGGAGTGTAAAGTTGCCCAAGGATTTTAAAGGGCCCCGCAAGGTACCTAATTACACTGCGGATTTACCTCCTGAAGCTTGGGTGGAGAGTTATGAAATGGCCATGGAGATGCTGGACGTGGATGAAGCGGCTTGTGCGAAATACTTCACCATGATGCTCGAGGGTACAACCCGGACCTGGCTAAAGGGTTTACCTCCTAATTCCATCGGATCATGGGGAGAGCTACATCGTCAGTTCATCAAAAACTTCAAGGATACATGCAAGCAGCCGATGTCAGTGGTGGATCTAGCAGCCTGCGTGCAAGGAGAGCAGGAGTCTACAAGTGCTTGGGTGCGGCGAGTATCAGAGATTTTGCACTCTTCGAATGGTATCGATCCTGGGACGGCGATAGTGACTTTGGAAAATAATTGCCGGTTTGAATCATTAAAATTAAAGCTAGGACGGCTTAAAAGGGATTGCAATGATATGGGAACTCTCATGAGTGCTCTGGTAAAGTATGGGGACTCTGATAATACCAAGTATCCAGAAGCTGAAGGAGACAAAGCAGGGAAGGTTAACAAACCTGGTAAACCGGCGCAAGTTACCCCGGCTACTGCGAGTTTCTTGGGCAAGCGTAAGGCAGAAGGCGGTTCTGATTTCGTAGCCAATACCCAAGTTCAAGGGGGTTTTCAGCGTAATATGGGCAACCCACCTCAACAAACCGGCGGAGGGGATTTTGGTTGGAACCAAGAGTTAGATCAGCCTTGTCCAAAGCATGGCTCGAAACAACGACCGGCAAAACACACTATAAGAGAGTGCAGGCCCTTTATGGAAGCAATGATGGGCCGCTTTAATCTTAATGGCAGGCCTCCAAATGGCGGTTCAAGCCCAGGGTTCTACGGTTCGGGTCATCAGGGGAACAACTCCGGATCAGGATATCAGGGTAATAACAATGGTTATCAAAACCGGGTCGGGAATCAAAATGGTCAAGGGGGTTATAACAACCAGGGCAATCAGCCACGTAATCAGGGTGGTTATAATAACCAAGGCAGTCAACAGCAGGGCCAAGGTAATTACAATAATCAGGGTAATCAGCAGCGTCAGCAACAGCAACCGCAGTCCGGATATCAGAGTAATCCGAAGGAGTTGAGTAGTGGGCAATACCATGTATTTACCACAAGTCTGTGTAAAAGAGATCAGAAGGTTTTGAAGCGGGCAGTTAACGCGGTTGAACCGGCAACACCGCAATTTCTACGCTGGTCAGAGCAGCCCATTGTGTGGAGCAGGGAAGATCACCCAATGCGGGTAGATAATCCGGGCCACTTGGCTTTGGTGGTAGCGCCACAGGTGGGAGGTTATAAATTTACTAAAGTTCTCATGGACGGTGGTAGCAGCATCAATATCTTGTACTATGAGACTTTCCGTCGTATGGGCCTGACGGATAAGAAGTTAAGACAATCAAACACGGTGTTCCACGGGGTGGTTCCAGGTAAATCGGCTTATCCAGTTGGAAAGATTGACTTGGAAGTTACCTTTGGAGATGAGCATGATTCCAGGTCAGAGATGATAACTTTCGAAGTTGTCAAGATCAAACGCCCTTATCACGCTCTGTTTGGACGGTTTATGCCAAGTTCATGGCTAGGCCATGTTATGTTTATCTACAACTCAAAATGCCGGGTCACAAGGGCACAATCACGGTTCATGGAAGTCGCAAGATAGCAGTGGAGTGTGAAGAGGGAGATGCAGCCTACGCGGAGGCAGTATGTGCCACAGAAGAGTTGAAATTCTATAAAGATAATGTTGATCCGGCGGATATGACTCCGCTAAAGAAGCCAACTACAGAACATGATCCGGCGTTGAAGTTTAAATCGGCGGAGGAGACCAAGCAGGTTGATTTTGTGCCAGGCGATTCGTCCAAGCAGTTCACTATCAGCGCTAACCTTGATCCCAAATAGGAAAGCACGCTCATCGAGTTCATCCGTGAGAACCGGGATATCTTTGCCTGGAAGCCTTCTGACATGCCAGGTATACCGAGGGAACTCGCTGAGCACAGCCTTAACATTGATCCGAAATATAAACCGGTTAAACAATATTTGCGCCGCTTCAACGAAGAGAGGCGCAAGGCTATAGGAGAAGAGGTGGCCAGGCTTTTGGCCGCAGGGTTCATAGTGGAAGTCTTTCACCCAGAGTGGTTGGCTAATCCGGTGCTGGTGTTAAAGAAGAATGGGAAGTGGAGAATGTGTGTGGACTACACAGACCTCAATAAAGCTTGCCCAACTGATCCCTTTGCTCTCCCCCGCATTGATCAGATTATCGATGCTACAGCAGGGTGTGAGTGGCTAAGCTTTTTGGATGCATATTCAGGATATCACCAGATCAAGATGGCAGTTAAAGACCAAGAGAAGACGGCTTTCATAACCCCTTTTGGTGCTTTTTGCTATGTGTCTATGCCTTTTGGGCTTAAGAGTGCTCAAGCAACTTATCAGCGTTGCGTTCAGAATTGTCTTAAAGGGCAGATAGGGAGGAATGTTCATGCCTACGTGGATGACATCGTGGTTAAATCAAGGAAAGAAGAGACAATGATAGAGGATCTTAAAGAAACTTTTGACAATCTTCGAGCTTACAAGATGATGCTTAATCCGGAGAAGTGTGCCTTTTGTGTTCCGGCAGGTAAACTACTGGGATTCTTGGTCTCAAACAGAGGAATAGAAGCTAATCCGGAGAAGATCAAGGCCGTCACATCTTTGACTAAGCCGGTTTGCATCAACGATGTTCAGCGTATCGCTGGCCGGATCACTGCATTAAGCCGGTTCATCAGCCGTTTGGGAGAGAAGGTGATCCCGCTTTACCAGATGCTGAGGAAAATAGACCGGTTTATATGGAGTGATGAGGCGAACACGGCGTTTGAGGATCTAAAGCGGGAACTGGCAAAACCGCCGATCCTGGCTGCCCCTGTTGATAAGGAGCCGTTGCTGTTATACGTCGCTGCCAATGCACGGGCAGTCAGCGTCGCAATTGTAGTTGAGCGCAAGGAAGCAGGAAAGGAATATCCGGTTCAGCGCCCGGTTTATTACGTGAGTGAAGTACTCATCGAGTCCAAGCAAAGGTACCCACATTGGCAGAAGCTGGTATATGGTGTGTTCATGGCAAACCGGAAGCTGAAGAACTATTTTCAAGGTCATCCAATAACTGTGGTTAGTTCAGCACCGTTGGGGGACATAATGCAGAACAGGGAAGCTACAGGTAGAGTAGCAAAGTGGGCCATTGAGCTCAGCCCACATGAGTTGAAGTATGTGCCACGCACCGCTATAAAATCTCAGGCATTGGTGGATTTCATCAATGATTGGACAGAGTTGCAAACCCCTGAGGAGAAGCCGGATCTTACATACTGGACGATTCACTTTGACGGTTCAAGACAGTTGGAAGGTTCGGGGGCTGGAGTTGTTCTAACTTCCCCCCGAGGTGATAAGTTTTGCTATGTCCTCCGTTTATTGTTTCCTTGTACTAATAATGCAGCAGAATACGAAGCATTACTTCATGGATTACGGATGGCAAAGGAGATGAACTTGAGCCGGGTCAAATGTTTTGGCGATTCAGATCTGGTGGCACAGCAAGTTTCAGGCAAGTGGGATTCAAGAGATCCCCTCATGTCAGCTTATAGACGAGAAATTGAAGCAGTTGCAGGATATTTCAAAGGATATCAGGTGGATCATATAGACCGGCGACGGAACGAAGCGGCTGATGCTTTAAGCCGGCTGGGCTCCCAACGTAAACCGGTGCCGCCAAATACCTTTTTGGATGAGTTGCACAGCCCTTCGGTTCAAGTACCATCGGAGGAAGACCTAGCTGTTCCTGATCCGGAGGCACAGTTAGTTGCAGCGCTTCATGTTATTCCAGATTGGACGCTGCCTTATTTGGCATATCTAAGCCGAGGGGAGCTACCGGACGATGAAGAAGAAGCACGACAGATAATCCGGCGTTCTAAGTCCATGACAATTGCAAACGGGGAGCTTCATAATCGCAGTACTTCTGGAGTATTTCAGCGGCGTGTATCAGCTGAGGAAGGTTGTGAGATTCTTCGCAAGATCCATGAAGGGGATTGTGGTCATCACGCCGGTTCAAAATCCTTGGTGGCTAAGGCTTTTCGACATGGGTTCTATTGGTTAACAGCTCATGCTGATGCGGCAGATTTGGTCCGGAAGTGTGATGCTTGTCAGAAGTTTTCAAGACGCGCCCTTGTTCCGGCGCAGGAGCTCCGGATGATACCAATAACCTGGCCATTTGCAACTTGGGGGCTTGATATGGTTGGACCTTTCAAAAGATCCCAAGATCAGAAAACTCATCTACTAGTAGCGGTGGATAAGTTTACAAAGTGGATTGAGGCAGAGCCTATAAGCAAGTGTGATGCGGCAACGGCAGTCAAATTCATTAAAAAGGTAATTTTCCGGTTTGGCTTTCCACACAGCATCATCACAGACAATGGCACCAATTTATCTCAGGGTGAGATGGAAGAATTCTGTCAACGGGAGCATATCCACTTAGATGTATCTTCTGTGGCCCACCCCCAGTCCAATGGACAAGCTGAAAGAGCAAATCAGGAGATCTTGCGAGGTATCAAGCCCCGGCTTATGACTCCTTTGCAGAGAACCCCAGGATGCTGGGTTGAGGAGTTACCATCTGTTCTTCGGAGTATCAACACTACACCAAACCGGTCCACAGGTTACACACCTTTCTTCATGGTATATGGTGCTGAAGCAGTCCTTCCAAGTGATATCCATCACGATTCACCAAGGGTGACAGCATATGTTGAAGCGGCCAATGAGCAGGCAAGACAAGACAGCTTGGACCGGTTGGATGAAGAGTGATATAGCAGCAGCACGGTCTGCAATCTATCAACAAGACTTGCGCAGGTATCACAGCCGTCGGATCAAGAGCAGAACATTCTAGGAGGGTGACTTAGTACTCCGGCTCATCCAAGATCAAACAGATATGCACAAACTCTCCCCACCTTGGGAAGGGCCCTTTGTGGTCAGCAAGAATCTGCACAACGGTTCATATTACCTGCTGGACGTTCGAGAACACAAGGACTCACGGACATCAGAGGAGGAGACGAAGAGGCCATGGAACATCGCCAATTTACGGCCGTACTATACTTGAGCTATGAGCTCCACTGTATCCTATGTATATATTATGATCAATAAATAAACCGGCACCTTCGGTAAACCGGGGACTCAGCCTTTTTTCCAATACGAATATCTTGTGAGGACAACCATGTATGTCTTATCATATGTTATATTTCAACATATTGGCCGGTTTAAAACTGATTTTTTGCAGAATATACACAGAAGCAATAAAACTCTCTAAAAGAGCATGAGGTCATATCCGGTTCAAGAGAGGACGCTTCACGATCTACCCATGATTCCATGGAGCCAGGGAAAACTATATGGACAGTCGGGTTTACCCGCATCCATCGACCGGCCCTCTGGACAGTCGGGTTTACCCGCATTTAGTGATTGGCTAGGCCCTCTCGACAGTCGGGTTTACCCGCATTCAGTGATTGGCTAAAATTCTTATGGACAGACGGGTTTACCTGCATCCATCGACCGGCCCTCTGGACAGTCGGGTTTACCCGCATTCAGTGATTGGCTAGGCCCTCTGGACAGTCGGGTTTACCCGCATTCAGTGATTGGCTAAAATTCTTATGGACAGACGGGTTTACCCGCATCCATCG
>LR738713.1:457336342-457432143 GCA_902687465.1 Secale cereale | reverse complement strand
CTGTCACACCCCAAAAATAGTTATTTGGAATTTTGAAAAAAAAAAAAAAACTTTTCAAAATTTTAGCTAAGATTTTTTTTATTTTTTCTTGGAGGGTTCTGTTTGAAGGGTGGACTTATTTGATTTAATTGTTTTGGAGGTTTTCAAAAGTTTTTCTCTCTAAAGAATCTTTGGTTTTTAGCTATTTATTTTCAAAGGCAAAAATCCTTTTCACCCCTTCTAATACCATAAAACTTCTCCAAATATTTTCTGTCACTCCAAAAATTCTCCTCTCAAGTCATGCACACCTTCTGTGGTATTATTCAACTCCTTCCTACTCCACAAAAATATTCTTTCTATATATTCTAAATTCCAAAAGTGGAATTTGAATTAATCATAGTTTCTTGACATTTACAAAGGAACTATATTTTCTATGACTCTTCTGCCTCTACCAAAATTATTCCTACATATATATGGTACCCTCAACCCATTTCTCCAAAAACATTTGGTCCCACAGTTCAAAAATTTCAAACCAAATTCAATTCAAATTTGGTCCAGAAATCATATTTCTGCCCCAAACCATTTCCAAACTTCACCAAAATTCTTGGCCTCCTGGCAAACTCATTTTTGAGTAACTACACACCACCACACAAGACCCCATGATCAACCAAGTTGTTTAAGACCTCAAATCATTTCATCAAACAGTTGGCGGGCATACTGTTCCACACTGAATAAAATTCAGTTAACTGAATTTCGGCCGACAGGGACAGCGATGCCGTGCATCCATCGTCTTCCTCTTCCGCACGGCAATGTCGCCCGTTTTCATTACCGCAGCTCCCCCTGGCCCAGCGCCCAGCCACTCCACTCCGGTGAGATGGCACCGGGCCGGTGCAGCCTCCCCGGGCTCGTCCACGGCGGAGCCGAGCGGAACGCCTCGGCCATCAATCGCTCCTTTCCTCCACTTCAGCGCTCATACCTACCTCCCTGCACACGCGTCATCTTCCTTCGCCTCTACGCGCAAAGGACACACCGGCCACGCCGCACGGGGCCCGTTTGACAGTCGCCGGAGCCGGCCGCTCCGCCGCGCCCGTGCGGACAGCACACCGCAAACGTGTCAAGCAGGCACGAGCTCGTCCACGCGGAAGCATCGGACGAACACCACGGACCTCTTGAATGCTCCATCGCCCAGACCACCGGCCAGAACCAACCTCGGCGACCTCATTAACTCCGGCGATCTTCACCCGCTTCGGCTATCTTCGAACCGCCTATAAAAAGGGTCCCCGAGCCCCTCTAGCGCGAGCACTCGCCTCCACCACCACCCACACTCCCTCCTGACCACCCACCAGGCCCCGAGGGAGTCATCTTCTCCCTCTCCGGCCACCGCTCCGCCGCCTCTGTCCTCGAACCGAACCGAGCACGTACACCACCAGAGCAGCCCAAACTCCGTCGATCTTCCCCTTTTCCACCACCATGCCGAATCCCTAGATCAATTTACCTTTCCGAGCCCTCTCCGACGAGCCACCACCTCACCCGAATCTTCGTCCGCCGGCGACGAGCTCACCGCCGTTCAGGTGATCGCCGGTGGCCACCTCCACCACCCCTGGATGCGGAAGTCCACGCTGGTCACTTTGCGACCAGCGCCGGGCCCTGAGACCCCGGCGATCGTCGCCGGCGATCGCCGCCGCTTCTCTGTACTCGCGCGCGAGCGCGTTCGAATTTTAAACCTGACGGGTGGCCCCCACCCGTCAGCTCTCTCTCTCTGTTTCCGTTTTAAGTGGAAGCGCACTCTGCGCTTTACGTCTTCTACTCTGGAAGACGCACTCGTATCCGAAACGTTTTCTTTTAAAACAACTCAGGGATTTCTGTTTTACAGAAAAACCCCTGGTTTTGAAAAGCTAATAACTTTTAAAATATAAATCCAAATGAGTTGATTCTTTTTGCTAAAATTTTCTTTTCTGCTCTAGTTTATTTTAAGATTTATTTAAAAATATTTTGAGAACTTTTTCTGTTCTGTGTTTATTGTCTTATTCGAATTCAAATTTGAATTTTTCAGAAAAAGAAGAAGGAACTTTTGCTGGGATTTCTGAAGGGTTTTCTCCTGATTACTTTGGACAAGGCAAGCATTATTGAACTTGAGTTATGGTGTTGCTTCCTTGCATGGTTACATAAAATGGTAGTGCATCATATACGTTGCATGTTATATCACATGTGCATGCATGGTCATGTCATGTTTGTTTTACCTTGGCTTGCATGTCACACTAGCTTGTCTGGCATACAAATGGTTACGTGAGGACAGAGATGCTGCTGCTGGTTGGGACATGCTAGTAAGCATGGTCCTTTGTGACACAGTGGTGTCATGTGGTACTGATGAGGAACACTGGTATTATTCTGGACAATACCTCCTGAGTCTGCCTAGATCGAGTCTTGCTCTATACACCTAGCTGTACACCGTGCTGCCACGGGTCCTTCCGAACCTAGTAAGTTGATAACCCCTGTACGGGTGCACGCCACACAGATACTACGATGAAGGTTGTAGCCTGTCATCGGGTCAGGGGCATGGGTGTTTCCGGTTGTAGCCGAGAGGGGGGCACCCCTTGTAATCCGCGCGTTTAATAGTGATCCCATGCTTTTCGGAGGTTGTAGCCTCCCTGACTTAAGGTTTCTGGAGCGATGCTCTGGGTGAGTCCTGGCATCCGGTCGGTGTGTATGCGTCAGGCGTGTTTTCAACCTAAAGTCCGTATTGGGTATTAGTCAGTACACGGTACTGGCTAAGGAAAGCCCATACGCGTGGGTAAAGAGTACACCCTCTGCAGAGTTATATCTATTCGAATAGCCGCGTCCACGGTCAAGGATTTAGTTGGGTGGGTCAAGTATCGGTCTCGGTGTCAGTCTCTGGAGGAAAATAGACTACTTGAGCATGTTATGTTTGCAGGACATTTTCTTTGTCACAGTCAGTATATTATCATAAATTTATTTATGGTGAATATTATGCTTATGGACTAACCTTGTGATTTTATTATTACCTTCGAGAGTGTCTCAGGAGCTGGCTAGACTACCCCGGACACTCGCTTTTCTTTTAAAGTCCTTTTGAGGCGTCCCTCGAGTGTCAGGCGGTTTATCTCGCCACTACTCTTGTGGACACCCACTGGCATTTCTTTTAAAGTCCTTTTGAGGCGTCCCTCGAGTGTCAGGCGGTTTATCTCGCCACTACTCTTGTGGATACCCAACTGGCATTTCTTTTCAAGTCCTACCGTGATGTCGCTTGATATCCGACTGGCATTCCTTTTATTTTATTTTTATATAATATAGTGACCAATATTTATTTTGAACTAACCATGTTTCATCATGCCAAGTCTTGATATTTGTTGCATGCATATAGTATTTCATCATGGCTTTCGCTTTAGTATACCTTATGTTCATAATGTTTGCGAGTACATTCAAAGTACTCACTGGCTTGTCCCTGGCTATTTACTTGGCCAGACTTGGAGGAGGACGAACCGTTGGAGGAGAATTGCGCTAGCGAGGCCGACGCTTAGAAGGTTTCCAGTCAGCACACCTGTGTCTTGGAGTCTATCACTTGTACCATCCGTCAAGCTTCCGCCACACCAATAAATTAGTCAAGCCTCACACTGACGCTTGACCCTATGCTAGCATATCAGTGTTGAATTCCACTACCCACTGTCATATTCCACCCGCCTAGTACGTTGAAATGTTGTAATAAACTATTGAGTCACCCTGACTCAACCCTGTGTAATATTATTGTACTGGTTATCTATATCAAGGTTGTCCACTGGCTGTGCTTGGGAGCTAGTGTGACTTAAGGCTATTCTGTGATTTATTTCTCAGAAATGAGCCCGACAGACCTTGGTATCAGAGCCAGGCTGACTGTAGGAGCCCTAGGCACGATCGCTAGTCACCGAGTCAGTGCTAACATTTTTCCAGCATGCATCTCATGCATCGTAACAAATTTTCCTTAGTCATCATACACTTATGACATGGCTACTTGGATTTTGTCTACTGTTGTAGATGGCTGGTGGCAGCTGCCCATCTCAGATTTTCGCCAACGAGCCTGCGGGTTTTTCCCGCCTTCTCGCGAGCATCGCGAGGGACGCGATGGGGTCCCTCGGGCGTCCGGAGTACGTCGTTTACCCGGACAAGATCTCAGAGACCCTGACTATGTACCAGGCTTCGGTATATATTCGGGGTGGTGCGTCTGTGTCTTTCCGCAACTATCGCTTCATGGGGAGAGCCATGCCCACTGAGAGGCATGCTATCCAGATGGCCGCACGTGAGGCTATCGCACGTCTCCGGGACATCCTGAAAGTTATGCAGGACCGTCCCTACTACTATCTGCCTTGCCACGTTCCATATACTAGCCACTATGCTTTTTCCTGCACCATAGGGGAAAAGGATATGGCTATTGAGCCACTTGTCCAGTATATCATGGCCTTGGAGTCAGCTTTCACCTCCCTGGTGGATGACTACCTCACTGCGCGGATGGACTTGTCTCGTGCAAGAATTATTCGCAGGAGCGAGTACCGCTCTCCTTCGCCTCGTGCTCCACGCACTTCCAATCCACCAAATACTTCTCTGGCTAGTCCCGCGGCTCAGCGCTCGACCACGACTGGCGATGCTAGCCGTCCGACTGCACCCATTCCTACCAGAGCTTCTCCACTGACGAGCACGGTGCCACCTCCAGCAGGCACGGCATCAACGACCACCCGACTAGAGGCGATCCTCGAGGAGGAAGAGGAGGAGGGCGATATCACATCCTGGGTGCCTTGCCTGAGTCTCACTCTCAGCAGGACCTAGGATGAGCCATGGGGACGAACGCAGTTTTCTTCGCCAGATGACTGCTTGAGAACATGGATGTAATATATTTATTTCCTGTTCTGCCTAGCCTTTGTAAGATAGCGATGTTAGGACCGCTGGTCGATGAGAGCACGGAGAGTGCGCTAGTAGAATAAATGATCTTGTATGATACAGTTTCCGCATGTATCCTGTATAATTAAATCCTGCTTGTATAATTAAATCACTTGTGTAATATATTTGGCTGCCTTGTCTTACCTTGTCCGGGGGGAAAATTTTATTTGGGAATTTATTTTCTGATATTTGATTATTTTTCCTTGGTGTTATGCAAATACCCCAGAAAGAAAATGCATCGTCCCTGGACCCGTTCTATGCCAACTCAACCTGAAAACAACACTGGACAAATGGGAAATAATTTTACCCAAGGGCAGACTAGTCAGCAGAGCAGTGAATCAGCTTTCTCGCAATTATGCCGCCTATATGAGCAGAGTCAGCAACAGCATCAGGAGATGATGCAGCATTTGATGAACATGGGAAATCAACAAGGACAACCACAACCCAGGTCCAAACTGTCGGAATTACAAAAGACCCGCCCAACGGTCTTTACGCACACTGACAAGCCACTAGAGGCAGACGACTGGCTTCGAGACATGGAAAGAAAATTAGTTATTGCCCAGTGTACTGACCAGGAAAAGGTGCTGTACACGCCACACTATTTTTCTGGAACGGCTGCTTCGTGGTGGGAAAACTTATGTCACACCCACCCTGACGGAGCAAATATGACATGGGAACAATTCAAGGAAAATTTCCGAGGAGCGCATATTCCAAATAGCATTATGAAACTGAAGAAGAGGGAATTTGAGGATCTCAAACAGCGAAGCTCCACAGTATCCCAATATCTGGATCAGTTTACTCAGTTGGCCCGGTACGCCAACGACGAGTATATGACAGAGAACAAAAAGATGGAGAAATTTCTCGACGGACTTATTTCGTCGCTAAAATGCCAGCTGATGGTTCATACCTTTCCAAACTTTAAGACACTGGTGGATAAGGCTATTATCTTGGAAAATGAACACCGCAATATGGATGAGGCCCGCAAGCGCCGCATGAACCAGTCAGAACAGGTTCGCAACAACAGACCTAGGAATGATGTTCAAAAGCCAGTAGTAACCCGACCAACAAATACAGCTCCACCACAGAACCGCAGTGCATTCCACAATAGGACCAAGGTAGCACATTTCATTCCGGTAAAAACCACCTACTCAACACAGAGGCTAGCCAGGCTGTATCTATCCAGGATTGTTTGTCTACACGGGGTACCCAAAATAATTGTCTCTGACAGAGGCACCCAATTTGTCTCTAGATTTTGGGAACACCTACAGCAAGCCTTAGGCACGCAATTGGCTTTCAGCACTGCATACCACCCACAGACCGGAGGACAGACAGAGCGGGTAAATCAAATATTAGAGGACATGTTGAGAGCTTGTGCGCTTACCTACGGAGTCAGTTGGGAGGATAGTTTGCCTTATGCAGAATTCTCCTACAACAACAGTTATCAAGCTAGCCTAAAAATGGCACCGTTCGAAGCATTATACGGACGACGATGCCGAACCCCATTGAATTGGTCTGAAACCGGAGACAGCCGAATTTTTGGACCAGAAATGCTAATAGAAGCAGAAACCAAAGTAAAGCTTATTCAGGACCGACTAAAGGCAGCTCAAAGCCGACAGAAGAGTTATTATGATCAAAAACACCGCCAGGTCCACTTTGAGCCAAATGACTACGTATACCTTAGAGTATCCCCGACAAGGGGGCTACAGAGATTTAAGGTTAAGGGGAAACTAGCACCAAGATTTATTGGACCGTTTAAAGTAACCGCAAGAAGGGGCAAGGTTGCCTATCAACTAGAATTACCGGCAGAATTATCAGATGTCCACGATGTGTTCCATGTATCCCAGCTTAGGAAATGTGTTAGCAACCCGGAGAAGCAGATCCAGCACCAGGAGTTGGATCTTCAACCAGATATTACCTATCGGGAACGTCCCATAAAGATTTTGGAGGAGTCTGAACGGAGAACCCGACAGAGCGTAATAAAATTTTGCAAAGTTCAATGGAGTAATCACACCGAGGAAGAGGCAACCTGGGAAAGAGAAGATCATTTAAGGACTGAATATCCGTACCTGTTTGAGGGACAGCTGGAATCTCGGGGACGAGATTTTTCTTAAGGGGGTAGGTGCTGTCACACCCCAAAAATAGTTATTTGGAATTTTGAAAACTTTTCAAAATTTTAGCTAAGATTTTAAAATTTTCTTGGAGGGTTCTGTTTGAAGGGTGGACTTATTTGATTTAATTGTTTTGGAGGTTTTCAAAAGTTTTTCTCTCTAAAGAATCTTTGGTTTTTAGCTATTTATTTTCAAAGGCAAAAATCCTTTTCACCCCTTCTAATACCATAAAACTTCTCCAAATATTTTCTGTCACTCCAAAATTTTCCTCTCAAGTCATGCACACCTTCTGTGGTATTATTCAACTCCTTCCCACTCCACAATAATATTCTTTCTATATATTCTAAATTCCAAAAGTGGAATTTGAATTAATCATAGTTTCTTGACATTTACAAAGGAACTATATTTTCTATGACTCTTCTGCCTCTACCAAAATTATTCCTACATATATATGGTACCCTCAACCCATTTCTCCAAAAACATTTGGTCCCACAGTTCAAAAATTTCAAACCAAATTCAATTCAAATTTGGTCCAGAAGTCATATTTCTGCCCCAAACCATTTCCAAACTTCACCAAAATTCTTGGCCTCCTGGCAAACTCATTTTTGAGTAACTACACACCACCACACAAGACCCCATGATCAACCAAGTTGTTTAAGACCTCAAATCATTTCATCAAACAGTTGGCGGGCATACTGTTCCACACTGAATAAAATTCAGTTAACTGAATTTCGGCCGACAGGGACAGCGATGCCGTGCATCCATCGTCTTCCTCTTCCGCACGGCAATGTCGCCCGTTTTCATTACCGCAGCTCCCCCTGGCCCAGCGCCCAGCCACTCCACTCCGGTGAGATGGCACCGGGCCGGTGCAGCCTCCCCGGGCTCGTCCACGGCGGAGCCGAGCGGAACGCCTCGGCCATCAATCGCTCCTTTACTCCACTTCAGCGCTCATACCTACCTCCCTGCACACGCGTCATCTTCCTTCGCCTCTACGCGCAAAGGACACACCAGCCACGCCGCACGGGGCCCGTTTGACAGTCGCCGGAGCCGGCCGCTCCGCCGCGCCCGTGCGGACAGCACACCGCAAACGTGTCAAGCAGGCACGAGCTCGTCCACGCGGAAGCATCGGACGAACACCACGGACCTCTTGAATGCTCCATCGCCCAGACCACCGGCCAGAACCAACCTCGGCGACCTCATTAACTCCGGCGATCTTCATCCGCTTCGGCTATCTTCGAACCGCCTATAAAAAGGGTCCCCGAGCCCCTCTAGCGCTAGCACTCGCCTCCACCACCACCCACACTCCCTCCTGACCACCCACCAGGCCCCGAGGGAGTCATCTTCTCCCTCTCCGGCCACCGCTCCGCCGCCTCTGTCCTCGAACCGAACCGAGCACGTACACCACCAGAGCAGCCCAAACTCCGTCGATCTTCCCCTTTTCCACCACCATGCCGAATCCCTAGATCAATTTACCTTTCCGAGCCCTCTCCGACGAGCCACCACCTCACCCGAATCTTCGTCCGCCGGCGACGAGCTCACCGCCGTTCAGGTGATCGCCGGTGGCCACCTCCACCACCCCTGGATGCGGAAGTCCACGCTGGTCACTTTGCGACCAGCGCCGGGCCCTGAGACACCGGCGATCGTCGCCGGCGATCGCCGCCGCTTCTCTGTACTCGCGCGCGAGCGCGTTCGAATTTTAAACCTGACGGGTGGCCCCCACCCGTCAGCTCTCTCTCTCTCTGTTTCCGTTTTAAGTGGAAGCGCACTCTGCGCTTTACGTCTTCTACTCTGGAAGACGCACTCGTATCCGAAACGTTTTCTTTTAAAACAACTCAGGGATTTCTGTTTTACAGAAAAACCCCTGGTTTTGAAAAGCTAATAACTTTTAAAATATAAATCCAAATGAGTTGATTCTTTTTGCTAAAATTTTCTTTTCTGCTCTAGTTTATTTTAAGATTTATTTAAAAATATTTTGAGAACTTTTTCTGTTCTGTGTTTATTGTCTTATTCGAATTCAAATTTGAATTTTTCAGAAAAAGAAGAAGGAACTTTTGCTGGGATTTCTGAAGGGTTTTCTCCTGATTACTTTGGACAAGGCAAGCATTATTGAACTTGAGTTATGGTGTTGCTTCCTTGCATGGTTACATAAAATGGTAGTGCATCATATACGTTGCATGTTATATCACATGTGCATGCATGGTCATGTCATGTTTGTTTTACCTTGGCTTGCATGTCACACTAGCTTGTCTGGCATACAAATGGTTACGTGAGGACAGAGATGCTGCTGCTGGTTGGGACATGCTAGTAAGCATGGTCCTTTGTGACACAGTGGTGTCATGTGGTACTGATGAGGAACACTGGTATTATTCTGGACAATACCTCCTGAGTCTGCCTAGATCGAGTCTTGCTCTATACACCTAGCTGTACACCGTGCTGCCACGGGTCCTTCCGAACCTAGTAAGTTGATAACCCCTGTACGGGTGCACGCCACACAGATACTACGATGAAGGTTGTAGCCTGTCATCGGGTCAGGGGCATGGGTGTTTCCGGTTGTAGCCGAGAGGGGGGCACCCCTTGTAATCCGCGCGTTTAATAGTGATCCCATGCTTTTCGGAGGTTGTAGCCTCCCTGACTTAAGGTTTCTGGAGCGATGCTCTGGGTGAGTCCTGGCATCCGGTCGGTGTGTATGCGTCAGGCGTGTTTTCAACCTAAAGTCCGTATTGGGTATTAGTCAGTACACGGTACTGGCTAAGGAAAGCCCATACGCGTGGGTAAAGAGTACACCCTCTGCAGAGTTATATCTATTCGAATAGCCGCGTCCACGGTCAAGGATTTAGTTGGGTGGGTCAAGTATCGGTCTCGGTGTCAGTCTCTGGAGGAAAATAGACTACTTGAGCATGTTATGTTTGCAGGACATTTTCTTTGTCACAGTCAGTATATTATCATAAATTTATTTATGGTGAATATTATGCTTATGGACTAACCTTGTGATTTTATTATTACCTTCGAGAGTGTCTCAGGGGCTGGCTAGACTACCCCGGACACTCGCTTTTCTTTTAAAGTCCTTTTGAGGCGTCCCTCGAGTGTCAGGCGGTTTATCTCGCCACTACTCTTGTGGGCACCCACTGGCATTTCTTTTAAAGTCCTTTTGAGGCGTCCCTCGAGTGTCAGGCGGTTTATCTCGCCACTACTCTTGTGGACACCCACTGGCATTTCTTTTAAAGTCCTTTTGAGGCGTCCCTCGAGTGTCAGGCGGTTTATCTCGCCACTACTCTTGTGGATACCCAACTGGCATTTCTTTTCAAGTCCTACCGTGATGTCGCTTGATATCCGACTGGCATTCCTTTTATTTATTTTTTATATAATATAGTGACCAATATTTATTTTGAACTAACCATGTTTCATCATGCCAAGTCTTGATATTTGTTGCATGCATATAGTATTTCATCATGGCTTTCGCTTTAGTATACCTTATGTTCATAATGTTTGCGAGTACATTCAAAGTACTCACTGGCTTGTCCCTGGCTATTTACTTGGCCAGACTTGGAGGAGGACGAACCGTTGGAGGAGAATTGCGCTAGCGAGGCCGACGCTTAGAAGGTTTCCAGTCAGCACACCTGTGTCTTGGAGTCTATCACTTGTACCATCCGTCAAGCTTCCGCCACACCAATAAATTAGTCAAGCCTCACACTGACGCTTGACCCTATGCTAGCATATCAGTGTTGAATTCCACTACCCACTGTCATATTCCACCCGCCTAGTACATTGAAATGTTGTAATAAACTATTGAGTCACCCTGACTCAACCCTGTGTAATATTATTGTACTGGTTATCTATATCAAGGTTGTCCACTGGCTGTGCTTGGGAGCTAGTGTGACTTAAGGCTATTCTGTGATTTATTTCTCAGAAATGAGCCCGACACTAACTTTTTTTCTTATGGTTCATATGGAAAGATGGATAATCCACATCCACCGGCCCTCTGGACAGACGGGATTCCCGCATCCAGTGATTGGCTGAACCTTGCTTTGAGCCTGGCAGCTCTTAAAAAGCCTCGACTACATGGTTTTATTTGCAAATTCGCATCTTTTGGTGTTTATGTTTTATGACTCTTTAAACCGAAGTGGAACAGCTACAAAAGTTGACCACATATCTATACAGTTAAAATTCTGGGTCATGAATAGCAACATGAATAAACCGGTGTTCATCATAACCCGGATCGTCCGTCAGGCAACAAACTGTAAACTTCCGGACAAAGTTTCAGAATGATATAAACCGGTGTCTTTCATCAAGCCCGCGGTTGTTATTGGATCCATGAAGGTCGTCATCAAGAGACTTTAAGTTCTACCGGATTAAGAGTATTGAGCATACTTAATCTCAGGTAGAACATTATTTCTGGTATAGGTATATACTTGTTTGATATCTTGAGAGAACAATTTAATCTGTCCAGTGGTAAACCGCTAGGACATGTTTTCAGTATTACTTCTGCAGGAACAGATGATACGCAAGATAAGCGACATCAGACAAAATTTAAATTGGCAAACGTCAAACACAAGAAGTCAGAATATCCGGATCAAAGCGGATAAAGTTTCAGCTATCCTATTACAAGGCATAGCAAGCCTGACGGTTTAAAGATTGTTTGATAAAGCGGAGCTGCAACTACAACAATAAGTTATGAGTTATGCTCCCTCCCGCTGCAACGGCTGGGCATCGACTTGATCTGGAGTTTCTTCTTCTTCTTGAAGCGGTTGGAAGTCCGGAACACACCAGTCAATCTTCGTCAGGGCCCGGAAGTACATCTCTTCACTGATAAGTTCAGAAGGTTCGATATCTGGAGCGAAGGTATGAGGGCGAACTGGTGGGATTAAATTGACGGTGTCATAAACCGGCCGCTCCACCCGCTCGTTTTCCAAGTCGTATCCCGGATGACACCTGGATAAGTCGGATTCAGCTGCAAGTTTGCTGGCGAGGGGACGCATCTCCTTCGTCAAGGCATGGAGGTCCTTCGCAGTAAAAGTGGATCCGTCTTCTTTAGTGTTAGGAAATCCAGTCAAAGCTTCTTCTGGATCAAGATCCGGGACCCAAGCTTTAGCCCTGGTAAGTGCCATGAGGGCACCGGCCCGAGCAGCAGATTTCCTAACTTCTTCTAGACGCACTGGCAGAACAGACAACTTTTCCAATGTGCCTTGGATGGTCGTGGGGGCCGGTTTACCGAAAGATGTTGCACTGACAATCCTTTGAACGCTGGAATACAGCTGCTCGACCAAAGTGTAACATGCCTTAAGTTTCTTTCGTAGGTCATCCCCAAGATGGGTGACACGGCGCCCTGCATATGAATATCACAATTAAACCGGCACATAGGGAAGCTTGCAAGGATGAAGGAGTTCAGATTATACTTACCAAAGATGGCAGAAGTCATCAACTCAATTTGCCGCTTTAAGCCGGTTAACTCTTCAGTAACCGGATTAAGCGCCCCCTCAGCATCCTGAACCCTTTTCTCCAGCTCTTTCTTCTGAACCTCAAAAGTGGTCCGCTCTTCTTCAAAGAATTTTTTCAGATCTTCAGCAGTCTTTAAACTCACCTGAAGATCTTTCTTGGCTTTCGAAGCAGCAGACTCTGTCTCAGCAAGACGGTTCCGAAGCTCATTGATCTCATCAGCATTCCGGTTTAAGTCAGCCTGCAAGTACAATCAAGTGATTAGAAGTGAAAATCAGACAAGTCTCAAGCACACAAACAAGTTGTCTACTTGACACTTGGGGGCTAATGTAAAGTTGAAGTAATAAACAGCAGCAGTTCAAAGGCAAAAGTCTCAAGCACACAAGCAAGTTGTCTACTTGACACTTGGGGGCTAATGGAACATTGAAGTATCAGAAGAAATTCTTACAAGTATCAAAAACATAACCAAGTTATCTACTTGATACTTGGGGGCTAATGTAAGATCAATTGTTCAAGTTATAAGTTCCGGTTCACCTTCAACACGCAGCTAAACCGGAACTTGGGGGCTACTATGAGATAGAGGCATATCAAAAAGCACAAAGTCAGAAGGAAAGGATTACCTCATATTTTTCCTTCATCAAGTTAACCAAGCCCGCTTCGTAATCTCGGCTACTATGGAGCCGGTTTAAGTACCCGGAATAGATTTCTTGGGCACTCATATCAGCAAGATTGGATAACTCAGTACTCCATTTACCCTTCTCTTTATATAATTTCTCCGTTTTAGCTGTATGTTTGGCTAAAACGGTGAGCTCAGCCGGAGCAACAAAAGCAGTCCCAGTTACTACAACTTCTGGAGAAGCAGGTGCTGTTGATGGAGCTGCAGCGTGAACCAGATTGGGAGATGCCGGATTGACCTGAGGAGAATTAGCCCGGGCAGGACTTGGCGGATCATGAGCATCAGCAGCAGTAGGGTTCTCAGGCATTGAAATATGATCCGTAGGCGCAGGATTCTCAAGAGGAATTGTGGCTTCGCCTTCCGGGCGGACGGTTGTCGCCGGATCAACAGCCGGATCATCAATATAGTCTCAGCAGCGGGTTTATTGGCCTTGGGTTTCTTGCTAGGCTTTGGCTTGCTGGAAGAAGTTTGGAAAATGAGTTAAGATTATGAAGCAAAGTATAATCATAAACCGGAAAAGTTAAAAAGACTTACCCCGAAACAGTTTTCAGTGGGGGAAGTTGCGTGGCAGTCGATTCGCTAGAGGAAGATAATGGAGTCTCCTGATAATCAGGGTCAAACGGTTTAAGAGGTTTTCGGATAAGCCCGGCCTTGGGATGAAGGAGAGTTGGAGAGAGTATAACCTTAGAGTGGCGTCTCCGAGCCGGAGTGAGTGAAATTCCGGATGACTCCACTGCCAAGCCGCTATGGCGAGTGATCCGGCGAAGAGCTTCATGTTGTTGTTTCTTCAAAAGAAAATTAGGATCCAATTGAGCATAAGGGTGAGAAAATTGGTATTTCCGGACTGTCCGACGACTTTTTTGCGGAAGCGGTTCTGAATCGGAAGAAAGGATAGTTACCTCAACTTCGGCCGGTTTATCACCTTCAGCCAACTCCTGTGGAAAGACATCGTTAGATACAGATATGAACACAAGCAAGCAAATTAAAACCGGATTAATTCATACCTCGGAATCCGGATCGTCATCCTCAGCGTGAGAACTAGAGCCAACGGCCGCCTTTCTTTTCTTATTGGCAAAGGTCTTCCGGCGTGCCTGTTTGTCGGGTTTCTCCTGAGGCTTTCTTTTCCAGAAGGGGTCATCGGCCTGTTCAGACAGAGAGACAGTTAGAAGACGGTTTATATAAACGGATCAAAAAACATATACAAAAAAGCAAGGCTTACCGCAGGCAGCTTGTTCTTCCTGTAATAAGGAGCTAATCCGACCTTACTGCAGTCTTCTAAGGAGACGTTGAGCATCTTCTTAGCCGATTCAATAACCTTTGATTCAGAAAGTTTATCCTTGGTGAACCATTGAGGGTCGTTCGGTTTACCAGAATACTGACACATCAACTGTGATCGCCGACTCAAGGGAAGGATGCTCCAAGAGAGCCAACAGCGCATAAAGTCGGTTCCAATTAAGCCATTGGCCATAAAAGCTTTCAGTCTGGAAAGATGAGATGCAAACCGGGTCCGTTCGACAGAGCTGAGCCGTTGTGGCAGAGGATGATCCTCCGGAAGACGGTGCTCGCGGTAACCCGGCAATGGGTTCTCCCCTTCAGGAGAAGTGTCAACACAGTAAAACCATGATTTGTTCCACTCCTTTGGGTGCGTATGGAGAGCGGCGTGGGGAAAGACAACGTCTCTCCTTTTCTGGATGCTAACCCCGCCAAGTTCCTGATGCGGTCCGCTGGTGAATTCCGTACGCCGGTTCAGGTGAAAGAAGTCCCGGAATAGATCAACAGACGGTTCTTCTTGCAGATATACCTCTGAGAAAACTTGGAAGTCACAGATATTTGAAATGGAGTTGGGCCCAATGTCCTGAGGATGGAGTTGGATGGCAGCAAGCACATCGCGAAAGAATTTTGAACCGGGGGGTGTGAAGCCTCGAGTTATGTGGTCGAAGAAAACAATAACCTCCCCTTCTCTGGGAGTAGGAGGGCATTCGTTTCCTGGAGCCCGCCACTTCAAAACGGATTGAGGGCCTAAAGTACCAATTTTAGCAATTTTGACCAAGTCTTCTTCCGTGATAATGGAAGGGACCCAGTCACAAGAGACAAACTGCTTGGCCATAGCAACAGAAGGACAAGTACTGAAAGAGTAAAAGTATAAAGATCGGATTATTTAAGTACAACGGCATAAACCGGAAGATACATATAAAGATCATGCAACGATTTAAGCGAGGGGCTAATGATACGGATAATCCGACGATAACAGGGGGTTTATGTTACTACCGGTTTATGACAGCAATGGAAAAGGAGCTAAACCGTTGCGTATGTTCTTTCAGGGTTGGCGCATGACAGTGTAAACCGGAATATACTTAGCAGATTTACAAAGGGAAAGAAACAAGTTTTGACAGACAACTAGGGCAGAACAGATCTGAATATGCAAGAAAAATAAAAATAAATACGTGAAGATACGGGAAGAACTACAAGGGTGATAGACGGAGCGGATGAATCCACAGGTTATGTAAAGTAACGAGATCTAAAGCATAGAAGCAGCAAAATAAACGCAGGATCTTAGGGCAGGACGTAAAGGTTAAATTTTCTGTGTACAAGGCGAAGCTCTCGTGGAGGCTCTAATGGCGGAAGCGCGAGGAAGAACCCTAGAAGACACGGATCTACAATGAGGAGGAAAGACATACCTGGAACAGTGGAGATCAGCGGCGGAGTTCTCTGGTCAAAGTCAGGTTGATGCAGCGGCCAGTGAAGTCTCAGACTCGGCGGTCGACGGCGGCGGTTCGAGCTCGGGCATCAATGGCGTCTTGAAGCTCGGGCGACGGACGAGGAAGAAGATGCGAGAAGAGATAATGAATGAGGACGGCGGTATTTATAAGGGAAACTCAGATCCGAAGCGACAGGAGCGGGATTCGAGGGAGTAAAAGATAGGATAAAGATCCTTTGACGCCTCGATTTTCGGTATGACCATTAAAACAAAGTTATAGTACAGCTCGCAGCGTTGAATGCGGAGGTGATGTCACGGTCAGATTCAGTAATTATCAAGGATGACGTCAGAGCCGGTTTACAAAAATGAGGAGGCACAGAAGAAAATTATACAAGACAAGGGAGATTGATATGAACAAGTTCAAATCATTTTGGGGCCCAATGTCAGGGATATTACTAGCAGGTATGAACCGGCTAGTGTGAATCGACTTGTTATAATTATATGGTTGTAAATATTCAGTAAAGGCTACGGCCCATTAGATCTTAGGGCCCATGTAAAGAGTCATGGTTTGTAAACCGCCCGATGATGTAGTTTGGGAGATAAGGAAGAAAGAGCAGAGACCGAGGCGGACACAAATATGAACCGGCCTCGGGACTCTGTAAACCGGACTGGGCATCGCCTCCCTATATAAAGGGACGACCCGGCGACGGTTTAGGGACAAGCAAGAATCAACCCGTCGAGACTGCAGGCAAGCGATCCTCTCCCTGTAAACCGACGCCCAAGCAATACCAAACCAACTAGACGTAGGCTTTTACCTTCATCGAAGGGGCCGAACTAGTATAAACTCTCTGTGTCCTTTGTGTGCTATGAACCCCTTCAAGCTAACCCGTGCGATGGTTCCATCATCAAGTCCGTTAAACCGGACATCTGCCGTGCTAATTCCACGACAAGTAACATATCGATGACAAAGGGAACAATGTATGTTGTTATGCGGTTTGACCGATAAAGATCTTCGTAGAATATGTAGGAGCCAATATGAGCATCCAGGTTCCTCTATTAGTTATTAACCGAAGATGTGTCTCGGTCATGTCTACATAGTTCCTCAAAATTTCAGCTCAAATGATGGGCTGTAGAGAGAGATCGAAGAAATCGCCTCCAAGGATAGTAAGAACACAAGAACAAGACCAGAACTCGGGTTTCTGGAGAAAAAGGGAGAGGGAGGAAGAAGACATACCTGGAGGGGGGTCCCGTGGGCCCCAGGTGCCCTGTGGGCGCGACCAGGGGCTGGGCCGCGCCAGGTGGCCCCTGCTGGCTGGCCCCAGGACTTTCTGGGTCCCTCCCAACGTGGAAATTTTTATTATAATTTTTCTGGAATTTTTTTGGAAACTTCACTGTTGAAAATTTTTCGAAGTTCAAAAAGCTGCGAAACTCTCTGAAAACTTGAAGCAGTTAGTAGTATTGTGAAGCTTCAAAAACATAAATACTTGGTACAGCAAGTAGGACAACACTAAAAACAAATGAAAACATAACAAGCTCAACTTTTCATCCATATAAAACATGTTCATTAGTAAGGTTGATCAAGTCTTACCAACAAACAAGCGATATATAGAGCAAAAAGTCTCACCTCTTACGAAGTAATCACTGAACCTTTACTTTGATGGACATTGTCCCCACCATGATAGTTTTGTATTTGTGAGGCACATGTAGTGGACAGTCCCATTCTCCAATTTTCACGGTCTCGATATTCTCTATAGAGTTGAGGGCATGCCTCCTGTCGGTCTTCTTCGGAAAATATACCGTGTGTTCTTTATCATTCACATGGAAAGTAACCTTCCCTTTATTGCAATCAATAATAGCACCTGCGGTGTTAATAAAAGGTCTACCAAGAATAATGGACATGCTCCCATCCTCGGGCATGTCAAGCACAACAAAATCAGTAAGAATTAAACAATTAGCAACTTCTACGGGAACATCCTCACAAATACCTATCGGAACAGCGTTTGACTTGTCAGCCATCTGAAGGGAGATATCTGTAGGGATTAGTTTCTCTAAACAAAGCCTCTCGTAAAGAGAGAGAGGCATAACACTCACTCCTGCTCCAAGATCACATAAAGCAGTTTTGACATAATTATTCTTTATGGAGCAAGGAATGGTGGGTATACCTCGATCACCGAGCTTTTCAGGAATCTTTCCACTGAAAGAATAGTTAGCAAGCATAGTAGATATTGCATCATTAGGAACCCTTCTTTTATTAGTGACAATATCTTTCATATATTTTGAATAAGGAAGTAACTTAATAGCATCAGTCAAAGGGATTTGAAGAAAAAGAGGTTTAATCCACTCACAAAACTTATTATAATGCTCTTCTTCCTTAGATTTGATAGACTTACCTGGAAAGGGCATGGGTTTCTGTACCCATGGTTCTCTCTCCTTCCCATGTTTTCTTGCGATGAAGTCTTCTTTAGTGTACCTCTTACGTTTGTCGGGTGCTTCTTCTTCTCGAACTTCAGGCGGATCATTCTTCTCATTATTATTACCTTCAGGTTCAGCACCGTCTTCAGTCTTAGCATCGGAGATAAATACACTGTTGGGATCAATAGCTGGCTCTTCATCTGTAATAGGATCATTAGAATTGTCAGTCTCTTTATGTTTCTTCTTCTTCTTTGGAGAGACAACAATTTATTCTTCCTGCATTTGAGAATCCTGCTCGATTCTCTTCGGATGCCCCTCTGGATAAAGAGGATCTTGAGTGCTAGTTCCTCCTCGGGTCTTAATCCCAAAAGCCTGCAAATTATCTTGTTTGGCATTGTTAGCAAGCAAATCTCTTTGCACATTAGAAATTTGATCAAGCTGAGTTTGAACCATATGAAAATGCTTCACAAGACATTGAACATCATTAACTGTTCTATCTAAAACATCAAGCAGTCTTTTGATAGCAAGGGAATTATCATGCAACTGACTTTCTATCCTCTCATTAAAATGATTTTGTTTCATAATAAAATTATCAAGCTCATCTAAGCATTGATCAGGAGGCTTACCATGAGGGATGTCACTTGCGTTGAAATCTAAAAGAGAGTGTACCTCTACCATAGGAGGGTGAGTGGTAGGCTCACACAGCTTCTCAATAGGGGGTAGATTCTTCACGTCTTCAGCTTTAATACCTTTCTCTTTAATAGACTTCTTTGCTTCTCGCATATCCTCGGGGCTCAGAACAAACATGCCCCTCTTCTTTGTTGGTGGAGGTGGTTCAGGGACAGACCAATCTTCATGCTTTTTGGCAATCCTGCCCATCAAATCTTCTGCATCGTCCGGTGTTCTTTTCCTGAAAACACAACCAGCACAACTGTCCAAATAGGACCTAGATTCATCAGTTAGACCAGCATAGAATATATCAATTAATTCATTCTTAGGGATTTCATGTCCTAGTCTAGCCCGAATCAGACCATAGTACCTCCCCCAAACTTTAGGGAGGGACTCATCCTGCAACTGTTTAAAGTTATAAATTCTTTGTAAAGCAGCATGTTGCATGTGAGCAGGAAAGTACTTATCAACAAAAGAGTGAGCTAAGTCCTGAGGACTCTTAATGGAACCACATGGGAGTGAATCATACCATGCTTTAGCACCTTCCTTCAACGAGAAAGGAAGAAGCTTGGTCACATAAAAGTATCGTATCTTTTCATCTGTGGTAAACAGGCTACCTAGCTCACCAAGTTTAGTTAGGTGTGCAATAGCATCATCATTTTCTCTGCCATAAAAGGGGTCAGCTTCGACCATAGGTATAAGTGAAAGATCAACAGAGAAATCAAAATCAGGATCATCAATGCATATAGGAGATGTAGCAAATTCAGGATTAGGAACGATTTTGTTCTTCAAAGAGTGTTTTTCAAATAGTTTCTTAATAGCTTCAGGGTCAGAGCCGGAAAACTCTGTCAGTTCCCTCCATAATTCTTCATCTAGTATATAGTAATCATCATCAAGGAGACTCTCCTTGAGTTTACTCAAATCAGGATAATCATAAGTTTCACCAATAGGGTAGCGAGTAACAGGGAGTTCAATTCCAGACGTTTTAGCAGCAGCAGCAATTTGTTTCTCAAGAGCATAACCAAGCGAACTAATATCATCAAAAGTAGTAGAAGCATCATCAAGAGTATCAGACATAGTAATAGATTCAGTAGGAGCATCATGCGGTGGTGGTGAGGCAAACTTACTCATAACGGAAGGTGAATCAAGTGTAGCACTAGTGCTCAGAGCAGTACCTCTTCTTGTAGTGGATAGTAAGATCGGAACCTTGGGGTCTCCTTTCTTACCCATAGTGGATAAAGTGCAGCAGGTAGAATACCTCAAGTAGACTTGTAAATATTGCTATGCTCCCCGGCAACGGCGCCAGAAAACGGTACTTGATAACCCTCAACCGTAAGGGATCGAGATAGTCTTCGTGGGTAAGAATAACCCAATTTATTGATTCGACACACGGGGAGCCAAAGAGTATTTATAAGCTTTAACAGTTGAGTTGTCAATTCAACCGCACCAGAAATATACTTACTTGCAACAAAAGATAAGTGGTAACAGCGATATGATAGTGATGATAGTAATAGTAAAAGTAAACAGCAAAAGTAAATAGCAGTAGTAAATGGCAAAAGTAGCAACTAGTGACAAGCAAGGTTTAAAATACTGTAGACTAGGGAGATGGATGGTTGGGCGCTGCATGGATGAGATAGATTCTAACTTGGGGCACGGCACACGGAAAAGTAATGATCATCTAGGCAAATATCAAACATTAGGCATGTATCCCGTAGGTAGTTGTACGTGCTTGCAATAAGAACTTGCACAACATCTTTTGTCCTACCATCCCGCTACGAACGGGGCCAAAAGGAACTAATGGATATTAAGGTGCTCCTGTCAAAGAGCACCGGAACAAAGCAATGAACTCAATGGATACATGTAATCCTCAAACTACGGACCGTCCCCTTTGGTGTCCCAAGCTGTCACTTTTGGGATCGCCGGTTCCGAACCGTAACAGGTGCAAACAATTCATAGATAGGATCACGAACACAAATATATTCATGCAAACACATATGGTTCAGATCTGAAATCATGGCACTCGGTCCCTAAGTGTCAAGCATTAAGAATAACAAGTTGTAGCAAAGATGATAAACACCATAGTAGATGATAGGCAACATGCCCCCAATAATCTGACGAACTATTACATGATCTAACTCATCCAATCCCTACCATCCCCTTCGCCTACAGCATGGGAATTACTCACACATGAAGGGGAAGTCATGGAGGGACGATGGAGTGGTGATGATGATGACGATGGCGACGATCTCCCCTCTCCGGAGGCTAAATCAGCCTCCAGATTAGCCCTCCCGAGGAAGAACAGAGGGTGGCGGCGGCTCCGCGACGAAAAACTGCGAAAGGACTTCTGATCTGGGGTTTCTGCGTCGGGAGTAAAAATACGGGATAAAGTAGGGCACCAGGGGGTGTGGGCCCCACCCAGGCGCCCCCCCCCGGCGCGGCCCAGGGGGGGCGCGCCCACAGGGCGCCTGGGCACCCCCCGGCCCCCCTCTGGTCCCACTTCTGACACCTGGTTTCTTCGGGTGCGTGGATTTTCTGTGAATTTTCGTGGATTTTTCTGAGATACTTAAAAATCCGTTTTCCTGCACACAAATAAACCATACAGGCAGCTCTGCTGAAAACAGCGTCAGTCCGGGTTAGTTTAGTCCAAATCATGCAAGAATGAGGTCAAAACAATATCAAAAGTGTTTGGAAAAGTAGATACGTTTGAGACGTATCATGGCACCACATCATGAATGCATCCTTACCTATTTGATAATGCCGAGCCGAACGTGCAACCTGAAACTGCCGGTGGAGTATATGCTTTGCATCTTCCCTTCCGTCCCGCCTTCCCTGTTGGTCCCCTGCATTCCGCTATTCCTGTCGTGCTTGGGATGTCAGATGTCACAAGCAAAGAACATACAACGTCACAGCAGTCCATCAAAAATCAGATGTCTTTGAATTCAACTAAACTGTCTTCCTTGAAAAAAATCAGGGAGGAATATCCAGAATGACATCGGTGCCTCCAGCAAATCATCAGAAGCTACCATCAAGGTAAATACACTCTTATAATGTGGTCATTTAAATTTTGATATATCTCATATCCCGCTATATAAGGACAACCAGCGGGTCTTGCTGCTGAGCACAACTATCTGGTCAGTATGTCTTCACTGTTCTTTTCATGCTCTCGCTTACCATTGGTGTTCGATGTCTACTTCCAACATAAACTAAATCTAAAACCGGTAAAAACCCCGACCCCATAGAAACTGATGAAACCTCAATGCATTTCTCTGCTGCAAAGCACACATACCCAGATCTGCAGTGTTTTGAGCATATTAGTATATGTATAATAGAAAAGTTGTGCCTATTTGCTGTTAATTATATCCGCTCTTACCAGTTTACATCACTTTATATTACACACCATGGTGATCCAACAAAAGGAAAAGGAGTTAACTATTTTTCAATTACATATCCACTCAACTATTGCATCAAATATGGAGGGGCGCCGCAATGCGCGCCTTTATGGTCTAGTTCCATGTGGGAGATGGAATCCTACTAGGACTAGGGAGTCCTAGTAGGACTCCACACTTTGGCGCGCCCTATGAGGGCCGGCCTCCTCCTCCCTCCATCCTTTATATACGTGGCCAGGGGGCACCCCATAGACACACAAGTTGATTTTAGCCGTGTGCGGTGCCCCTCCCCACAGTTACACACCTCGGTCATATCGTTGCAGTGCTTAGGCGAAGCCCTGCGTCGGTAGCTTCATCATCACCATCACTGATGTCTACTACGCAACCTTCTTCTTGTAGACATTGTTGGGCCTCCAAGTGCAGAGGTTTGTAGGACAGTAGCAAATTTTCTTCAAGTGGATGACCTAAGGTTTATCAATCCGTGGGAGGCGTAGGATGAACATGGTCTCTCTCAAACAACCCTGCAACCAAATAACAAAGAGTCTCTTGTGTCCCCAACACACCCAATACAATGGTAAATTGTATAGGTGCACTAGTTCGGCGAAGAGATGGTGATACAAGTGCAATATGGATGGTAGATATAAGTTTTTGTAATACGAAAATATAAAAACAGCAAGGTAACTAATGATAAAAGTGAGCATAAACGGTATTGCAATGCTTTGAAACAAGGCCTAGGGTTCATACTTTCACTAGTGCAAGTTCTCTCAACAATAATAACATAACTGGATCATATAACTATCCCTCAACATGCAACAAAGAGTCACTCCAAAGTCAATAATAGCGGAGAACAAACGAAGAGATTATTGTAGGGTATGAAACCACCTCAAAGTTATACTTTCTGATCGATCTATTCAAGAGTCCGTAGTAAAATAGCACGAAGCTATTCTTTCCGTTTGATCTATCCTAGAGTTCTTACTAAAATAACACCTTAAGACACAAATCAACAAAAACCCTAATGTCACCTAGATACTCCATTGTCACCTCAAGTATCCGTGGGCATGATTATATGATATGCATCACACAATCTCAGATTCATCTATTCAACCAACACAAAGAACTTCAAAGAGTGCCCCAAAGTTTCTACCGGAGAGTCAAGACGAAAACATGTGCCAACCCATATGCATAGATTCCCAAGGTCACGGAACCCGCAAGTTGATCACCAAAACATACATCAAGTAGATCACATGATATCCCATTGTCACCACAGATAAGCACATGCAAGACATACATCAAGTGTTCTCAAATCCTTAACGACTCAATTCGATAAGATAACTTCAAATGGAAAACTCAATTCATCACAAGAGAGTAGAGGGGGAGAAACATCATAAAATACAACTATAATAGCAAAGCTCGCGATACAGCAAGATCGTGCCATCTCAAGAACACGAGAGAGAGAGAGAGAGAGAGAGATCAAACACATAGCTACTGATACATACCCTCAGCCCCGAGGGTGAACTACTCCCCCCTCGTCATGCAGACCGCCGGAATGATGAAGATGGCCACCGGAGTGGGATTCCCCCCTCCGCTAGGGTGCCGGAACGGGTCTAGATTGGTTTTTGGTGGCTCCAGAGGCTTGCGGCGGCGAAACTCTCAATCTAGGTTATTTTCCGGAGGTTTCAGTATATATAGGAGGTGTTGGAGTCGGGGACAAGTAAAGGGGGTCTCCGGGCTGTCCATGAGGCAGGGGAGTGCCCCCTAGCCTCGTGGGCAGCCCCGGAACCTTCTGGTCCCCCTCCGGCACTTTCTGGGCTTCTTCTGGTCCAAAAATAACCTCCGTTGAGTTTCAGGTCTATTGGGCTCCGTTTGATATTCCTTTTCTGCGATACTCTAAAACAATAGAAAAACAGAAATTGGCACTGGGCTCTGGGTTAATAGGTTAGTCCCAAAAATCATATAAAAGTGTATATAAAAGCCCATAAAACATCCTAGAAGGATAATATAATAGCATGGAACAATAAAAAAATTATAGATACGTTGGAGACGTATCAAGCATCCCCAAGCTTAATTCATGCTCGTCCTCGAATAGGTAAGTGATAAAAAAAGAATTTTTGATGTGGAGTGCTACCTAACATAATTCTCAATGTGATTTTCTTTATTGTGGCATGAATGTTCAGATCCGAAAGATTCAAGATAAAAGTCTGCATTGACATAAGAATAATAATACTTCAAGCATACTAACAAAGCAATCATGTCTTCTCAAAATAACATGGCCAAAGAAAGTTATCCCTTCAAAATCATATAGCGTAGCTATGCTCTATCTTCATCACGCAAAATATTTAAATCATGCACAACCCTGGTTTCAGCCAAGCAATTGTTTCATACTTCAATTTTTTCAAACTTTTCAACTTTCACGCAATACATGAGCGTGAGCCATGGATATAGCACTATGTGGAATAGAGTGGTGGTTGTGGAGAATACAAAAGAAGAAGATAGTCTCACATCAACTAGGCATATCAATGGGCTATGGAGATGCCCATCAATAGATATCAATGTGAGTGAGTAGGGATAACCATGCAACGGATGCACTAGAGCTATAATTGTATGAAAGCTCAACAAAAGAAACTAAGTGGGTGTGCATCCAACTTGCTTGCTCATGAAGACCTAGGGCATTTTGAGGAAGCCCATCGTTGGAATATACAAGCCAAGTTTTATAATGAAAATTCTCACTAGTATATGAAAGTGACAAAACAAGAGACTCTCTATCATGAAGATTATGGTGCTACTTTGAAGCACAAGTGTGGAAAAGGATAGTAGCATTGTCCCTTCTCTCTTTTTTTGGAGGGGCTTTTCTTTTTTTTGGCCCCCCTCTCTCCTTGTTTTTGGGCCATCTCTTTTTTTGGCCTTTCTCTCTTTTTTTTGTTTCCTCACACGGGACAATGCTCTAATAATGAAGATCATCACACTTTTATTTACTTACAACTCAAAGATTACAACTCGAAGCTAGAACAAAATATGACTCTATGTGAATGATAATGATGAAGCATGTCATACGAACGGAACGGTGGAAGGTTGCATGGCAATATATCTCGGAATGGCTATGGAAATGCCATGATAGGAAGGTATGGTGGCTGTTTTGAGGAAGGTATATGGTGGGTGTATGGTACCGGCGAAAGTTGCACGATACAAGAGAGGCTAGCAATGGTGGAAGGGTGAGAGTGCGTATAATCCATGGAATCAACATTAGTCATAAATAACTCATATACCTATTGCAAAAATCTACGAGTTATCAAAACAAAGTATTCAGCGCATGCTCCTAGGGGAAGGGTTGGTAAGAGTTAACCATCGCGCGATCCCGACCTCCACACAAAGGATGACACTCAATAAATAAATCATGCTCCAACTTCATCACATAATGGTTCACCATAAGTGCATGCTACAGGAATCACAAAGTTTAACACAAGTGTTTCTCAAATTCACAATTACTCCACTAGCATGGCTCTAATATCACTATCCTCATATCTCAAAACAACCATCAAGTATCAAACTTCTCATAGTATTCAACGCACTTTATATGAAAGTTTTTATTATATCCCTCTTTGATGCCCATCATATTTAGGACTAAATTCATAACCAAAGACCATTACCAAGCTGTTCTAAGAAACTCTCAAAATATTGTAAGTGAAGCATGAGAGTTCGTCTATTTCTTCAAAATAAAACCACCGCCGTTGTCGGGGAAACTGATCGCCCACGAACACCTATGGGACCGGAGCCCCTTTTCGGTACGGCAAGGGTGCGGAGGGAGCACGGAGAGCAGATCGAGGCGCACACGCGAGCAGTTTACCCAGGTTCGGGCCGCACGGATGCGTAAAACCCTACTCCTGCCTTGGTTGTATTGAGTTCTTGGCTCGGGAGCAAGAAGATCTACAGTACTAGCTACACCGAGCGTGGGAGTGATCAAGTTTCGGAACCCCTTCTACGTTGTGCATGGGCCTCCTTTTATAGTTCAAAGGGGTCACCGACAGGTGTCAACGTAGGTGAGGGTAAAAGCGTAAAATTGGTGGTAGTTGTAACAGTGTATGTACAGTATATGCACAATGTTTTGTACCTAACCCAGACGGTGGGGGACAAGGGCATTGAATGCCCGTCGCCGTCGCCCCAAAACAGTGTAAAAAGCGTCCGTCCGGGCGTCTCCGTTCGCCACGACGGAGGCCTTGTCATCGTGGCTTGCCACCGTGTACCCCAGGCTGCACAGCCATCTGCCACGTGCCCCTGGAAGGGCCCCAGGGCGACGCGTGGCCAGATGAGCTGGAGCGCAGGCGCACAACGCAAGCTTGCCGCGGCAAGCGCCTTGCCACGGTCGCTACCTTGCCGGGCCCGGAAGCTTGTCGCTCTCCGGGTCTTGCCGGGGCGCGCGATGCGCCATGGCATGTCTTCTTTAATGCTATTCTTTGGTCTTCCTGGCAAGCTCCTCTTGCCAGGGTCTTGTGCAGAAGGGATGATCTTGAGCCTGGAGCGGCCTTCCCGGCAAGCTCCTCTTGCCGGGGTCTTGTTTCTTAACTTGAATACTTTGTTCTTGAATGGCTTCAAGGGAACTAGAGTGGGCCTTGGCGGGCGCGTGGTGAGCCTGACCACGGGACGCTGCTACTACCCGTGCACAAGTCGGGATACTAAGGTACCCCTACTTTAGTACACCGACAGGAGCCCCCAGGCCTGGGCCACACACGGTGCCGAGCGCTGTTGGGCCAGGCCCAAAACAGTGCACGGACACACGCGGCCCACGGCGCGCCGTATCCCACTCCGTATCTGCCGCATCCCTCCCTAACGGCACGCGTCGATTGCGGCGTCGTGGGAGAGATCGTGGCCTGTTTCTTTAATGGGAAAATGCGGAACGTCCCCCACTTCCCCCTTAAAAGCAGAGGAAACAGGGGCAGTTTCCCCCCATTGCTTCATTGCGTCTTCAATCTCCAGAAACCCCCGCCGCTCTCCGCCTCCCCAAAGGTCGAAAGAGAGCCGAGCTCCACCCTTCCTCCGCCGCCGCCAGCCTCCTCAGCGCCGCCGACCCCCCTCGCCGTCCCCGCATGGCCCCGAAGAGCGACAATGCGAAGAACGCGAAGTCCGAGAAGGCGGCGAAGCTGGCAGCAATGCGGAAGAGGATGGTGGTCTTCCCGCCGAGGCTCGGCGCGAGGGAGCTGAGGGACAAGTATTACTTGTTCTGGGCGAGGGAGACGAAGGCTCACCCGCGCACCAGGGTCCTCCCCGCCGAAGCCTGCAACATGTATCCGGGAGGTTACCATTACTTTGCTCTGTTCTTCCATTGCGGTCTCTGCCCTCCGTACTCTGAGTTCTTCTGCGACGTTATGAACACGTACGGATTCCATCTCCTAGATTTCACTCCGAACGCAGTCTTAATCTTGGCCGTTTTCGCACATCTGTGCGAAAACTTTGTCGGAGTCACCCCCAACGTAGCTCTATTCCGCCACTTCTTCACACCTCGAGTAGAGTCTGGGTCCCCTCTGTCCGGTGGCATCTCTTGGATCTTTAGGCTTAACAAGAAAGAGGTGTACTTGATTGGAGAGCTCCGCGGCAAGTGGGAGGAGTGGAGGGCCGATTGGTGCTGGGTTATGGAAGACGAACCTCAGCAATTTACCTCGCCGCGCCGAGCTGCAATAGTGCGCGGCAAGGATTGGAGTGACTTGGCCCCGGAGGACGAGAAGCTGAAGATAGCCCTCACTAGGATCCTTCGCCTACGGGCCGCCAACCTTACTGTAGGTGAGGTCGGGGCTGATTTCCTTCGCCGCCGCATTGCTCCCCTGCAGGAGAGGAAGAGGCCTGCTTGGGAGTTCGGCAACGCGGCAGACCGTATGAGGCTGCGCCCCGTCCTGAACTACAACTTCACCGTCTTGGAACTCAAGGGGATGATCCGCTCGCTGTTCAAGCATGACCCCAAGCACCCGGAGTGGTTTACCCCGTCGCGGGGAGTAGTTCCTCTTTGCAACAATTCTTCCCTTAGCGCTATCCGAGCGGCAATGCCTCTGTGCGATTCCCACGGGGTGGATCCCACTTGGCTGCCGCCTTCAGAAGAGACTGCACAAACTTTCTTCGACAACTTGGTTGAGCGGCCGGTCAATCCCGAAGAGAAGAAGGGTCTCACCCGTGAGTCCACCGACCGGGATGTGGCGTATATAGCTAACAGAATGGAGGAGGCCGCCGCAGCTGAGGCCGCGGGTGAGTTTGGGTACACCGTGGAGGAAGAAGAAGCAGCGGATGCAGTGAGCCGGGCCGAGGAGGAAGAAATCCTCAAACTGCTGAGGCCTGCCGGGCAGCCTGCCGGGACGAGCGAGGCTGCCGGGCAGGGCACTGAGTCCAGTGAGCCCGCCGAGGAGGACGCCGAATCGGGCGATTCCGACGAAGACTCGGGCGGGTCACTGAACCTCGACGACGCCTCCTCATCCTCGGAGAATTCTCCGCCACCGCCAAGTCCTCCGCCGCAGCTAAAGAAGCGCCTCCGCAAGACCACTAACACGGCGAGGCAGCCGGCGCCCCGACAGCAGCCGCAGCGTCGCTCGACGCGTGCCACCACGACGAGCAAGGCCGTCAAGGAGGCGCCCCGCGCCTCAGCGGCAAGCGGAGGGGGATCTTCCTGAAGCGGTTCTGGTGTTCCTTCCGCCCCTCGGTCTTCGGCGACGACCGGAGCGGGGGTCCTCTCAGCCCACGGCTCCGGAGCCCGCCAAGCGCCCGAGGGAGCATACTCCTCCAGCTCCTCGCGCCGGGACGCGCGAGGCGGACTTCGACTTCTCTGCCCTCAGTTCCGACGAGGAGGAGGAAGAGTAAGAATTTGCAACTTCTATTTCTTTTGATGATTTTTTTTTTTTGAATTCTCTTTGCCTGATTCTGATCTTGTTTGGCTTCCAGGACCCTGACCAAGAGGATGGCGAAGAGGGCCAAGATCCCGGTGGTTGATCTCGAGGAGGACGAGCCCGCCGCCGCGGCAGGAGATGCGCCCGCGACGGGCTTGTCGGACCAGCCTGCTGCTCCGCAGAGCAGCCCCCAGCGCAGCCCCCAGCGTAAGTCTTCTTTTTTTAACTTCTTTGCTTGTCGGGCGCGCATGGGCTTCTTATCCTTGCTAATGCCTTGTTTGCTTGGTTGTTGACTTGTGCAGGAGTGGAGCCGCAGCCTCAGGAGCGTCAAGAGACTGCTCCCGACGAGCCGCTCATCCCACCCTCCTCGCCAAGAAGGAGCTCCCCGGCGAGGGAGAGTGCCCCGCCAAGGGCGGGTACTCCGCCAAGGGCGAGTACCCCGCCAAGAGCGAGCACCCCGACAAGGGTGGGCACCCCGCCAAGGGAAGGCGCCAGTGGCCCTCCGCCGGCGGGGGCTACTACTACGCCGCCAAGGGAGAACTCCCCGGCCAGGGACCCCCTAGAGGAAGAGGCCCGCGCAGGTAACCCTTGTACTTTCCTTCTCTTGAATTCTTCTTTTTGGATATTTGCTTGACGATTCTTCTTTTCTTTTTCTTCTGTCAGATCCGCCCGCCCCGGAGCCAATGGAGACAGAGGTCATCGCCGAGGAGGACGCGCGCGGCAACGCTGGCGACGCCGCCACCGCTGAAGGGACGGCCGGTGCTGACGAGCCGGCCGCCGACGAGACCGCCGCGGCCACTGACGCGGCAGCTGGGGAAGGGACCGGCGACCGCACTGCCGGCCCTGAGGCCGCAGGAGCGCCGGACGCTGCGCCGGCCACCGATCCTCCCGCTGCCGCGACCGGGTCGGGTGTCTATCTGGAGGCCGCCAACGGGGTCTTCATTCAAGTCCCGTGGGCGTCCTCATCAAGGGCACCCGCGGAGGGGGAAAGCTTCGATGGAGAAGTCCTCGCCTCCGCCGGGCTGAGGCTTGTCGACGCGCCCGGCAGCAGCAGTGAGCCCGAGGAGGAGCAGCTCTTGCGCCGGCTTCTGGCCTTGTATCGTGCCAGGCAGGCTAAGCTGGAGTCCCGAGAGGCTCTGGCTGCCAAGGCTGGCGCCGATCTGGAGAAGCGCACCGCGGAGCTCCGCACCGCCAACCAAGCGGCTCTCCGGAACTTGGCGGAGGAGCGGGAGGAGCTCGCCGAGGCGCACCAAGCGTTCATCCTCGAGAAGGCCGAGGTTGAAGAGCAGCAATGACTAGCTGCCGAGGATCTGTCTCGGCAGGAGGGAGAGCTCAGTCAGCGGAAGGTCGACCTCGATAGCCATGAGGACGACCTCACCGCGCGCGAGCAGTCCATTGGCGGGGCTCTGCAGGAGGCGAGGGACGCCACTGCTGTCGCAGAGACCGCCAATAGGGACTTGGAGGCGAGGGTGGCGCAGTTGGAGACGAGCTTGAAGACGAGCGAGGAGAGGGTTGCCGCGCTCAATTTGGCGCGGGAGAAGGACGCCCACACCCACTCGGAGCTGCAAGTCCGCCTTTCCGACAAGGGCCAGGAACTCACCGCCGCCAAGGATTCCATCGCGGACTTGGAGCTGAAAGTTTCCACCCTCACTGAGTCACTTGACGGCGCCCGGAACCGCGAAACAAAGCTGAAGGAGGATCTCCGCGCTGAGAGGGCATTGCTGGACAGCGCCGCCGTCTCGCAAAATAACTTCAAGGAGACGGTGGAGCAGTGGACCGAGGGGCTCGTCGCTGCCGCCGCCAACATCGACAAGGAGATGGTGGCGCTAGGGACGGAGCACCTCGTGTACTCCCCCGACGAGAACCTCCCCCACAGCGCCAAGCTGAGCTTGTTCTTCAGAGGAGTGGCGCCGGCCCTCGCGCAGCTACGGGAAAGGCTCCCCGTACAGCTGGCGAACGAGGCGCGCAGGCTCTGCACGGGTACTATGGAGTGAGTGTTGGCGAAGATCGTCTACCCCAACCCTGGGATCAACCTTGAGAACGTCCTCCGGACCCTGCCGCCCGACGCTGACCAGGAAGCGTTGAAGGCTCGTGTCGCCCACATCGTGGCCAAAGTGGGCAAGATCAAGAGGGTTGACGGCGACCGTGTAGACTAGGTTGTTTTCTTTCCGCTTCCCTTGTCGCTGCCAATTAAGTCATGGACAGTAGTTTGTTAGAACAGCGGCAAGTCTTCTTGTAATATAACTTTATTTTGGATAGTCAATGCAGAGTCATTTCCTTGTTCAACTCCTTTACTTTGTATGCCTTTACCCTTCGCATTTAGGGAACTTGCCGGCAAAGGGACCCTTGCCGCGAGCGCCGAGTGCGGAACTTCAGCAGCCTGCTGGCAATGCCCCCGCCGGCAAGAAACCTTACCGCGGCTAGTCGCGGCACACTTAGATTGCTGAGCGAACTCGAAAACGAAGTAAGGGCGCGACACTTGTCGCAGCTCACTTAGGCCGTTGAGCGTGTTCGAAACAAAGTAAGGGCGCGGCTAGCCACGGGTAGGTTCCTCCGCGCACAGATTTTCCATACAAAGTGTGGTCGTTCAAGGAAAATAACTAAGATTTTTAAAAATTTGAAAGCTCAAACTTTGGCAACTTATCTTTTGTATGCCGTTTGCTTCCCAGCAAGGCTTTCCTTTCTTGAACAGCACTTGGTCCATACCACTGTCTCCTTCCCCCCCGGCAAACTTGTGCGCGAGTGAAAGTGCAACTAATCCCCGGGTGGTTTTGGTAATTAATAACAACATATATATCATTGAACTAATAGCTACTTGAGAATCATTTCAGAGAAGTTCAGTGATGCGGGTATGGAAATGACTGAAGAAGTGGACCCCTCAAAATGCTAAGGCAAGCATTGGCAAAAGCTCAAGACTCCATTTTTGGTTTAGTGATCCAAGATCACATTGAGTCCATAGGAAAAGCCAATACTATTAAAAGGGGATGAGGTTGTGTTGATGATCTGGTTGCTCAAGTGCTTAGTGATATATCTCCTTCAACTATCAGCAACTTTCACTTCAATACACACTCATAAGTAATCTCGGACAAACCGATTTTCCAAACTCAGTCCCACCGAGATGAACCACCTCAGCCATAAGCCAAACCCTAGAAAAATCGGTCAATCCGAGTTTGAGATCGGTCTCACCGAAACACGGGCTGCCAACCTTCTGTAACCGCTTGTCATCAAATCGGAATATCCGAGTTGATGATTTCGGTCTCACCGAAACTGGCAAGTTCCTGTCTTTGACTCAAATCGGACAAACCGAGATGGTATTTTCGGTCCCACCGAAAACCCCAACGTTCACTATATTTGAACTTTCGGTCTGACCGAGTTTCCACTTCGGTCTCACCGAGATTGCTCAATTATGTGTGTAACGGTTGGATTTTGTGTGGAGGCTATATATACCCCTCCACCCCCTCTTCATTCGTGGAGAGAGCCATCAGAAAGAACTACCACTCCTACCTTACACTTTCTGAGAAGAGAACTACCTATCCTTGTGTTGAGATCAAGTTGCTCCACTCCCACCATATGAAACTTGATTTCTAACCTTCCCAAGTTGCTTTCCACTCAATCCTTTCTTCCACCATAGCCAAATCAGTGAGGAGAGTTGAGTGTTGGGGAGATTATCATTTGAAGCACAAGAGCAAGGAGTTCATCATCATCTACAACATCTATTACCTTTTGGAGGGTGGTGCCTCCTAGATTGGTTAGGTGTCGCTTGGGAGCCTCCATCATCGAGATGTGGAGTTGAACCAAGAAGTTTGTAAGGGCAAGGAGATCGCCTACTTCGTGAAGATCTACCCCGAGTAAGGCTAGTCCTCCGTGGGCGTAGGCCATGATGGAATAGACAAGGTTGCTTCTTCGTGGACCCTTCGTGGGTGGAGCCCTCCGTGGACTCGCGCAGCCGTTACCCTCCGTGGGTTGAAGTCTCCATCAACGTGGATGTACGATAGCACTACCTATCGGAACCACGGGAAAAATCTCCGCGTCTCCAAATTGCGTTTGATCTTCTCCACCTCTCTTTACTACATGTGCAATTTACTTTCCGCTGCTTATACTCTAGAATTGCATGTGTAGGGTGATACTTGACTTGATCATAATTGTGAAACTGCCAAAAACTGTTCATGATCAAAAGGCAGAATTTTTATATTTACAAGTAGTCTAATCACCCCCCCTCTAGACATACTTTCGATCCTACAAGTGGTATTAGAGCTTTGGTCTCCATTGTTTTGGTTTCCATTGCATTGGACTCCATAAGCTTGGTTTCACAACCTAGGAGAGTATGGCGTCTAGTGAGGGTAATTATCGTAGAGGTCCTTACTTTGATGGTACAAATTTTGCTAGTTGGAAGCATAAAATGAAAATGCATATTCTTGGTCATAACCCAGCCGCATGGGGCATTATTTGTGTTGGTATGCAAGGTGAATTCTTCGAGGAAGGAAAAGTTCCGGATCGCGAAGCTACACCGGAAGAGTTGCGGATGTTGCAAAACAATGCTCAAGCTTGTGACATTCTCTTCAATGCCTTGTGTCTCAAGGAGTTCAACAAAATCAGCCGTCTTGAGAATGCTAAAGAGATTTGGGATATTTTGGTTGAAATGCACGAAGGTACTGAATCTGTGAAGGAATCAAAGCTAGATATTCTTCAAGGTCAACTTGACAAATTCAAGATGAAGGATGGTGAAGGAGTCGCTGAAATGTACTCTAGGCTTGCTCTCATCACAAATGAGATTGCTGGCTTAGGAAGCGAAGAAATGACCGACCGATTCATCATTAAGAAGATTCTCAGAGCTTTGGATGGAAAATATGACACCGTGTGCATTTTGATCCAAATGATGCCAAACTACAAGACTCTCAAGCCAACTGAAGTCATTGGAAGAATTGTTGCTCATGAGATGACACTTAAGGATAAGGAAGAGCTTCACAACAAGTCAAGTGGTGCTTACAAAGCTACAAGTGATGCTCCCACAACCTCAAGTGACAAGTTAATTTCCAATGAAGAGATAAGCCTAATGGTTAAGAACTTCAACAAGTTCTACAAGAATAGAGGCAAAGAAAGAAGCTCAAAGTCTAGATCATATGATGAAAAGAGATCTTCTAGTCGTGATCGAAACTGCTACAATTGTGGAAGACCCGGACACTACTCAAATGAGTGTACGGCTCCCCACAAGAGAAGAGAAGAATCTCCAAGAAGAAGATCAAGAGATGAGTCACCTCGGAGAGAGAGAAGGAGTAGAGAGGATCGTTATGAACGAAGACCCTCTCGGAGAAGCAAGGATTCGGAGAGGAAAGACAAGTCATCAAGGAGCTACACAAGAAGAAGACATCAAGCTCATGTAGGTGAATGGATCTCCGGCTCCGACTCCGACAATCAATCCGATGGAAGCTATCACTCCGACTCCGACTACAGTCAAGATGAAGGTGTTGTCGGTCTTGCTCTCGTATCCTCCAACTCCAACTCCTACGACTGATTTGATTCACCAAATGAGGGAATTGGAAGATGCTTCATGGCTAAAGGCCCCAAGGTAACACACCCTGAATTCATTGACTTCAATAGTGATGAGGATGACTTGCTTGGTGAAGATGAGCTCTTGCATGATAAATCTAGTGAGCTTAGTAACGATGAAAATGCTAGTAGTCTTTATAGTCGAGAAGAGTCGAATGACAATGCTATGAAGGAGATTGAGCGTCTAACTAAAGAACTAAACACTCTTAAGTTAGCTCATGAAACAACTCAAGAAGATCATAGAGAGCACCTAAGATCTCATGAGAAGCTACGCTTCGAGAAGCTCACTCTAGAGCAAGAACATGAGTTTCTAAAAGCGATCAATGATGATCTTCGAAAGAAGAGTTCTTCATATCTTGCCAAACGACTTCTCTTGTCTAATTTCTTGCCACCTATTAAGACTAAGCATGACAAGCATAAGAAAAATTCTTCCTCTATTAGTAACAATAACCATGTTAAATCAAATGTTGTTACTTCTAGTAGTTCTCTTGATTTCACTAACAATGTTTCAAGCCAAGTTACACTTGAGCAAGAGAATAGCTTATTGAAGGAAATCATAGAGAAAGGTGTCTACAAGAGTCTTGCCGGAAGCAAGAACTTTGAGGAAATTGTTCGCAAACAAGGAAGGCACCGGAAGAATCAAGGGATTGGTTTTGAGCAAAAGTTCAACGCCGAAGGTGTTGAGTGGGAAGAAGGTCAATACCCTACTCCACAGTTTGTTTCTCAAAAGGAGAAGTATGATCCTACTTCTTCCAATGTGGAACAAGCTCAAGATGACCTTCCACCACAAGACCACAAGCTAAAAGCCAAGGACAAGCTTCAAGAGGAGATTGATGCATTCATTGAAGCACCTCAAACCATGGTCAAGTGGGTTCCCAAGGACACGTCAAGTTCTACTTCGTCAAGCTCAACTACAACCCCAAGGATTCCCATCAAGATGATGTGGATCCCGAAGAAGAAGAACTAGAAGGTTCTTGAGGGTGACTCCGCCAACATACTTCACTCACATTCATTTTGGCAAGAACTTGTGCAATCAACTTCCACATCATGCACTAGTTCATGGAGTCACAAACCCTCTTGTTGGTAAGTCAAGGGACAAGGTAATCATTGTTTTCATGGACATCATCTATTGTGAACTTCAATCTATGTCCATGGATATCCTTGTTTGTTCCTTGTGGGACTAACCCATGTAGGTATTGAAAGTGCCCTAATCCAAAGGATAGCTCCCAACTCTTGATGATCTACATCAACATTGAGCATCCACATCTTCAACATCTACATGAAGTCTTCTACGACAACCCAAGGTTAGTTTGACCCTTTAAAAGGGGTTCTCACATCTAGGGGGAGCTTTGCTCTAAAAATTGAGCTAAAGCATCTCCAAATGATGTGAACACATCAATGCTTTATGTAAAAGTGGTAACCCCACTTGTGCTTAAACGATGAGTATGACCTATGATCAAATGTTCTCATTTGGCTCCTAAGTCAAAATACTCATATATAGATGACCTAGTCATCGACAAATTGTGTGCTAGTAGCTAGAGTTTTGGCTGTGCATGTTTGACACATATTTCATTTGCTATCTTATTGTGTGAGCATGTTGAATGCATGATTTTATCCATTCGAGGACATCCATTTGTTGTTTTGGTTGTTTTGATTTTCTGGCCAAATGGATGGACAAGAATGCCTAAGCACCTTCCCTAGCTATCTATGCTTTCTTGTCTCAAATTCTATTCATGCTCATATCACAAACTTTGAACAAGTCATTTTCGGACTCTCCGAGTGAGGAGCACTCGGAGCCACCGATCCGTCTAAGCTGACTTCCAAAACCTTCTAAGTCAATTTCGGTCAGACCAACTTCTCCCACTCGGTCCAACCGAAACGCTTAGACTGATCTAGGTTTCATCTCGGTGAAACCGAGTTCTAAATCTCGGCGTGACCGATATGCGTAACTGCATAGCAGTTATCCATCTCGGTGTCACCGAGTTTTTCAACTCGGTCCCACCGACAGCAAGGAGATATAAATACTGAGGGCAGCGCGCGATTTTTTCCTTCAAACGTTTTCGCCCCCAAGTCCCCTGCTGCCGTCGCCCTTATCTCCGGATCGTCGCTGTCGTCGCCTGTGCGCCCTCGCCGCAGGTCTCCGCCGCCGTCAACGGTTTTCTCCTCCGCGCCGTTGCCGCCGTAGAGGGACTCCACCAAGTTAGGGTGAGTCTCGATCCCTCTCGTGCTCCCCATCTGATTCATTGCACGATTGGTTTTCCCTGCATCTGGCCACGATTGAAAAATTCCTTAACATCAGATCGTTTCTAGTTTCGAGCAAAATTCTTAGGTTTAGGTTTCCACGGAACACATCTCGGTGAAACCGATTTTAAATTTTCGGTGTGACCGATTCGGCCTCTGGCCATTGCACTGCACTTTTGGTCTAACCGAGTTGTGCAAATCGGTGTGACCGAAGTATGGTTTTAGTGAAACCCTAGAGTATCGGCAAGACCGAAACCCATTTCAGTCCAACCGAAAGTGGTGTGTAAGTTTCTGTTATACACTTCGGTTTCACCGAAACTGAAAATTGGTTTGACCGAAATGCATTCTGTGAAAACTTAAAACTAAGATTTGAACTCATATTTTTTTTGCAAAAACCTTTGCAGTTTGTGATAACTCTTCTACTCTGCCTATACCTTATCTATTCACAGGTTGTCAGCCATGTCAGATGCCAGTGACAGCCAGAACAGGTCAGAATCACCTTTTGCAGAGATTCCTGAGGCAGATACTAGTCCTGAGGCTAGTAGCCCTATTGATGATGGTGAGAGGAGTACACCTAGTGGTTTGCCTCCTGCAGCCACCAGAACCAGAAAGCAGAGAAATTCTGATGATGAGGACTCTGACTTCATTGCTGAGGAAGTAACCTCCAAGCCCAAGAGAAATGTTGTTGCCAAAGAGCACCAAGGGCAGCAGTTCAAGAAAGGCACCAGCAAGGTCAAGCAGTCAGCTGTTGCCAAGAAGCTGAACTTGGGAGAGCCAGCCCCAAGTAAAGTGAAGAAAACTTCCAAGAGGAAGAGGGTAGTATATGATGATTCTCATGCAGATGTAGCAGCCGAGGAAGAAGAAGAAGAAGAAGCACCCCAGCCTGCTCCTCAGAAGCAGAAACTCATGGGTGATGCAATTAGGGCTCAAGCCACTTCTAAGCCCAAGAAGCCTGCTCAAGCTAAGGCAGCTCCAGCAAAGCCTTCTGCAAAGCCCAAGAGGACAACCAGGAACATCCCAGCCTCTGAGAAGAACAAAGGTGATGTGCCACCGTCTGAGTCTGATGAAGAAGAACATGTGTTGCTGAAGCTCCGTCCAAAATTGCCACTTCACAATGATGCTCATCCTCAAGCCGAGGATATGAAAGCAAGGAAGGATAGAGGTCTCAGGCTATGGAGACAGTCTGATCCATATGTCGTGAGGAGAAGGACTGCTGTGGACCCCAGATTCCACACCAGAGAGCAGCAGGACTTCTATGAGACTGTGTTGATGGACAAGAAGCCTATTGTTGCAGATACCAGATACGTTGACTGGAAGTACATTGACAGTGAAGAGCACCGAGACTTCTTTCCCCATGTGCATGAGAGCTTCACTGCATGTGGAGTTGATGAGTCTGTGGGTCAGAAACTGACAGACTGGAACGACGAGATGATTATGCAGTTCTACGCCACAGCCCACTTCTATCCTGATGGGAAGATCACCTGGATGACTGAAGGTCAAAGGTTTTCTTCGTCTGTTGAAGAATGGGCAGAACTTCTGAATGCTCCAGTGCAAAGAGAGGACGACATTGATGTCTATGGGATTCCTAAAAAGAACCATGATTCCATGAAGAACATGTACAAGGAGATCCCCGCAGCAGATTTGGAAGGGTGGAAGCTTGGCTCAGTGTACTATCTCCAGGCAGGTCTACCTACCACAAACACTATTCTGAGGCATACCTTGATGCCCAAGTCTGGAGACCATCGCATGATCCGAGGCTATTCTATCAACATGCTGCACATACTTGATGAGAAGGCACCTTTCAAGGTGATGGACTTAATGGTAGAGACCATTAAGAGGACTGCAGCTGACCAGAAGAGGTCGTGTGGATTTGCCCCGCAGATTCAGATGCTTATCAATGCCAAGTTTGGCACGGGCAAATTCATGTTGGATAGGAAGCACTTACCACTGCAGCCAGAGCATGAAGATAACGTTGTTGTGATGGATGAGGAGGATCCAACTTCTGTTGAAGGTCAAGCAAAGATTGAAGCTGCTAAGAAAGCCAAAGTTGATAAAGAGGCAGCAGCAGCAGCAGCTAAACCAAAGAGCTTCGGAGAGCAGATTCTTGAAGCTACCCAGAGGATTGAACAACGCCTGGCCAGCATTGAACAATCTCAGGAGAGCCTACAAAGGATTGTTGACGAGAAGGTCCACGCTCTGGACGTGAAGCTGACTGAACTTCAGGTGACCATCAACAAGCTTGAGGCAGACATGGAGGAAGCTAGGCAGGACAGGGCAGAGCTCATGCAGGATGACCTAGTCCAGGACTCTCATCGCCAGACTGCTCCGGTTCCCAGAGGATCCCGATCAGTTGCTATTCCCACAGCTCCATCAGTCACTCCAGCCACAGCTCCAGCATCCACTCCTCCAGCGCAGACATCAGCTGAAGTCTTCGCCGATGCCGTCATATCTACTCCGACATCTACCCAGACGGGAGCCGCCAGCAGAGCCCACAGTGACGCTTAGCTCTATCCTTTTTCAAACTTTTTGGTAACTTGTTGCCAAAGGGGGAGAAATTGTATAGATCATAGGGCTTCGAGAGAGAGAGTGCTCTTTCGTTCTTTTGCGGTTTTCTTTGAGATACATTTGGTTCTTTTGGTTCTTGAAACTTTCAGTGTGCTTGATACTACGTTTGATGCTACCTTAATGAGTGCTTAGTCATACTATGCTTTAATGTGTGCTTAATGCTTATCATATGCTTTTCCTATCTTGTATGATTATTTACTCATGTCTTGGTGATTGGGTGCATGTTATTCATTCTTATCATTTTGTGCGCTCCACCAAGATGTATGTGACATGGAAGAGTGACCCATAATCCTAATCGATTGTGCATTTGCATTCAAACGCAAATTTTAAATAATGCACAAATTTAGGGGGATCTCTTGTTTATCACATACTTCTCAAAGCGACGATATTATTCATTGATTATATCTTTTGTCGAAGCTTTGATCTATATGTTGTCATCAATTACCAAAAAGGGGGAGATTGAAAGTGCAACTAATCCCCGGGTGGTTTTGGTAATTAATAACAACATATATATCATTGAACTAATAGCTACTTGAGAATCATTTCAGAGAAGTTCAGTGATGCGGGTATGGAAATGACTGAAGAAGTGGACCCCTCAAAATGCTAAGGCAAGCATTGGCAAAAGCTCAAGACTCCATTTTTGGTTTAGTGATCCAAGATCACATTGAGTCCATAGGAAAAGCCAATACTATTAAAAGGGGATGAGGTTGTGTTGATGATCTGGTTGCTCAAGTGCTTAGTGATATATCTCCTTCAACTATCAGCAACTTTCACTTCAATACAGACTCATAAGTAATCTCGGACAAACCGATTTTCCAAACTCAGTCCCACCGAGATGAACCACCTCAGCCATAAGCCAAACCCTAGAAAAATCGGTCAATCCGAGTTTGAGATCGGTCTCACCGAAACACGGGCTGCCAACCTTCTGTAACCGCTTGTCATCAAATCGGAATATCCGAGTTGATGATTTCGGTCTCACCGAAACTGGCAAGTTCCTGTCTTTGACTCAAATCGGACAAACCGAGATGGTATTTTCGGTCCCACCGAAAACCCCAACGTTCACTATATTTGAACTTTCGGTCTGACCGAGTTTCCACTTCGGTCTCACCGAGATTGCTCAATTATGTGTGTAACGGTTGGATTTTGTGTGGAGGCTATATATACCCCTCCACCCCCTCTTCATTCGTGGAGAGAGCCATCAGAAAGAACTACCACTCCTACCTTACACTTTCTGAGAAGAGAACTACCTACCCTTGTGTTGAGATCAAGTTGCTCCATTCCTACCATATGAAACTTGATTTCTAACCTTCCCAAGTTGCTTTCCACTCAATCCTTTCTTCCACCAAAGCCAAATCAGTGAGGAGAGTTGAGTGTTGGGGAGATTATCATTTGAAGCACAAGAGCAAGGAGTTCATCATCATCTACAACATCTATTACCTTTTGGAGGGTGGTGCCTCCTAGATTGGTTAGGTGTCGCTTGGGAGCCTCCGTCATCGAGATGTGGAGTTGAACCAAGAAGTTTGTAAGGGCAAGGAGATCGCCTACTTCGTGAAGATCTACCCCGAGTAAGGCTAGTCCTCCGTGGGCGTAGGCCATGATGGAATAGACAAGGTTGCTTCTTCGTGGACCCTTCATGGGTGGAGCCCTCCGTGGACTCGCGCAGCCATTACCCTCCGTGGGTTGAAGTCTCCATCAACGTGGATGTACGATAGCACTACCTATCGGAACCACGGGAAAAATCTCCGCGTCTCCAAATTGCGTTTGATCTTCTCCACCTCTCTTTACTACATGTGCAATTTACTTTCCGCTGCTTATACTCTAGAATTGCATGTGTAGGGTGATACTTGACTTGATCATAATTGTGAAACTGCCAAAAACTGTTCATGATCAAAAGGCAGAATTTTTATATTTACAAGTAGTCTAATCACCCCCCCTCTAGACATACTTTCGATCCTACAGCGAGGAACACTTCTGCTTGAGAGGTAAAAAGGAAAAGGGGAGGAAACAAAGATATAGAGCCTTGCGGCTTGTTATTGCTTACCGGGGGTGTGTGCTGCACAAAGTGTCAGATAACACATGCAAGAAAATGGAAAGGCATGAAACGACAAGTCGTGCGAAGCACAAAAGTTTTACTGATGCACGGGGTCTGCGCCCGGCTTTGTACAAAGGTTTACATGCAACAGCGGTAAGACTTGTACAAAAGGTGGTTGCCGGAGCGGATCACGGCAACCGCGCCTCATGGGTGAAACTTACGAAGATGCTCAATGTTCCAGGAGTTGCTCACCGGTAAGCCTTCTTCGGTCTCAAGGCAGATAGCGCCGGGCCTTGTGACTTGTCTCACCCGATAAGGCCCTTCCCACTTCGGCGTCAACTTGTTGGAATTCTTGGCACACTGAACGCGCCGAAGAACAAGGTCGCCTTCCTCGAGATTCCTGGCCTTGACTTTGCGGCAATGATAGCGGCGCAAAGCTTGCTGGTATCGAGCAGCTCGTACAGCAGCCTGGAGACGGTCCTCCTCGAGGAGCAGTGCATCATCTTGCCGCAGTTGCTCTTGCTCGAGCTCGTCGTAAGCGAGTACTCGAGGAGACCCGTATACGAGTTCCGTGGGGAGAACTGCCTCTGCTCCATAGACAAGAGCAAAGGGTGTCTATCCGGTGGCTCGATTTGGTGTCGTCCTGATTGACCAAAGAGCCGCCGGCAACTCCTCGATCCAGTTTCTTCCGCACTTGTGCAGCCTGTCGAAAGTTCTTGTCTTGAGCCCGCGCAGCACTTCAGCGTTTGCCCTCTCCGCTTGACCGTTGCTCCTTGGGTGAGCAACAGAAGCGAAGCAGACCTTGGCGCCAAGGTCTTGGACGTATTGCATGAAGGTGCGACTTGTGAACTGTGTGCCGTTGTCGGTGATGATCCTGTTAGGGATTCCGAAACGGCAAACAATCTGTCAGGACCCCGATCCTAAGTCACACCGATCTAGCTGTAACACGTCATATCACTTTGCGGCCTCACGCACGGTAACCCCACGGGTGCCACCTTACCTGGCCCGGGACCGTTTGCGCATTTTGGCACACGTATATGACAGTATCGCTAGCATCCATATGACAGAGAACCTGGGCCGACATGGCTAGTTATAATCCAAAAGTGGCACTAAATTACAGAGACAGGCATCCATGACCCAGCAACGAACGTGTCGGTCATCAACGTATGAACCCAAGTCGTAGCAAGCTACATGGACTTAAAGGAACAACGCGTGACATTTCCCCTAAGGGACAGACACAGGAACGAAGAAGGACACATGCCGGCCAGCCTACGTGTTCCGAGCAGTAGCAAGCTACCAAGGCTCATTGGAATCACTAGGAGGCATTTCCCTGTAAGATAGGCTACCAAAGGAAAACAACTAGGTGTCGGATCCCACACATACCAAGCATTTCAATCATACACGCAATATGCTCAATATGTGCAAATACAACATTGCATCACAACAGAACTCTATGACTCAAAGTACTTTATTTAAGAGGCTCCAAGAGCCATACATAACATAGTCATACAGGTAGGGGTCACATGACCCAACACTCAAGTCATACAGTCATACAAGCACAAGCGGAAGCTACATGTCTGAGTACAGACAACTTAGAAAATAAAACAGGCTTGGTGTAGCCTGACTATCTACAAGGCCCTTCACAAGCTCCAGATCACCGTCTGGGTGTCAAGCTACTCATCGACGTCAACGTCTATGTAGAACCCATCAGCAGGGGCAGGGTTCTCCTCTGCAACAGTTATTAAGCAAACATGAGTACAAAGGTACTCAGCAAGTCTTACCACAGAACCTATCATACATGCAACATTATCAAAGGGGGTAGTGGAGTTTATAGCAGAATGCCAGCTTTGACCTTGGCTAACCTATACTACAACTTCCAACAGATTGCAAGATGTTATTACGAACACGAGTCCTCTAGTCACCACATCAATACACAACCGAGGATCCTCTTCCGTCATCCTACGGAAGGGCCATCCACGGCACTCACGCTTATCTTGAGGCTTTTAGTAGTATCCATCAACTTGTCTATGAACTGTAAGAGTAACCAAGTAGTTCGTACCGCGAACAACGGCTATTCGAATAGTTTGATAACCCTGCAGGGGTGTACTTCTTCACACACGCTTCCACCACTTATCGCCGTTTACTCGGCGTGTACTCGGCAACCTTCAAGCGGAAGCCCAGCGGGGGTGTCGGCCACGACCTGACTAACTACACAAGTCTCTCGTCCAGGTTTATCGCCTATTTGGGTTCCATCCGTGGGGAGATCCGGCCGGGGTGTCGCTCACGGCCCCAAACGATGTGTACAGGGTTCCCGAGTCACCAAACGGGCAACCGGTACACCGTGCCACGTACCTGTCGCATCACAACCCACCCCGAGGGTCAGCGTTGTGCACGACCTCCGGTAAGCTATAAACACCAGAAACTAGTTGCAACTCCTGGACAGAGATCAAGGATAGCTAATAAGTCGAGAGGGTCCATTGGTTTCGGGCCCAATGCATGGTAGTAACTGCAACTTGAACCACACATACAGATCTCGGGTCCTATGTACGGTTCCAATGAAACAACCCACCATGTACTCCTACATGGCCTTTCATCGATACCTTTACCAAGCGTAATCCACACTTCCTTCTCTTTATCGAAAGATTGTTTCACTCTGATTCATCACCCAGATGAATCAGACCAGACACAACTCTAAGCATAGCAGGCAACATAAACAAATAGCATGGTGGAACACACATCACATGGCTCAATCAACTCCTACACATGCTAGTGGGTTTCAACTATTTACTGTGGCAATGACAGGTCATGCAAGGGAATAGGGTTCACCTACCGCAGCAAGTAGCAGTTCACGCGTTGTTGCCTTAATGCAGTAAAAGAGAGCAGGAGCGAGAAGATTGGTTTTGTATCGGAATGATCAATGATTGCTTGCCTGACAAGGTAGCTGTCGGGTACTGCTCTTCAACTGGATACGCGGCAGTATCCTCGGGAGCAGGACCTAACATAGAGAATACCGATGATACATTCATTAACAAACAAATGCAACAATATGATGCATGTTTATGACATGGCAAGATGCATGTGTGTTGGCTAATGCAACTAAGACCAGAGGGGTTTGAACCTATTTGAATCAAGGATTCAAATTGAAGTTCAAACTAGTATTTAAATAAGTGCATTATCATGTTTTTGATATATACAGCAAGTTAACTCGTTCAAACATGCATGAAACCAGTGCCATTAGATAGATTGAATTTTTCTGATCATTTTTCATATATAAATCTTTTCCATCTGAGCTATGGTTGATTTTATATGATTTTTAGAAGTTTTGGGTATTTTCTGGAATTTCCTGAATTATTATTATATCTAAAAATCCCAGAAAAACCTTTACTGCGTCAGCATGACATCATGCTGACGTCAGCCAGTCAACAGGGTCAGTCCAGGTCAAACCTGACCAGTGGGTCCCTCATGTCAGTGTCACAGCTAATTAACTGAGTTAATTAGAGTTAAACTAAATCTAATTAGCTGTCAGTGGGGCCAGGGCCCACATGTCAGTGACTAAACTAATTAACTAATTAAAATTAAATTAACACCTAAACTGAGTTTGACTTGCGGGCAGGGCCCACATGTCATTGACCCAGGGGGTCAAACTCGTGGTCAAAACAGGTCAAACTCGCCGGCGTTTAGCCGCCGGCGAGGCCAAACGCGGCGGCGTGCCTCGGAAAACGTCCGTGGTGCACGGTTCGGGCTGTGGTTGGGTGCGTTGGAGAGCTCTTGCTCTTCCGCATCGGATGGAGGTGGTCGCCGGACCTGGGGTGGCCGGAGACGATGGCAACAAGCTCGACGGCGGCGACCGGCGTCGGGCGTGTGTGGGGATACGGCTGCAGGTGCCTAGGCGATGCGTGCGTAGCACCGTTCGCATCTACGGGCTGCGGTGAGTGCGATGGACGGGTGCCCGTGACCAAATGGTCACCGGAGCATCGTCGGCGGCGAGCACGGCGGCGGTGCGTTTCGGTGATCAACAGAACGGTGGTTACACGATGCAAAAGGAACGGAGGAAGGAGGGGTTCGACGTAGGAGCTCACTGCGGTGCTAATGAGCTCGACGGCGGGGTCGGGGACGCGCTGTAGCTTCGTAACGGCGGCGAGGTACTCCGGCGATCCGAGGAAGGGGACGACGGCGTGGGGTCGTTGCAGGGCTTCCGGTGGCTCGTGGCTCAGCGAGGAGGAAGAGGACGACGCGGCGGATCCTCTGGACACACTCACGGGGCGAGGGGGTGGCTCTGAGTGCGGCTACGGCGAGCGGCGGCGACGGCGGCTCGGTGATGGAGAAGAAAGAGCCAGGGGAGGGCGAAGGAGACGAGGGGGGAGAAGTGAGAGCGGTTGGGGCAGCTGCGTGTCGACTCGTGGAGTCATCCAGGCCATCGGGGAGGCAGGCAAGCAGCCTGGAGGTGGCCGGGCGCGTGCCGGCGCGCGGCGGCCACGCGCGCGTCCTTCTGGCGCGAGGAGGAAGACGACAGGAGGAGGGCTGGTGGGCTGGGCCGGCTTGCTACAGGGCTGGGCCGAGGTAAGTACTTCTTCCTATTTTCCTTTTCCTATTTTCTATTCTGTTACATTTCTTTTGCAGCTTTGTTCAATTAATAAAAATGCCTAAACATTTTTATAACTCATGACACTTGTCATACCTACTGTATATAATATGAACAGTAGGAAACATTATAGTTCATGATTATTTGAGCACTTAAAATATTTACTAGTATTTAAATGCCCAAATTCAATTACCATATGAATTAATCCAAAGCCCTAGATTGTCCTAGAAAATTGTGCATCTTTTTGGCAGAGGTTTAAGACCAAGGCAGAAATGATGAACATTTTGAAGGGCATTTTGGGTACATTGGAAAATATTTTAGCAAACCCTAGTTGTTAGGGGAGGGGGTGCTGGGGTTTCTGTTAATCCCATTTCAAGTTTCTTTGAAAGTAAACATGATGCACACTCTAGTCAGGTCCTAATGCAAGGGTTAGCTAGGGATGTGACAACTCACCCCCACTTAAAAGAATCGCGTCCCGAGATTCGGGTTCCTCCGGAAAGAGGGTGGGGTACTCAAGTCGAAGACGATCCTCCCTTTCCCAAGTGGCTTCACTCTCGGAATGATGTGACCATTGAACCTTGAGAAACTTGATATTGTGGCGTCGAGTGGTGCGCTCAGTTTGATCAAGAATACGAATGGGGTATTCTCGATATGTGAGATTGTCTTGGAGATCAAGCGTTTCGTGGTCCACTCCACGGATAGGATCCGAGAAGCAACGCCTGAGTTGGGAAACGTGGAAAACATCATGAACTCTGGAGAGGTGCGGAGGTAGTTCCAATTGGTAGGCAACTTCTCCTCGTTTGGCAAGAATGCGAAAAGGACCGATGAAACGAAGGGCCAATTTGCCTTTGATACCGAAGCGATGGGTTCCCTTAAGAGGAGTAACCCGAAGGTAAGCCTTATCGCCGACTTCAAAAGTCACAGCCTTATGATGACCATCATATTGGCTCTTTTGGCGAGACTGGGCTGTTTTCAATCTCTCACGAACGATGCGAACTTGTTCCTCTGCTTCCTGAATCATATCCGGGCCAAAGAATTGTCTTTCGCCGGTTTCTGACCAGTTAAGAGGTGTTCGACACCTTCGTCCATATAGAACTTCGAAGGGAGCTTTACCCAGGCTGGCTTGATAACTATTGTTATAAGCGAATTCGGCAAATGGAAGACATTTTTCCCATTCCATACCGAAAGATATGACAGAGGCTCGAAGCATGTCCTCCAGAATTTGATTGACTCGTTCCACTTGACCACTTGACTGCGGATGGAAGGCAGTACTGAAAGAGAGATGAGTTCCCATAGCATTCTGGAAACTTTCCCAAAATCGTGAAGTGAAAAGACTTCCACGGTCTGAGTTAATCTCCAACGGTACACCATGTAGTGATACTATTCGAGAGATATATAAATCTGCTAGCTGGCTAGCGGTAATACTCTCCCGAACAGGCAGGAAGTGAGCTACTTTAGAGAGGCGGTCGATAACGACGAAGATAGCATTATTCCCTTTCCTGGACCTGGGAAACCCGGTAATGAAGTCCATACCGACTTTATCCCATTTCCATTCAGGAATAGCTAGAGGTTGAAGGGTGCCAGCAGGCCGTTGATGCTCTGCTTTAACTCGACGACAAACGTCGCAGTTAGCAATGAACTGAGCGATTTCTCTCTTCATCCTAGTCCACCAGAATCTTTGACGTAGGTCTTGATACATTTTGGTACTACCGGGATGAATCGTGAGAGGAGATTCATGAGCCTCCTTGAGGATCAAACGTCTTAGGTTTCGTACCTTAGGAACCACTAAACGGTTGCTAAAGAATACGACTCCTTGATCATCAATTGAGAAACATCCTGCAACTCCTTTCTTGATGTTCCTCTTAATACGGGAAATTCCGGGATCAACCTTCTGTGCTTTGATGACTTGATCCAAAAGGGTAGGTTTTGCCACCAAGGTGGAAAGGAATCCTCGAGGAACAATGTGAAGGTTAAGCTTACGAAATTCCTCGTGGAGAAGTGGTTGACTTTGTTGTAACATTAAATTGTTACAATAAGACTTACGACTTAGTGCATCAGCCATGACATTGGCCTTTCCAGGAGTGTAAGTGATTCCTAAGTCGTAGTCGGTGAGCAACTCAACCCAACGTCTTTGCCTGAGATTCATATCCGGTTGGGTGAAGATATACTTCAAGCTTTGGTGATCGGTGAAGATTTCACAGCGATTACCAAGAAGGTAATGCCGCCATGTTTTGAGTGCATGGACTACAGCTGCAAGCTCTAAATCATGAGTAGGATAGTTATCCTCATGTGGACGCAACTGTCGGGATGCGTATGCAATCACTTGACGATCTTGCATGAGAATGCAACCTAGTCCTTGTCGCGAGGCGTCGCAATAGATTATAAAATCCTTGGAAAAATCTGGTGGTACCAGTACAGGTGCAGATGTCAGGCGTCTTTTCAGTTCCTGAAAACTGGACTCGCACTGTGGGGTCCACTCAAACTTTTTATCTTTCTTGAGGAGTTCGGTTAGAGGTTTAGCAACCTTGGAGAAGTTCTCGACGAATCGTCGGCAATAGCTCGCCAAGCCAAGAAAACTCCTAACTTGCTTGACCGATTCAGGGGGAGTCCAATCAAGGACGGCTTGAACTCGCTCGGGATTGACAGCAATACCCTTGCCAGAGATTACATGACCTAGATAGGTTACTTCTGGCAACCAAAATTCACATTTAGAGAATTTGGCATAAAGGCGGTGCTCTCGAAGTTTCGTCAATACCAGCCTTAAATGCTCGGCATGATCTTCCTTGTTCTTGGAGAAAATGAGTATATCATCGAGGTATACCACGACGAATTTATCCAGGTACTCCATGAATATAGAATTCATTAACCGAGAAAAGGTAGCTGGGGCATTGGTTAATCCGAAGGACATGACGGTGTACTCATATTGGCCATAACGAGTCACGAAAGCCGTTTTAGGAATGTCCCCGTTCTTGATTTTGATTTGATGGTAGCCCAACCTCAAATCCATCTTAGAGAAGACTGAGGATCCAGCGAGCTGATCATACAGATCGTTGATCCTGGGAAGCGGATACTTATTCTTTATGGTGACCAGATTGACAGGTCGGTAATCTACAACCATCCGCTCCGTTCCATCCTTCTTCTTTACGAAGAGGACGGGGCAAGCCCAAGGGGAAGAACTAGGACGGATGAAACCTTTTTGCAAAGATTCATCAAGTTGTTTCTTTAGCTCAACTAATTCTAGTGGTGCCATCTTATAAGGTCTCCTAGAGATTGGACAGTTCCAGGGATAAGATCTATCACGAACTCGACATCTCTGTCAGGTGGAACTCCTGGCAGTTCTTCTGGAAAAACATCCGGAAAGTCACGGACTACCGGGATATCTTCGAGTTCTGGTAGAGGGCTGGCATTAAGAGAGTAGAGCTGACGTTCAGCCATTCGAGTCAAGACATTGACTATCTTGCCGGATGGATGTGTAAGTTGAACGGTCCTAGTAAAATAGTCAATTTTGGCGTAATGGGTTGTCATCCAATCCATACCCAAAATGATATTTATGTCCGAGGACTTGAGAGCGATTAAGGATGCAAGGAAAACAAGTCTATCGACAAGGATTTCATTTCCATGGCTTACCCTAGAGGTCTGCCACTTTGAACCAGGAGTTTGAATAACCATGGAAGTAGGCATGTCACAAAAAGTCATGTTGTGCAATCGAGCATAGCTTTCAGATATGAACGAATGGGATGCTCCAGTATCGAAAAGAACAGATGCCGGATGGCAGTTTACGAGAAGCGTACCAAGGACGACGTTAGGATCCTCATAGGCTTCTTCAGCAGAAACATAGTTGACATGACCACGTGCAGTGGGGATTGGCTTAACATAGTTCACCTTGCCGGTTGGCTTACCACGGCCAACGGGTTTTCCTGGCTGGTTCTGGGGACAATCACGCATGTAGTGTCCCGGTTCTCCACATTTGAAACATGTCACAGTGGTGGTGCGTGGAGCAAAGTTGGAGGGTGAACCTCCATAAGTCTTAGCAGGTGCAAACTGTTGAGTTGGACGAGGCGCCTCATAGGATGGCCTCGGTGTATACTTGGGTGGCATAGCAGTGTTAGGAACCCATACACGGCGCTTGTGAGAACCAGAGCCGGATGAGGAACCAAAGTCTCGAGTGTGCTTGCGGGTGGCCTCGAAGTCGGTCTGGCCTGTCTCAGCACTGATAGCCTTGATAACCAACTTCTGGAAAGAGGTGCACTCGTGCAGACGTAGATCACGACGAAGTTCAGGGTTGAGTCCCTTGCGGAACCTCGCCTGTTTCTTGGCATCGGTGGATACTTCCTCAGGTGCATAGCGTGCTAGATTACCAAACTCACGACTGTAGCCATCCACAGTCAGACGGCCCTGGGTGAAATTGCAGAATTCCTCCCGCTTGCGATCCTTGAGACCTTCCGGAATGTGATGTTCACGGAATGCCTCACTGAATTCAACCCAGGTAGTGACTTGGCCAGCAGGATGCATAGCTTCAAAGTTTTCCCACCAAAGACTGGCAGGGCCCTCAAGATGGTAGGCGGCGTAGATAACCTTGTCCGCTTCGGCCACACGGGCAGAGTGTAGCTTGTGGGTGATACTACGTAGCCAGTCATCAGCATCCAGAGGTTCAGTAGAGTGATGGAACTTCGGTGGACACATCTTGATAAAATCGTGGATTGACACCACGTCATTCCTCTGACGGAACCCAGTGTTTTGCTCTATGCGTTCCAGCAGACGGTTGGTCTCTCTCTTGTTCCGTTCTGCTTCAAGCATAACTTCCGCCAAGGAGGGTGGCTGGGGCAGATTTCCATCTCTAGCCCCACTAGCCTCACCCTGCTCCTGAGCAGCAGGAGTGTTGCGAGTGTTGACCATCCTAGGAAAAACAAAACAACGGTTTAGACAAGGATGGCAAAATTTGACATAGAAGTGCAGAATGTAATGGATGACACAGAATGCAGAGATGTTCATCCGTACGACATGGTAATATAGGAACTGCTATATATACACCAGTGGTCATACACACCATACAAAGTTTAGTACAAGCCAAGGCTAAAGTACAACTGCGGTGAAAGACGATACATCCCATCAGAGGAATTCCATGCTCCTATACATTATTTAACTACACCTCCGGAATTCAGTACACACTAAGTCATATTCCACAAGACGCGCAGGACTGTGGAAATACAACTATTACAATACTACTACTACCACGGACTAGCTCAGACATTCGCGTAGTAATCCTCATAAAGATTACCACCGTAGCCTGGAAGTGGTACAGACGGATCTTGGAACTCGCGAGCACTCGAAGGTTGTGGACCATAAGGGCATGGGTGTGGTCTCGGTCCCGATGCTGGTGGTAACCGACGCCCACGTGGAGGTGTAATACCCCCAACGTCACGCCAATCCATGCGATCAGGCAGACGAGTCCGCACAGGATACAAATCCCGCATGTCCAGATATCCGGCGTGCACAGCAGGTGCAAGCCGTGTCAAAGTAGTCCAGTGAGCGGCTCGGGTGTTATACAGCTCCATTCGGAGGGCACGGACCTCACGGTCCCTATCCTCCAACATCTGAACAGTAGTCTGAAGCAGTGGCTCTTCATGAGCAGCATCAGTATACAGACCAGTGTAGTAGCCTTCTTCTCCGGGGAGTGAAGCTGGCATGTAACAGAACTCAGTGTTCAGCAACAGGGCATGCCTAGCACGGAGAATGGTCATCATCGAATAAGCGGCATCCTGCACTGCCATCTCGATGGTAATCCCGAGTCCATAAGACCAATGGATGGGATCATTTGCTCCGGGATACGAGGGGTATATCCGGACTGTGCATAAATACTGACTTTGATTGAAATCCCGATACTGTTCCTCCACAGTGTATTCAGGATACCAGCGATAACCGGTCTCAGTCATCACACGGACTAGCATGGCCGTGTGACCGGGCACATTAATGCACCGAGTCAAACGAACCACTTGGTGAGGAATGCGGCCAGACATCTGAAACACGAAATAATGCAAAGGCATTAGTGTTCCTGGAAGAAATCGGGCAGCATAACAACTGTAAATGCTCAAACAGAGATTTGAGACATCATACAAATGATAGCATAACCACTCAACAATTCCATATCAAGGTTCCGGTTCAATAATCATCATACTCAAAGGATAAAAACTGAACTGAGGCTTGAAACCAAAAATCCTAAGAGTCTACGGATTAGTAACACGTGAACCTAGTAAGGATAAGAGGCCTAGTCCTAAATCCCCGTAGAAAGAATAGACAGACTCAGATCAGAAGGGCATAAGGTAAAGGAGTAAAAAGAGCCTTACGTTCCCTTCCACAATCAATTCCCCTACATATAACTAAGAATTTTTCTAGACTCAACATCGACCAGTTTGGCTTGAGAAACCTACAGGCAGTCTAGCTCTGATGCCAACGCTGTCAGGACCCCGATCCTAAGTCACACCGATCTAGCTGTAACACGTCATATCACTTTGCGGCCTCACGCACGGTAACCCCACGGGTGCCACCTTACCTGGCCCGGGATCGTTTGCGCATTTTGGCACACGTATATGACAGTATCGCTAGCATCCATATGACAGAGAACCTGGGCCGACATGGCTAGTTATAATCCAAAAGTGGCACTAAATTACAGAGACAGGCATCCATAACCCAGCAACGAACGTGTCGGTCATCAACATATGAACCCAAGTCGTAGCAAGCTACATGGACTTAAAGGAACAATGCGTGACATTTCCCCTAAGGGACAGACACAGGAACGAAGAAGGACACATGCCGGCCAGCCTACGTGTTCAGAGCAGTAGCAAGCTACCAAGGCTCATTGGAATCACTAGGAGGCATTTCCCTGTAAGATAGGCTACCAAAGGAAAACAACTAGGTGTCGGATCCCACACATACCAAGCATTTCAATCATACACGCAATATGCTCAATATGTGCAAATACAACATTCCATCACAACAGAACTCTATGACTCAAAGTACTTTATTTAAGAGGCTCCAAGAGCCATACATAACATAGTCATACAGGTAGGGGTCACATGACCCAACACTCAAGTCATACAGTCATACAAGCACAAGCGGAAGCTACATGTCTGAGTACAGACAACTTAGAAAATAAAACAGGCTTGGTGTAGCCTGACTATCTACAAGGTCCTTCACAAGCTCCAGATCACCGTCTGGGTGTCAAGCTACTCGTCGACGTCAACGTCTATGTAGAACCCATCAGCAGGGGCAGGGTTCTCCTCTGCAACAGTTATTAAGCAAACATGAGTACAAAGGTACTCAGCAAGTCTTACCACAGAACCTATCATACATGCAACATTATCAAAGGGGGTAGTGGAGTTTATAGCAGAATGCCAGCTTTGACCTTGGCTAACCTATACTACAACTTCCAACAGATTGCAAGATGTTATTACGAACACGAGTCCTCTAGTCACCACATCAATACACAACCGAGGATCCTCTTCCGTCATCCTACGGAAGGGCCATCCACGGCACTCACGCTTATCTTGAGGCTTTTAGTAGTATCCATCAACTTGTCTATGAACTGTAAGAGTAACCAAGTAGTTCGTACCGCGAACAACGGCTATTCGAATAGTTTGATAACCCTGCAGGGGTGTACTTCTTCACACACGCTTCCACCACTTATCGCCGTTTACTCGGCGTGTACTCGGCAACCTTCAAGCGGAAGCCCAGCGGGGGTGTCGGCCACGACCTGACTAACTACACAAGTCTCTCGTCCAGGTTTATCGCCTATTTGGGTTCCATCCGTGGGGAGATCCGGCCGGGGTGTCGCTCACGGCCCCAAACGATGTGTACAGGGTTCCCGAGTCACCAAACGGGCAACCGGTACACCGTGCCACGTACCTGTCGCATCACAACCCACCCCGAGGGTCAGCGTTGTGCACGACCTCCAGTAAGCTATAAACACCAGAAACTAGTTGCAACTCCTGAACAGAGATCAAGGATAGCTAATAAGTCGAGAGGGTCCATTGGTTTCGGGCCCAATGCATGGTAGTAACTGCAACTTGAACCACACATACAGATCTCAGGTCCTATGTACGGTTCCAATGAAACAACCCACCATGTACTCCTACATGGCCTTTCATCGATACCTTTACCAAGCGTAATCCACACTTCCTTCTCTTTATCGAAAGATTGTTTCACTCTGATTCATCACCCAGATGAATCAGACCAGACACAACTCTAAGCATAGCAGGCAACATAAACAAATAGCATGGTGGAACACACATCACATGGCTCAATCAACTCCTACACATGCTAGTGGGTTTCAACTATTTACTGTGGCAATGACAGGTCATGCAAGGGAATAGGGTTCAACTACCGCAGCAAGTAGCAGTTCACGCGCTGTTGCCTTAATGCAGTAAAAGAGAGCAGGAGCGAGAAGATTGGTTTTGTATCGGAATGATCAATGATTGCTTGCCTGACAAGGTAGCTGTCGGGTACTGCTCTTCAACTGGATACGCGGCAGTATCCTCGGGAGCAGGACCTAACATAGAGAATACCGACGATACATTCATTAACAAACAAATGCAACAATATGATGCATGTTTATGACATGGCAAGATGCATGTGTGTTGGCTAATGCAACTAAGACCAGAGGGGTTTGAACCTATTTGAATCAAGGATTCAAATTGAAGTTCAAACTAGTATTTAAATAAGTGCATTATCATGTTTTTGATATATACAGCAAGTTAACTTGTTCAAACATGCATGAAACCAGTGCCATTAGATAGATTGAATTTTTCTGATCATTTTTCATATATAAATCTTTTCCATCTGAGCTATGGTTGATTTTATATGATTTTTAGAAGTTTTGGGTATTTTCTAGAATTTCCTGAATTATTATTATATCTAAAAATCCCAGAAAAACCTTTACTGCGTCAGCATGACATCATGCTGACGTCAGCCAGTCAACAGGGTCAGTCCAGGTCAAACCTGACCAGTGGGTCCCTCATGTCAGTGTCACAGCTAATTAACTGAGTTAATTAGAGTTAAACTAAATCTAATTAGCTGTCAGTGGGGCCAGGGCCCACATGTCAGTGACTAAACTAATTAACTAATTAAAATTAAATTAACACCTAAACTGAGTTTGACTTGCGGGCAGGGCCCACATGTCATTGACCCAGGGGGTCAAACTCGTGGTCAAAACAGGTCAAACTCGCCGGCGTTTAGCCGCCGGCGAGGCCAAACGCGGCGGCGTGCCTCGGAAAACGTCTGTGGTGCACGGTTCGGGCTGTGGTTGGGTGCGTTGGAGAGCTCTTGCTCTTCCGCATCGGATGGAGGTGGTCGCTGGACCTGGGGTGGCCGGAGACGACGGCAACAAGCTCGACGGCGGCGACCGGCGTCGGGCGTGTGTGGGGATACGGCTGCAGGTGCCTAGGCGATGCGTGCGTAGCACCGTTCGCATCTACGGGCTGCGGTGAGTGCGATGGACGGGTGCCCGTGACCAAATGGTCACCGGAGCATCGTCGGCGGCGAGCACGGCGACGGTGCGTTTCGGTGATCAACAGAACGGCGGTTACACGGTGCAAAAGGAACGGAGGAAGGAGGGGTTCGACGTAGGAGCTCACTGCGGTGCTAATGAGCTCGACGGCGGGGTCGGGGACGCGCTGTAGCTTCGTAACGGCGGCGAGGTACTCCGGCGATCCGAGGAAGGGGACGACGGCGTGGGGTCGTTGCAGGGCTTCCGGTGGCTCGTGGCTCAGCGAGGAGGAAGAGGACGACGCGGCGGATCGTCTGGACACACTCACGGGGCGAGGGGGTGGCTCTGAGTGCGGCTACGGCGAGCGGCGGCGACGGCGGCTCGGTGATGGAGAAGAAAGAGCCAGGGGAGGGCGAAGGAGACGAGGGGGGAGAAGTGAGAGCGGTCGGGGCAGCTACGTGTCGACTCGTGGAGTCATCCAGGCCATCGGGGAGGCAGGCAAGCAGCCTGGAGGTGGCCGGGCGCGTGCCGGCGCGCGGCGGCCACGCGCGCGTCCTTCTGGCGCGAGGAGGAAGACGACAGGAGGAGGGCTGGTGGGCTGGGCCGGCTTGCTACAGGGCTGGGCCGAGGTAAGTACTTCTTCCTATTTTCCTTTTCCTATTTTCTATTCTGTTACATTTCTTTTGCAGCTTTGTTCAATTAATAAAAATGCCTAAACATTTTTATAACTCATGACACTTGTCATACCTACTGTATATAATATGAACAGTAGGAAACATTATAGTTCATGATTATTTGAGCACTTAAAATATTTACTAGTATTTAAATGCCCAAATTCAATTACCATATGAATTAATCCAAAGCCCTAGATTGTCCTAGAAAATTGTGCATCATTTTTGGCAGAGGTTTAAGACCAAGGCAGAAATGATGAACATTTTGAAGGGCATTTTGGGTACATTGGAAAATATTTTAGCAAACCCTAGTTGTTAGGGGAGGGGGTGCTGGGGTTTCTGTTAATCCCATTTCAAGTTTCTTTGAAAGTAAACATGATGCACACTCTAGTCAGGTCCTAATGCAAGGGTTAGCTAGGGATGTGACACAATCGACCTGAAGAACTTGACTGCTGACTGTGCGGTCACCTTTCTCACTGGTTCCACCTCCGGCCATTTTGTGAACTTGTCGATTACGACATACAAGTACTCAAAGCCCCCGACTGCGCGGGGAAAGGGGCTGAGGATGTTGAGCCCCCAGACCGAAAATGGCCAGGACAAAGGGATCGTCTGGAGAGCTTGAGCTGGCTGATGTATTTGTTTGGCATGGAACTGGCACGCTTCACACTTGGTTACTTGTGCAGTTGTATCGTGGAGGGCTTCTGGCCAAAAGAAACCTTGCCGGAACGCCTTCCCGGCAAGTGCTCTTGCGCCAATGTGGTGACCACATATGCCTCCGTGTATCTCTGCCAACAGCTTCTGTCCATCTTCCCGGGAAATGCACTTCAATCTGACACCATTGAGTCTTCTTCTATATAGTTCATTGCCAACGAACTGGTACATACTTGACTGCCTGGTTATTCTTTCTATCTCTTCTGGTTCTTCGGGAAGTTCCCCAGTTTGAAGAAAACGGACGATTTGCCGTGCCCATGCTGGAGCCTGAGGCTCAACAACAAGGACTAAAGGCATCAGTGCTTCTGTGGGAACGTCAGCTTCTACGGCAAAGACTTGCGGGTCTGCCGGAGCTGGACGCCCCCCGGCAAGCCTGCCGGGGCAAGTCTTGTCGGGAACGCCTGCTTCAACTGTACAAACCCTGGGGCTTGCAGGAGCAGACTGTTCCTCGGCAACTTTGTCGTTGATCTTGGGGACCTTGGCAGCGACTTCAGGAAGATCTGCCGGCAAGTAGTCGCCAGAGACCAACTTTCTCTTCTTGCTTTGCCCAATTGATGGTGTAACAGATGGTTGAGTTAGCTTGAGCATGAAGGTCCCTGGTTCCACAGGTAGCTTCAATGCAGCACACTTTGACAGGCCGTCTGCGATATCATTTTGAGCTCTTGGAACGTGTTCCATCTGCAGGCCTTCAAAGTGTTCTTCGAGCTTCCTCACTTCATCGACATAAGCTTCCATCAAAGGACTCTGGTAGCTCTTGTTTACTTGTCGGACCACCAACTGTGAATCTCCCCGCACGATCAGCTTCTTGATCCCAAGTTCGGCCGCAATTCTGAGGCCGACAAGCAAACCTTCATACTCAGCAGTATTGTTTGTCGCTTGTTCCTTGGGAAAGTGCATTTAGACAACGTACTTGAGGTGCTCCCCGGTGGGTGCGACAAGCAGCACACCAGCACCGGCGCCTTGCAGCGAGAAGGCACCATCGATGTACATTATCCATTATTTGCTCGCTTCTTTGACGGGGATGCTTGTCTCTGGGACTTCTTCGTCTGGTGTTGGTGTCCATTCTGCTATGAACTCTGCCAATGCTCGGCTCTGGATAGTTGAAGTACTCTCAAACTTAAGACCAAAGCTTGACAGCTCTAGTGCCCACTCGACAATCCTTCCTGTTGCTTCTGGATTTTGCAATATCCTCTTCAAAGGAAAGCGAGTGACCACTGTTATCTCATGTGCTTGGAAGTAGTGGCGCAGCTTTCTCGAGGCCATGAGAAGGCCGAAAAGCAGCTTCTGCACCCCAGAGTATCTTGACCTAGCCCCCTGCAAGAGGGAACTTACAAAATAAACTGGGCGCTGCACCATCTTATTTCGCACTTCTCCTTGTATCTGCGCAGACTCATCCTTGTCGGGGCGAGAGTTTGTCGGGGAAACCCCCTGCTTGTCGCTGGACGCGCTTGCCGGGGCTATGGGCTCCTCCTCTGCCTCCCTTTCTGCTACCAACGGAGCACTAACCACTTGATTGGTTGCTGCTAAGTATAGCAGCAACTTCTCTTGCGGCTTAGGTGCGAAAAGTATTGGAGTGGAGGACAGGTATCCTTTCAAGTCCTGCAGCGCCGCCTCCGCTTCCGGAGTCCATTTCATTGGACCTGCCTTTTTCAAGATTTTGAAAAACGGCAGGGCGCGTTCTGCAGACTTAGAAATGAACCTGCTGAGTGCAGCCACGCAGCCGGCAAGCCTTCGTACATCCTTGACGCGCTTCGGGGCTTCGATCTGCTCGATGGATTTTATCTTGTCGGGATTAGCTTCTATCCCCCTCTGGGACATAAAGACCCCGAGAAGCTTGCCGGACGGGACTCCGAAGACGCACTTCTCGGGGTTCAGCTTGAGTTGTATCTTGCGCAGATTCGCAAAAGTCTCATCCAGGTCTTGGATCAGGGTATCCTTGTCCTTGCTCTTGACCACTATATCATCCATGTAAGCTTCTACATTCCTGTGTATCTGTGGCTCAAAAGCAGTGTGGACTACCCTTGCAAACGTTGAACCCGCATTATTCAGTCCAAAGGGCATGCGTATGAAATAGTAAGTGACACATGGAGTAATGAATGCGGTCTTCTCTTCATCTTCCTCAGCCATGAATATCTGGTGGTATCCGGAGTATGCATCAAGGAATGAAAGCAACTCACATCCAGCGGTGGAGTCAACGATCTGGTCAATGCGCGGCAAGGGAAATGGATCCTTGGGACAAGCTTTATTCACATCAGTGAAGTCTATACAAAGTCTCCACTTCCCATAGCTTTGCGCACGACAACTGGATTGGCCAGCCACGTGGGATGAAGTACACCTCTAACAAGGCCTGCTGCTTCCAACTTCTTGATCTCTTCAGCTATAAACTCTTGGCGCTCCACCGCTTGCTTCCTGACCTTCTGCTTGACGGGCCGCGCATGAGGACAAACGGCAAGCTTGTGCTCAATTACTTTCCTGGGAACGCCGGGGATGTCAGACGGTTGCCATGCAAACACATTGACATTCGCCCGCAGGAAAGCAACGAGCACGCTTTCCTATTTGGGGTCGAGCGTAGCACTGATGGTGAAAGTACCACCAGTGCCGTCCTCCTTGGCGGACACCTTCTTGGTTGCGGGTGGAGCTGCCATTCCTTTCTTGCACTTGCCGGTGGAGCTCGATGGTGCGCCCTCGACGGCAGCGCAGCACTCCGAAGAGGTGCGTTTGCCGGAGTGGGCCCCAGAGCTCTTGCCGGACTTGGTCTTGGTCTTCCTCCCGGGAGCTTCAGCGGCAAGTGTCTTGCTGTCTGCCGCGGCTGCTGCGTCCCGGTAGATCTTGTCGGCGCAGATAAGCGCGTCCTTCTTGTCGCCGGGGACAGAGATGATGCTTATTGGCCCTGGCATCTTGATCATATTATATGCATAGTGAGAGGCTGCCATGAACTTGGCGAGCGTTGGACGGCCAAGTATCCCATTGTATGGCAACGGGATATCGGCAACGTCGAATGTGATCCTCTCAGTCCTGAAGTTTAGCTCTCCGCCAAAGGTCACTGGCAGTGTTATCTTCCCCTTCGGCTTGCTCCTCCCCGGGTTGATCCCTTGGAATGTTCCGGTCTCCTCGAGCTCGCTGTCGGGGATCTGCAGCTTCCGGATCACAGCGGAGGATATCAAGTTGAGGCCGGCCCCGCCGTCAACCAACATCTTGGTGACCTTGAGGTTGCGGATGGTTGGGGAAACCAACATCGGCAAGCACCCGACCGCAGTTGTGCGGTCAGGGTGATCCTCAAGGTCGAAGATGATGGGCGTGCTGGACCACTTCAGTAGTTTGCGCGACTCAACGGGTGGCTCTGCTGCATTCACTTCCCGCACCCACTGCTTGAGTTGGCGGTGGGAAGTGTGTAGAGAGGCACCTCCATCGACGCACAGAACTTCTGTGGCCTTCTGAAACTCCTGCTCGCTGTTGTCTCCGTCATCCATGTCCTCGTCGTCGTCTTCGTCCTCGTCCTTGTCGCGGCCGCGGGGAGGTCTATCTCCTTGCCGCTGCTTGGCCTTGCCGCGGCGTCCTCCCCGACCATTGAATGGCCGCTTCTTGCCGGACTCTCCTCCACCTCCCTGGGCCTTCTCCTTGTCACGTCGCTCGTATTCAGCCTTCTGCTGCTCAACGAGGTATTCGACCCGTTTCCAGTTCTGGAGATCGTGGCCCTTGGTGCGGTGGATCTTGCAGTACTGCTTGTCGGAGCCGTCCTGCTTGTCGGCGGCTGCTATAGGGGTGGGCTCCTTGCCGGAGCCACCAGCCTGTGTCTTCTTGGCGGCAGCCTCCTTGCTGGACTGCTTGACAACCAGTACTTCCTTGTTCTTCTTCTTCTTATTATTCCGTCGTCGGCCTTTCCTTGCCGGGGCGGCATCCTCGCTGTCCGTTCCCCCTGCTCCAGCATCCTCTCCGGGGAGTCTCCTCCCCTCTTCAGCGCGCGCACACTTGTCGGCCAGAGCGTAGAGCTCGCTGACGTCCCGGATCTTGGTCATCGCCATTTCCTCCCTCATCCGGCGGTTACGCACGTTCTGATGGAACGCGCTAATAACCGCGGCAGGGTGTACATCCGGGATGTTGTGCTGGACGCGGCTGAATCTCTGGATGTACTTCCGCAGGGACTCTCCCTCCTTCTGGGCAAGTATGTGAAGATCACTTTCCTGGCCGTCTGGCTTGTGGCCGCCCGTGAAGGCGCCGACAAACTGGTGGCACAGGTCCGCCCAAGAAGAGATGGAGTTCTCCGGCAAGTGCATGAGCCAAGATCTGACATTGGGCTTGAGCACAAGCGGGAAGTAGTTCGCTAGTATCTTCTCGTCGCGTCCCCCGGCAGCCTGCACCGCGATGGTGTAGATGCTAAGGAACTCCGAGGGGTGGGTCTTGCCGTCGTACTTCTCGGGTACATCAGGCTTAAAGTTCTTCATGCTGGGCCACTGGACTTGCCGCAGCTCACGGGTGAACGCAGGGCAACCTGCCGCGTACGGCAAGTCGCCTGGTTCTCCGGGCGCGCGCATGTCGACAACGGTCCCAGCATGTTGGTCGGACTATTGCCGCGCTTCTCTTCGACGCTCGATGCGAGTTCGAGCGTCCTCTTGTCGCCTGTCGTCGAGGACTTGGCGTTGGTCGCGGCGAGCCCGCGGATCCGACGACGCCGTGGAATCGTCGTCGATGTTGATCCGACGAGTCGGCGATTTCTGTTTCCGCGGCGGGGAGTGCATGGTAGTCGCACCCCCGGCGGTCTTGTCTCCATCAGCCTTCGCTTGGCTGACTTGCCGTGGCCGTGATGTTGCCGGTTGTTGCGGCGTGTCGTTGTTGGCGAAGGCGATGAGGCTCTGGATTGTAGCCCTCCAGTCTTCGGCCTTGTCCGCCGCTGGAGGGAAGTCGAGGAGCAGCTGAGCTCTGGCTAGAGCTTCTGCTGGAGAGGAGGGGAGCGGTGGCGAGCGGTGCGAGGAGCGAGATATGCTCGGACTCCTAACAGCGTTAGAAGGAGCAGGGTCTCGTCCCGGCGACCGCGCCTTGCTCGTGCCAGCGCGTTGGCCTTGAGCGTCCCGCGACCCGCCAACTTGGCCTTGTCCCAGCAAGCGGATGGTACCCTGTGTACCACGGCGCTGCCGTTCCGGCACCTCCTGAGAGGGGCGCGGTGCATGCACGGACACCGAGGTCTTGGAGTGAGCTCGGTCGTCCGTCTTGTCCTTGGACTTGGCGACGCCGTGAGTTTCCTCGCCGGCGTCCTTCCTTCCGCCAGCGTCTACCCCACCAACCGTTAGTTCTGGTGGTGGTGGGATCGACGCGGACGGGCCTCCGACCTCCGAAGCCTTCTTCTTCGGTGGCATGCTGATGTAGTCGTTGAGGTTGATGAAGTTGCTGAAGATTGCGCCCGCATGAACACCGGATCAGGTTCGCACAACCTCGACGCCCCCTACCTGGCGCGCCAAAAATGTCGGGGAAACTGATCGCCCACGAACACCTATGGGACCGGAGCCCCTTTTCGGTACGGCAAGGGTGCGGAGGGAGCACGGAGAGCAGATCGAGGCGCACACGCGAGCAGTTTACCCAGGTTCGGGCCGCACAGATGCGTAAAACCCTACTCCTGCCCTGGTTGTATTGAGTTATTGGCTCGGGAGCAAGAAGATCTACAGTACTAGCTACACCGAGCGTGGGAGTGATCAAGTTTCGGAACCCCTTCTACGTTGTGCATGGGCCTCCTTTTATAGTTCAAAGGGGTCACCGACAGGTGTCAACGTAGTTGAGGGTAAAAGCGTAAAATTGGTGGTAGTTGTAACAGTGTATGTACAGTATATGCACAGTATTTTGTACCTAACCCAGATGGTGGGGGACAAGGGCATTGAATGCCCGTCGCCGTCGCCCCGAAACAGTGTAAAAAGCGTCCGTCCAGGCGTCTCCGTTCGCCACGACGGAGGCCTTGTCATCGTGGCTTGCCACCGTGTACCCCAGGCTACACAGCCATCTGCCACGTGCCCCTGGAAGGGCCCCAGGGCGACGCGTGGCCAGATGAGCTGGAGCGCAGGCGCACAGCGCAAGCTTGCCGCGGCAAGCGCCTTGCCGCGGTCGCTACCTTGCCGGGCCCGGAAGCTTGTCGCTCTCCGGGTCCTGCCGGGGCACGCGATGCGCCACGGCATGTCTTCTTTAATGCTATTCTTTGGTCTTCCTGGCAAGCTCCTCTTGCCAGGGTCTTGTGCAGAAGGGATGATCTTGAGCCTGGAGCGGCCTTCCCGGCAAGCTCCTCTTGCCGGGGTCTTGTTTCTTAACTTGAATACTTTGTTCTTGAATGGCTTCTAGGGAACTAGAGTGGGCCTTGGCGGGCGCGTGGTGAGCCTGACCACGGGACACTGCTACTGCCCGTGCACAAGTCGGGATACTAAGGTACCCCTACTTTAGTACACCGACAGCCGTGCTCTAGAAAGATATAAGTGAAACACTAGAGCAAATGACAAACTACTCCAAACGATATGAGTGAAGATCAATGAGTAGTAGAATAATTATGTAACTATGTGAAGACTCTCTAACATTTAAGAATTTCAAATCTTGGGATATTATTCAAACAGAAAGCAAAACAAATTTAAAAAAATGACGCTCCAACCAAAACACATATCATGTGGTGAATAAAAATATAGCATCGAGTAAAGTTACCGATAGACGAAGACGAAAGAGGGGATGCCTTCCCGAGGCATCCCCAAGCTTAGGCTCTTTGTTGTCCTTGAATTTTACCTTGGTGTGCCTTGGAAATCCCCAAGCTTAGGATCTTGCCACTCCTTTTTCCATAGTCCATCGAATCTTTACCCAAAACTTGAAAACTTCACAACACAAAACTCAATAGAAGACTCGTGAGCTCCATTAGTATAAGAAAATAAAACCACCACTTAGGTACTGTTGTGAACTCATTCTAAATTCATATTGGTGTAATATCTACTGTATTCCAACTTATCCATGGTTAATACCCTCCGATACTACTCACAGATTCATCAAAATAAGCAAACAACACATAGAAAACAGAATCTGTCAAAAACAGAACAATCTGTAGCAATCTGTAACTTTCGAATACTTCTGTAACTCTAAAAATTCTGAAGTAAATTGGTGGACATGAGGAATTTGTCTATTAATAATCTTCAAAAAGAATCAACTAAAAAGCACTCTCCATTAAAAAATGGTAGCCAATCTCGTGAGCGCTAAAGTTTCTGTTTTTTACAGCATGATCGCATAAACTTCACACAAGTCTTCCCAAAGGTTCTACTTGGAACAAGCACTAATTAAAACACAAAACCACATCTAAACAGAAGCTAGATGCAATCTGTATTCCTAAACAGAAGCAAAAGCAAAGAAAATTGGGTTGCCTCCCAACAAGTGCTATCGTTTAACGCCTTTTAGCTAGGCGTGATGATTTCAATGATGCTCGCATAAAAGATAAGAACTGAAACATAAGGTGAGCCTCATGAAGAATATAACTAACACATTTAAGTCTAACCCACTTCCTATGCATAGGGATTTTGTGAGTAAACAACTTATGGGAGCAATAATCAACTAGCATAGGAAAGCAAAACAAGCATAGCTTCAAAACTTCAATCACATAGAGAGGAAAATTGATATCATTGCAATTCCTACAAGCATATGATCCTCTCTCATAATAATTTTCAGTAGCATCATGAATGAATTCAACAATATAACTATCACGTAAAGTATTCTTGTCATGATCCCCAAGCATATAAATTTTATTACTCTCCACACAAGCAAAATTCTTCTCATTCGGAATAGTGGAAGTATCATAAGAGACTTGAATACTATAGATTGTCTCCACACTAAAAGAGTAATGTTCAGAAAAAGGGTAATCATAATCATGACAAGTTTGATAAATATAATCATCACTAATTTTTATGGCATAAGTTTCATCACAATAATCATCATAAGTAGGAGGCATGCTTTCATCATAATAAATTTGCTCACCAAAACTTGGGGAACTAAAAATATCATCCTCATCAAACGTAGCATCCCCAAGCTTGGGACAAACATTAGTTGCAGCAAATAAATTCTCAAACATGTCATTCTCATCAAACATAGCATCTGCAAGCTTGGGCCTTTCCATATCATAAGCATAATCACTCTCATCATGAATAGTATGGGTAGCACCGATAGTATAGCAATTATCATCATCACAATGAGTAATAGGAGCAACATCATTTGGAAGGGATACCTCTTTACCTTTGCTTCTTCGTCTTTTCTTTTTCTTCTTCACATTATGTGTGGGTTTAATCTTCTTTTTGGAGCTCTTTATTAATGAGATTGGTTGAATAGAAGGCTCCTCCTCGTTGCCTGATTCATCATAAGAAAGAATAGGAGGATATTGGGAAATCTCTTCCCTTTCATTAGTATTCTCTTCATCTTATATTTGTTTTCTTGTCTTTAGGTAATTGGCAATATGAGGATTTTCAATGCAATTCACCGCACGATATATATAAATTTCCTCTAGATCAAAATCAAGAAGTTTATAAAGGGCAAATCCTGGAAGATGCTTAGTTCTACGTTTGATTTCTTCATAACCCAAAAGCAAGCTAAGTTAATTATGATGTGCAAGGGAAATCAAGTCGTCACAATTTTTGGACACGATTCGATCATGAAACTATTTGCATTGGAAAGTTAAATGACCACGTTCATTGCAAAGTTCACAAGTACGGCTAAGAAAATTTAAATTTTCAGCACAATCATCTAGCCTTTCTTGCAACCATTTAGTTTCTAAATTCTTATGTCTCTTGCAAAATCTATCTTCCCTTTTTCGTACGTACTTGCAAACTCTATGCACTCCACAAAAATCGACATGCTTATAAGAGATACTTTCATCATGACTAGTGCAATCATCATTAGTACTATGGATATTTGAATAATTCACACTAACAACATTGCAATCATGCTCATCATTCAAGTTTTTAGTGCCAAGCATTCTATGTAATTCCTCTTCTAGTACTTGAGCACAATTTTCCTTCCCATCATTTTGACGAAAGATATTAAAAAGATGAAGCATAAGAGGTAACCTTAAATCCATTTTTTGTAGTTTTCTATTATAAACTAAACTAGTGATAAAACAAGAAACTAAAAGATTTGATTGCAAGATCTAAAGATATACTACCTGTGTAAACTAATATAAGAGCGTTTAGAATACTAAAATAGTGATCTAAACGCTCTTATATTAGTTTATAGAGGGAGTACTTTCAAGCACTCACCTCCCCGGCAACGGCGCCAGAAAAGAGCTTGATGTCTACTACGCAACCTTCTTCTTGTAGACGTTGTTGGGCCTCCAAGTGCAGAGGTTTGTAGGACAGTAGCAAATTTCCCTCAAGTGGATGACCTAAGGTTTATCAATCCGTGGGAGGCGTAGGATGAAGATGGTCTCTCTCAAACAACCCTGCAACCAAATAACAAAGAGTCTCCTGTGTCCCCAACACACCCAATACAATGGTAAATTTTATAGGTGCACTAGTTTGGCGAAGAGATGGTGATACAAGTGCAATATGGATGGTAGATATAAGTTTTTGTAATACGAAAATATAAAAAAAGCAAGGTAACTAATGATAAAAGTGAGCATAAACGGTATTGCAATGCTTTGAAACAAGGCCTAGGGTTCATACTTTCACTAGTGCAAGTTCTCTCAACAATAATAACATAACTGGATCATATAACTATCCCTCAACATGCAACAAAGAGTCACTCCAAAGTCACTAATGGCAGAGAACAAATGGAGAGATTATTGTAGGGTACGAAACCACCTCAAAGTTATTCTTTCTGATCGATCTATTCAAGAGTCTGTAGTAAAATAGCACGAAGCTATTCTTTCCGTTCGATATATCCTAGAGTTCATACTAGAATAACACCTTAAGACACAAATCAACCAAAACCCTAATGTCACCAAGATACTCCATTGTCACCTCAAGTATCCGTGGGCATGATTATATGATATGCATCACACAATCTCAGATTCATCTATTCAACTAACACAAAGAACTTCAAAGAGTGCCCCAAAGTTTCTACCGGAGAGTCCAGACGAAAACGTGTGCCAACCCCTATGCATAGATTCCCAAGGTCACGGAACCCGCAAGTTGATCACCAAAACATACATCAAGTAGATCACGTGATATCCCATTGTCACCACAGATAAGAACATGCAAGACATACATCAAGTGTTCTCAAATCCTTAAAGACTCAATCCGATAAGATAACTTCAAAGGGAAAACTCAATTCATCACAAGAGAGTAGAGGGGGAGAAACATCATAAGATCCAACTATAATAGCAAAGCTCGCGATACATCAAGATCATGCCATCTCAAGAACATGAGAGAGAGAGAGATCAAACACATAGCTACTGATACATACCCTCAGCCCCGAGGGTGAACTACTCCCCCTCGTCATGGAGAGCACCGGGATGATGAAGATGGCCACCGGAGAGGGATTCCCCCCTCCGGCAGGGTGTCGGAATCGGTCTAGATTGGTTTTTAGTGGCCCTAGAGGCTTGCGGCGGCGGAACTCCCGATCTAGGTTATTTTCCGAAGGTTTCAGTATATATAGGAGTTGTTGGAGTCGGGGACAAGTAAAGGGGGTCTCCGGGCTATCCACGAGGCAGGGGCGCGCCCAGGGGGCGCCCCCTACCCTCGTGGGCAGCCCAGGAACCTTCTGGTCCCCCTCCAGCACTTCCTGGGCTTCTTCTGGTCCAAAAATAACCTCCGTTGAGTTTTAGGTCAATTGGGCTCCGTTTGATATTTCTTTTCTGCGATACTCTAAAACAAGAGAAAAACAGAAGCTGGCAATGGGCTCTGGGTTAATAGGTTAGTCCCAAAAATCATATAAAAGTGTATATAAAAGCCCATAAAACATCCTAGAAGGATAATATAATAGCATGGAACAATCAAAAATTATAGATACGTTGGAGATGTATCAGTCACCACGCTGTCGTGCTGACGAAACTCTCTCGTGACGCTCAACTGGATCAAGAGCTCGTGGGACGTCATCGAGCTGAACGTGTGCTGAACACAGAGGTGTAGTACGTTCGGTGCTTGGATCGGTTGGAACGCGAAGACGTTCGACTACATCAACCACGTCACTAGACGCTTCCGCTTTCGGTCTACGAGGGTACGTAGACACACTCTCCCCACTCGTTGCTATGCTTCTCCTAGATAGATCTTGCATGATCGTAGGATTTTTTTTTTTGAAATACTATGTTCCCCAACAATACGTTGTTATTGGCAACAGATATTTTCAGATCAAAAAATAGTATCCAACCTTATAAATATATATTCCAAAACTGCCACATATAGGGGTTGATATGAGACCCTCTGAAATGGGTCTAAACCGAGGGTGGTACTTCATATCAGTTATTTTACCATATGAACCTGATACTATTACTTTTCTATGTGCCACCATGGTCCTAAATGTGCAACCTCAGATGGTGGTGCTGACTATCGAGATAATCATACTTGCCACCATTCATCCTTCTATAAGCTAGTGTTACAAAAATGGAAAATCAGAGCTAACAAAGGGCATACTCATAGTGCGATGCTCCTTTCTGGAACCCTCGCTCATAGTCAATAAAAGGCATACAACAATTGATCTTGGCTCCACATTTACTTTAGCTTGTCAATGTTGAGCAAAACAAGGATTGAGCCGTAGGTTGTTGTCACCTACTTTGGCAGTTTTGTACAGCTAAAGACCTAAAGCTATCATGGCGCAGTCAACAAACAGAACTTGCAAGTGTTATTGTACACTTAATCAGTGGATGTCTCTCAACACAAAATGCAGGCAACTGTACAAGTAGGAACTAAAATTCGTGCAAGTAGACAGAAGACTTCCAAAGCAAATCGTACAAGTACCAGGAAGAAACAAATAAAATGCAAGTAAAGAATAGCTTGTCTTCAGTACATGATTTCTCCTAAGAAGGCAGGCGAGATGCGCAAACTATGTAGAGCAATAAGGGGCTTATTGAATTAACAACCTAACAACAACGCGCGGCGTCATGTGGACAGAGGAATGGAATGGTGAGTCGACCAGATCGGTGAACTTATCACTGGTGCAGTGGTGCCCTACTCCGCCAATCGGCCGCACATCCTCGGGATGGTGATCAGCGAGAGGTCGATGCGGGTGATGCCACAGGTGACGCCCTCCCGTAGAAGCTCTTCCCAGAGTTGTGAAATCACTACACCCAATATTAACACAACAACACGCAATAAACATTGAAATTCAGGAACTTGCATATCAGGCTGACATGACATGTATCATACATGTTGCAATCGTTTGAAAAAACAAGTCATTTACAGTTAAATCAAATATGTTGACATGTGACATGTCACATGTGGCATATATGCAAGTATTCGTGTTAAATCAACATTCATGACCATATCAGATAACTCTTTCCCACCAGCACTCCCAAATACAGAGATTGTTGAGGATCTAGTAGTAAGATGATCATATGCTTCCTGATCAAACTACATGATTATTAGAGGGTGGACATTGGTTCCAAGTTGATGCATTAGCAGTTACTTGGGGCTGCGATGCAGATTTCTACCAAAAATAAAAAATCCAAAGAAATGAAAGCATCTTCAGAAATCATAGATATTCTTTAGTTTGTACAAAATAAAATCCTAGAAAGTAAAACTTGAATCACAGTACCTTAGCCTTGGCCAGATCCAAATGCACAAAAATGTAGTAGATAAAATGATGTGTAATATCATTGTAGTTGGTTACAAGCCTGACAAGAATTCAGCAAATGTCAAATGGATATAAAAAATATTCTCATAGGTTACCACTACAGAATTTTTTTAACTACTGCTTTTACATGGATAATACAGCAAAACAATTTTCCCCGCAAAAAATACAGCAAAACAATTTCAGTCTTATATATTAACTCATTTGAATGAGAAACAATCAATACAATAATATTAACATCACCATATATCATCAATAAATTATACCATGGGAAAGTGTTTTGGCAAGAAAAGGGTGGTTACCCAATAATAAAACAGGCAAAAATTGTTGCACGAACAACATGTTTATAATACATCACAATGCCAACCACAACCTAACTAATGAAATAAATTATTGAAAGTTCACATCCTAATATCATACAAGGAAGATTAGAGTGCTCACCGCATGCATGGAATAAGCAACAACGTGACGCTTCCCTTGAAAGCCCTTCAGACCACCATTGACAATAACATAGTCACCATCCTTTGTATACATAAACAAAAAAAGATGTAGATGTAAAGTTTATTCTTTTTGCGGGGGAAAGATGTAAAGTTTATATTGCATAGAAAACCAATTTCCCATCATATGACAATAGTTAGTGTCCAGTGTCTCATTTTCCCTGTGAAGAATAAAATTACGGACAACATATATGACTGAAACTCCATAATTTGGTTGACTGTGGACAAACCAAAGCAATACATAAAATCTCACCAGCAATACATAACATATTACATTGACGATTCAAGTCAGGCAGGAAAATAGTTCATTGTCAACTGTCACTGTCGAAAAATCAAATTTGCCATGCAACATGATTCATTTGCATCACAAAGTTATAGAGAGTCCGAGATGATTCATTTGCATCACAAAGTATTCATGGGCTCATGGCACTGTCCTCTTCTTCAGTTCTGTCAACACCTTGAAGAAGACTAAGATCACCCTAACTTGATACTGCATCGGCGACAACAGCAGTCCAGCGGCGAGTATATATATATATATATATATATATATATATATATATATATATATATATATATATATATATATATATATATATATATATATATATATATATATATATATATATAGAGAGAGAGAGAGAGAGAGAGAGAGAGAGGAGTAGACCGCTACCAGATCTCATTCTGTGCTGCCACCAATCCCCATTCCCGTCCGCCACCGGCCTCGGATCCCCCGCTGCCATCACTTGCAGATAGAGAAAGGAGAGGCCAAGGCATCCTTGGCAGAGAGATGAGAGGAGGTGCTGACCTACATAGCTCTCCATCACCTGTGTGTCGCCGCTCCAGAACGATTAGGAGGAAAGGGTGGGGTGGGCTGATTTTTAGGGAGTTAATTTTGGCAAGAAATCGGTAGGAAAGAGCAAAAAAAGGGAGGTGGGCTATGTTTGGAAAATATCGATCAAGATCCTTCGTTCGGAGGAATGAAACAAACGAACGAGGTGGGCTATGATTGATGTTTTTTTGGGAGGTGAAGCGTTGAAAAAGGAAAGAGGAAAAAGGCGTGGGGTCAATGATCATACGAGGGAAGGGCGCTTTGATCAATCGCTTGACGAGAGGAAACAAAGGAAACCAACGACAACCTGCGTCCCACCAATCGCTTGTCTGGTTAATTTGCGTAGGTTTATTTTCGTAGATTTTTTCACATCGTTTTTTTCTGATCGACCGGAGGTTTGCCGTTGGACATCGTGGGTGCATAGCTAATTGTTTTTTGTTGGTTCACAGGTCTAGGGGAGAATCGCTGGGATGCGGGAGGTGGGATCGAGGACGAAAAAACCGTGTCTGGTGGGACAAAAATTAACCGGCAGAGACTACCAACTGAGACATTAGGAGTAGAGAAAAACGGCAACCAAACAGCAGGGGGTAAGTTCCCTTCATGCGATACAGGCAACCAAATAGGTTGCTTCTGCTGCATATGAGGCTGCATCTGAAGAACCAGGCTATCTGGATATGTGTATGCAATGCGGCTATTGTAGCTCCTCAAATTCACGTCGTGACAACAGTGAACCAGCACGACTAACCACCTAACCTACCACGCGCTACCGACTAGCTAAGGGAAAACCTTTTGAGCACATTTGTAGCCGCGCAATTTATTACACATGTAAACGTTTACCGTAGCGCTTTGATTTAATTTTTAAAAAATATTTTGGAAAAGGTTCATGAATTACAGAAAAGTTCAGTTTTTTTGAAAAAAAAATCAATTTTTTTAAAATATTCACGATTTTTTGAAAAATATCTATCGATTTTGAAAAAGGTTCACCCATTTGAAAAATAGTTCACAAATCTTGAGAAAAAAGTTCACATATTTGAAAAAAGTTCATCAAAAATCAAAAAGGTTCATCGATTCTGAAAAAACTACACTAATTTTTTAAAAAGTTCAGCAATTTTGAAAAATAGTTCATCAAAATTCCTATATATACTCATATACCCTGAAAACATCCGAAAGCACCACGAAACCCTATTTCCACCGCTGCAAACTTCTGTACACGTGAGATCCCATCTTGGGGCCTTTTCCGGAGCTCCGCCGGAGGGGGAACCGATCACGGAGGGCTTCTACATCAACACCATAGCCTCTCCGATGATGTGTGAGTAGTTTACCACAGACCTTCGGGTCCATAGTTATTTTCTAGATGGCTTCTTCTCTCTCTTTGGATCTCAATACAAGTTCTCCTCGATCTTCTTGGAGATCTATTCGATGTAATAATTCTTGCGGTGTGTTTGTCGAGATACGATGAATTGTGGGTTTATGATCAAGATTATCTATGAACAATATTTGGTTCTTCTCTGAATTCTTATGTGCATAATTTAATATCTTTGCAAGTCTCTTTGAATTATCAGTTTGGTTTGGCCAACTAGATTGATCATTCTTGCAATGGGAGAAGTGCTTAGCTTTGGGTTCAATCTTGTGGTGTCCTTTCCCAGTGGCAGCAGGAGCAGCAAGTCACGTATTGTATTGTTGCCATCGAGGATAAAAAGATGGGGTTTATGTCATATTGCATGAGTTTATCCATCTACATCATGTCATCTTGCTTAAGGCGTTACTCTGTTCTTATGAACTTAATACTCTAGATGCATGCTGGATAGCGGTCGATGTGTGGAGTAATAGTAGTAGATGCGGGATCGTTTCGGTCTACTTGTCGTGGACGTGATGCCTATATACATGATCATGCCTAGATATTCTCATAACTATGCGCTTTTCTATCAATTGCTCGTCAGTAATTTGTTCACCCACCGTAAGATTTGCTATCTTGAGAGAAGCCACTAGTGAAACCTATGGCCACTGGGTCTATTTTCCATCATATTAATCATCCATCAACTAGCTATCTTTATTGTTCTTTTATTTTGCAATCTTTACTTTTCAATATATACAACAAAAATACCAAAAATATTTATCTTATTATCTCTATCAGATCTCACTTTTGCAAGTGGTCATGAAGGGATTGACAACCCCTTTATCGCGTTGGTTGCAAGGTTCTTAATTGATTATGCAGGTACTAGGGATTTGCGTGTAGTCTCCGACTAGATTGATACCTTGGTTCTCAAAAACTGGGGGAAATAGTTATGCTACTTTGCTGCATCACCCTTTCCTCTTCAAGGGAAAAACAATGCATGCTCAAGAGGTAGCACATGGTGGCGTGTAACGAGCTCTGGGCGAGATGAGAGGAAGAAGGAAGCGAGGGAGGGGTGCGAGCATAAAGTGTTTATCACCGCCCCTCCCCCAATTTATAACCGCGCGGCTCGGTGTGGGGAAGTAGGATTGGTTGTGCCCACCTCTCCCACTCCCCCGCAATGAGTGGGCACGATCCACGTGCCCATTAATTGCCTCGAGAAGGGAAACCGACCATGATCACCGCAATAAATCCCCACGCGCGGGCCGAGGGAGCGGCGTGGCGAGCCCCCGCCTCACAGTAATGTCCCGTCACGCGTGTGGCCTGACATACGTCTTTATCGGCCGAACGCCATGCGGCGCGCATGCCAAAATCGAGGAGGCACGGCTCCTTGATGACCCACAAGTGTAGGGGATCTATCGTAGTCCTTTCGATAAGTAAGAGTGTCGAACCCAACGAGGAGCAGAAGGAAATGATAGGCAGTTTTCAGTAAGGTATTTTCTGCAAGCACTGAAATTATAGGTAACAGATAGTTTTGTGATAAGGTAATTGATAGCAAGTAACAAAAGGTAAAAGTAAATAAGGTGCAGCAAGATGGCCCAATCCTTTTTGTACCAAAGGACAAGCCTAGACACACTCCTATATAAAGGAAAGCGCTCCCGAGGACACATGGGAATTATCATCAAGATAGTTTTCATCACGATCATTTGATTCGCGTTCGGTACTTTGATAATTTAGTATGTGGGTGAACCGGTGCTTGGGTGCTGTCCTTACTTGGACAAGCCTCCCACTTATGATTAACCTCTAATACAAGCATCTGCAACTACAAAAGAAGTATTAAGGTAAACCTAACCATAGCATGAAACAAGTGGATCCAAATCAGCCCCTTACGAAGCAACACATAAACTAGGGTTTAAGCTTCTGTCACTCTAGCAACCCATCATCTACTTATTACTTCCCAATGCCTTCCTCTAGGCCCAAATAATAGTGAAATATCATGTAGTCGACGTTCACATGACACCACTAGAGGAGAGACAACATACATCTCAACAAAATATTGAACGAAGACCAAATTCACATGACTACTTATAGCAAGACTTCTCCCATGTCCTCAGGAAGAAAAGTAACTACTCACAAGACATAATATTGTTCATGATCAGAGGGGTATTAATATGCATAATGGATCTGAACATATGATCTTCCACCAAGTAAACCAACTAGCATCAACTACAAGGAGTAATCAACAATACTAGCAACCCACAGGTACCAATCTGAGGTTTGGGTACAAAGATTTGATACAAGAGATGAACTAGGGTTTGAGAGGAGATGGTGCTGGTGAAGATGTTGATGAAGATAGCGCTCCCCAAGATGGGAGAGTTGTTGGTGATGACGGCGGTGACAATTTCCCCCTCCCGGAGGGAAGTATCCCCGACAGAACAGCTCTGCCGGAGCTCTAGATTGGTTTCCGCCAGGGTTCCGCCTCGAGACGGTGGAGTCTGGTCCTGAAAGCCTCCTTATGATTTTTCCAGGTCAAAACACCTCATATAGGAGAAGATGTGCATCGAGGGGCCATCGGGGGGCCCACGAGACAGGGGGCGCACCCAGAAATGAGGGGCGCCCCCCTCCCTCGTGGACAGTAGGTGGCCCCCTGGTGATCTTATTTCGCCAGATATTTTTTATATTTTCTGAAACAGAGTCCTATGAAGTTTTGGGTCTTTTTGAGTTGTCCAGAATAGGTTTCCAGAGTTTGCTCCTTTTCCAGCCCAGAATTCCAGTTGCCGGCATTCTCCCTCTTCATGTAAACCTTGTAAAATAAGAGAGAAAAGGTATAAGTATTGTGAAAAAACATGTAATAACAGGCCATAATGCAATAAATATCAACATATAAGCATGATGCAAAATGGACGTATCAACTCCCCCAAGCTTAGACCTCGCTTGTCCTCAAGGAAAGCCGATATCGAAAAATATGTCCACAAGTTTAGGGATAGAGGTGTCGATAAAAATAAAATACGAACATGAGGGCATCATGATCATTCTCATAACAGCAACATATATATATATATATATATATATATATATATATATATACATATATATATATATACATATATATATATATATATGTATTGTCATATGATTCTTATGCTAAAGTAATAATTCATTCACAATATCGCGCATGAATCATAAACTTCATTGAAAACTAACAAACTTTGATCTCGGTCATTGAAGCAATTGCAATTTATCGTAACATCGGAAAGAGTCAATATAAGAGCTTTTCAGCAAGCCTACATACTCAACTATCATATAGTCTTTCACAATTGCTCACACTCACGCAATACTTATGGTTATGGAGTTTTAATCGGACACATAGGAACATAGGGGCTTATGGTGTTGCCTCCCAACTTTTTACCTCAAGGGTAATGTCAACAGTAATAGACCATGAAAACTTACATCCAAGTGGGTATATATGTCAGAATCTTTCCAACACAATGTGCTTGCCAAAGGATAAAGTGTAAAAAGGAAAGGTGAATCTCACCTTGACACTTATAATGCAAGAATAATAGATAGGCCCTTCGCAGAGGGAAGCAGAGGTTGTCATGTGTTTTTATGGTTGGATGCACAAAGTCTTAGCACAGAAGAACATCACTTTATATTGCCACTTGTGATAAGGACCTTTATTATGCAGTCCGTCGCTTTTATTACTTCCATATCACAAGATCGTATAAAGCTTATTTCTTCCACACTAATAAATCATACATATTTTAGCGAGTTTGCAGCATGACAACTTACTTGAAAAGATCTTTCTCAATCCATAGGTAGGTATGGTGGACTCTCATGGCAAAACTGGGTTTAAGGATGTATGGAAGCACAAGTAGTATCTCTACTTGGTGCAAGGAGTTTTGGCTAGCATGAGGGGGTAAGGCAAGCTCAATATGTTGGATGATCCATGACAATATACTTTATTTCGGGTATAAGAAGACATAACCCATTATGTTGTATTCCTTGTCCAACATCAACTCTTTAGCATGTCATATTTTAATGAGTGCTCACAATCATAAAAGATGTCCAAGATAGTATATCTGTATGTGAAGCTTCTCTTCTTTTATTACTTCCTATTAATTGCAACGATGACCAAAACTAGGTTTGTCAACCCTCAACAACTTTTGTTCATCATACTCTTTATATGTGAAGTCATTACTCCCCATAAGATCAATATGATCTCTTGGATACTCTTTATGTTTTCTATCCCCTTTTTTCTATCATGACCAAAGTGAGGAAATCAAGCCCTTGACTCAACACTAATCTTTATTATATAACTCACGGACTCGATTACAAAGGGTAAAGATCAAAGGAAAAAGCTAACAACTAGATCATGCTAACTTTATTCTACTAGATCAAAATACTACCAAAAGGATCGAACTAAGAAAAAGGGTAAAGATAGGAGTGATGGTGATACGTTACCGAGGTCACTCCCCCAAGCTTGGCAGTTGCCAAGGGGAGTGCCCATACCCATATGATTATTTCTCCTTCTTCGGTGGTGGTGAGGTAGGGGTTGTTGATGATGTAGGCTTGTTGTCCACCTTCCAAGGCATGGGCTCACCATCGTAGAAGGATGATCGAGTCTCCGGGATACTCAAATCTGCAGCCAAACTCATCTTCTTGAATCTATATTCATACTCACAGTTTTGGTTTTGCATGTCATAGATCTGGGCTTGGAGGTGTTCGATTTTCTCTTGAAGATTGGAGATAGCTTCCCCGAAGATCCTTGAGTCCAGCTTGAGGTTGTTGGCGAGCTCCGAGATCATCAAGTGGTTGGCGTTGAGACCTCGTTCCACCATACCTTGGCACTTGAAAACTTGCTGCTCCATTGCTTTGAGTCTTGTCTCCATGCTTCCGGTTCTCCTTGGCCCCTCAACATCACGGATGTGTAGCACCCCCTCGTGCAACTCCATGGTTTGAGGGTGATGCAGCACCTCCGCAAGATAGGGGTTGATGACCTTCTCGAAGAACTTGTCCTTGGGGATGTTGGAGGACGCCATGATGATCTAGATCTGTCAAAAACAGCAGCTCAAAATGAAAAGAGAGGATTTTTGCGTGATATAGAGGTCAAAACCTTCGGGAGTATATATAATGAATTTTTACCGACCAAAAGGAGTAACATACAAGAAATCGGAGTCCGGGAGGCACACGAGCTGCCCACGAGGCAGGCGACGCGCCCTCCACCCTCGTGGATGGCTCGTGTCTTTTTCGGACTGCCACTTATTTTTCTATTTTTCTAAATATTCCAAAACGGAGAAAAATTGCCTTTAGAACTGTTTTGGAGTCGGTTTACTTACCGTACCACATACCTCTTCCTTTTCGGAGGCTGAATCATTCTGGAAAGTGTCCCTTATGTATTCCTCTGGGTTACGGTTTCAATAATATTGGTTTCAACATTTATAAGGTTACCTGAGATGTAACGTTTGATTCTTTGACCGTTCACCACCTTCGGATTTGTGCCTTCGAAGTTGTTGATTTTCATGGCACCGGAACGATAGACCTCCTCGATAACGTAAGGTCCTTCCCAATTAGAGAGAAGTTTTCCCGCAAAAAATCTTAAACGAGAGTTGTATGACAAGACATAATCACCTATGTTAAACTCACGCTTTTGTATCCTTTTGTCATGCCATCTTTTAACTTTTTCTTTAAACAGCTTGGCATTCTCATAGGCCTGGGTTCTCCATTCATCAAGGGAGATAATGTCAAATAACCTCTTCTCACCGGCAAGTTTGAAATCATAATTGAGCTCTTTAATAGCCCAATATGCCTTATGTTCTAGCTCAAGAGGTAAGTGACAAGCTTTTCCATAAACCATCTTATATGGAGACATACCCATAGGATTTTCGTATGCAGTTCTATAGGCCCATAATGCATCATCAAGTTTCTTGGACCAATTCTTTCTAGACCTATTAACTGTCTTTTGCAAAATTAATTTCAACTCTCTATTACTTAGTTCTACTTGACCACTAGTCTGTGGGTGATAAGGGGATGCAATTCTATGATTCACATCATACTTGGCAAGCATTTTACGGAAAGCACCATGAATAAAGTGTGAACCACCATCAGTCATTAGGTATCTAGGGACTCCAAACCTCGGAAAAATAACTTCTTTAAGCATCTTAATAGAGGTGTTATGATCAGCACTACTAGTTCGAATAGCTTCTACCCATTTAGTAACGTAATCAACAGCAACTAGAATATGTGTGTACCCATTAGAGGCAGGAAATGGTCCCATATAATCAAAGCCCCAAACATCAAATGGTTCAATAACAAGCCAATAGTTCATAGGCATTTCTTGACTTCTACTAATATTACCAATTCTTTGACATTCGTCACAAGATAAGACAAACTTACGGGCATCTTTGAAGAGAGTAGGCCAATAAAAACCGGATTGCAATACCTTATGTGCAGTTCTATCTCCCGCACGGTGTCCTCCATAAGCTTCGGAGTGGCACTTGCCTAGGATCTGTTCCTGTTCATGCTCAGGTACACAATGTCTAATAATACCATCTACTCCTTCTTTATAGAGATGTGGGTCATCCCAAAAGTAATGTCTCAAATCATAGAAGAACTTTTTCTTTTGCTGGTATGTGAAGCTAGGAGGTATAAACTTAGCAACAATATAATTAGCATAATCAACATACCATGGAGCAGTACGAGAAGTATTTATGACAGCTAATTGTTCATCAGGAAAGCTATCATCAATAGGTTGTGGGTCATCAAGTATATTCTCTAGCCTAGACAAGTTATCTGCAATGGGGTTCTCAGCTCCCTTTCTATCAATAATATGCAAGTCAAATTCTTGCAGCAAGACAACCCATCTAATAAGTCTAGGTTTAGCATCTTTCTTTTCCATACGGTATTAGATAGGAGCATTATCAGTGTGAATAGTTACTTTAGAATCAACAATATAAGGTCTAAACTTATCGCAAGCAAATACAACTGCTAAAAATTCTTTCTCAGTAGTAGCATAATTTTTCGGGGCACTATCTAGAGTTTTACTAGCATATTGAATAACATTTAATTTCTTATCAACTCTTTGCCCTAAAACAGCACCTACAGCATAATCGCTAGCATCGCACATAATCTCAAAGGGGAAATTCCAGTCAGGAGGTTGGACAATAGGTGCAGAGATCAATGCTTTCTTAAGTATTTCAAATGCTTCTAGACAATCATCATCAAAGACAAAAGGAATATCTTTTTGTAAGAGGTTAGTCAGAGGCCTGGATATTTTGGAGAAGTCCTTAATGAACCTCCTATAAAACCCGGCATGACCAGGGAAACTTCGCATACCTTTGATGTCCTTGGGGCACGGCATCTTTTCAATAGCATCAACTTTAGCCTTGTCAACTTCAATACCTCTTTCAAAAATTTGATGTCCCAAGACAATGCCTTCATTAACCATAAAGTGGCACTTCTCCTAATTCAAGACAAGATTCGTGTCTTCACATCTCTGCAAAACTCAATCAAGGTTGCTTAAGTAATCATCAAAAGAAGTTCCGTAAACTGAAAAATCATCCATGAAAACCTCAACAATCTTTTCACAAAAATCAGAGAATATAGCCATCATGCATCTTTGAAAGGTAGCAGGCGCATTACATAAACCAAAAGGCATACGTCTATAAGCAAAGGTACCGAAGGGACAAGTAAAAGTGGTCTTTTCTTGATCCCCTTTGGACACAGGTATTTGAGAGAAACCAGAATAACCATCTAGAAAGCAAAAATGAGTATGTTTGGATAACATTTCTAGCATTTGATCAATAAAAGGCAAGGGGTAATGATCTTTCTTAGTAGCTTTATTTAATTTACGGAAATCAATTACCATCCTATAACCTGTAACAACTCTTTGCGGGATCAATTCTTCTTTATCATTAGGGACAACAGTCATACCTCCTTTCTTAGGGACACAATGGACATGACTTACCCACTGGATATCAGCAACTGAATAGATAATACCTACCTCTACAAGCTTTAGTGTTTCCTTCCTTACCACTTCTTTCATCTTAGGATTTAACCGTCGCTGATGATCAATAACTGGTTTAGCGTTTTCTTCCAACTTTATCTTGTGTTGGCATAAAGTGGGACTAATGCCCTTAAGATCTGTCACAGCCCTAGATCATGCTTGTAGTTAGTTGCACTTGAGTGCATCTTGCATCATGTCTAATTTCTTTTGAAGGTTGAAATGGGAATGGTTCAAACCCTAGCACTGAATGAACTCAACTAGGTTTAAATAAAAATCTTTTTCAATAAACCCAAAAATGCCTTCATCAATGTTTGATAATTTTGGCAAGGGTTTTGATCCAAACCAAAAATATTGAACATTTTTAGGGAATTATTTGGGCTTTGAATTAAATCAATAAGTATTTGAATTGGGGCCAATTAGATGCTATATATTTTTAAATAGCTCCAAATAATTTGAAACTTGCAGAGGGCCATTGGAATACTTCAGAGTGAGTGCACAAAAGGTTTCAGCATTATCTAAAATGTTTTAGTGCTCTAACTAAAAAAACAGAAGAAATAAATAGAAAAAGAAAATTAGTAAAGAGAGAGAAAAGGCCCAGGCTAATTACCTGGCCGGCCTAGCCCACCTGGTCGTGCTAGTCGTCGCCTACCTCTGCCAGTAGGCAAAGGAGGGACACCGCACGTGCGCGCGAGGCGCCACGCCTCCTGCCTGCTCGCGTGCGTCGCCGAACAGCGTGGCGACGCCTCGAAACATCTCCTCGATGCCGTCCCGATTGCTCTGACACCCTCACTCTCCCCCATCGCCTCTCCCTCGTCTGTTCTTCGCCATGGCCGAGCGCCGACGTTGCCGCCGCTCATCGTTGCCGCAGCCACCACCCCTCCCTCTTCCCCTGGAGATGTCCACGACCTCCGCCACCTCGTCGTCGACCTCCTCGCCGAGCTACGCAACGTCTAACGCCGCCGAACGCCACCGATGCCGTCTTCTTCAACCTTCGGCCCTCCAGATCGCCGGAGATGCCATGACGCCGTCCGTGCCTCCCCAAGCCCGTTTTTCTGCTCTGCGAGTCCGCCGTGAGCTCCTCTTCTCTTCCCCTCACTCCTTGCCCTCGATTTCGCCCCCTAGCTAGCTGCCCGCTGGACCCGAGAGCACATCGCCGCCGGCCATGTCGCCGCCGCACCTAGAGCTCATGCACGTCACCTACAAGCACACCGGCGTGCTCAACACTTCTCCACGAGCCCGTAGCACAACTCTGCTTGCCTCCCCATGCCCCCTAGTGGTCGCTCACATCACCACCGAACTCCGGCCACCGCAAAAAGTGGTGCTGCCGTCGATTTAGTCCACTCCGGCATGAACTGATGGCACCTTTGGATGCGCATGAGCACGAGCTCCCTATAGAACCACTCCGCGCGTCGAATGGGCGTCAGAACAGCCGTTCCGGCGTGCCTCCGCTGTCGCTTGAGGTCGCCGCCGGCCAAACTCCGGTGGGCTGATGTGGCACTTAGTTAGGGACTAATCACCATTAGTTTAACTCCCACAGCCACTGACTGCGGGCCCCACTTTGTGGTCAAACCTAGTCAGCGCTGGTTTTGACCGGGTTTAGACCATGTGACACTGATAGGTGGGTCCCACCGATCAGGTTTGACCTGGACCGGTCAGTTGACCTGCTGACCTCAGCCTGACACAGTGCTGACGCAGTAAAGCCTTTCTTGAATTAAAATAAATCAGAAAAGATTTAGAAATTCCAAAAAATGCTTTACACTTCTAAAAATCATAGAAAATAATCTATAACTCAGAATGAAATAATTTATATATGAAAAATGATCAGAAAAATTCAAGGAATCTGTTTATGGCATTTTCATGCATGGTTGAACAACTTACAACCACTCTTTAGGACAAGTTGAATAAATGGCATTTGAATAATCACAATTGAAGTTTGAATTTGAACCTTTGGTTCAAACCAACTTCATTTAATATGGTTGCTAGTTGCATTAGCTCAATCAAAAGCATATTGCCATGTCATGATCATGCATCATATTGTCGCATTGCATTGATTGTGTTCTTTCTCTATTGCCGGTGTTTGTCCCCTCTCAGTAGACGACGTTCCGACGATATGAGATCGATGACACAGACGAAGAGCTTAACTATCTTCAGAAGTGCCAGGCAAGCAAACCCCCATTGAGCATTCCGATACAATCCCACTCTCTTGCTCCTGCTCTCCTTTACTGCATTAGGACAACAACGATTGAACTACTTTTTGCCGCGGTAACTGAACCCCTTTCCTCTGCATGACCTGTCATTGCCACAGTAAATAGTTGAAACCCACTAGCATGAGTAGGAGTTGTTTGAGCCCTGTTGTGCCTACTCATTCATGCTTTCTGGTTATGCCTGCTATTGCTTAGAGTTGTGTCAGGTCTGATTCATCGGGGGTGAATTGGAATGTGGTGAACATGTCCTACTGTGTGTGAGCTAAGTGTGTGAACATGATTTGGTAAAGGTAACGGTGAGAGGCCATGTAGGAGTACATGGTGGGTTGTCTCACTGGAACCGTCCTTAAGAATTGAGTTCGGTGTAAGTTGTCCAATGACTAGCTACTACCACGCATGGGAATGCTTAAGTGCCCCTCTCGACTTATTAATCAACTCGATCTCTGTTCAGGAGTTGCAACTAGTTTCTGGTGTTTGTAGGTAGTGCTAGTAGTCTACCAAGTGGCACCCGGTACAGGTGGGCTTGGGACAGACTAGGTGCAGTGGCCCGGTGTACCAAGTGGCACCCGAATGGTGGGCCTGGGAACCCTGTACACATCGTTTGGGGCCGTGAGCGACACCCCGGCCAGATCTCCTTACGGATGGAACCCGAATAGGCGATAAACCTAGACTAGAGTCTTGTGTGGTTAGTCAGGTCGTGGCCGACACCCTTGCCAGGCTTCCACTTGAAGGTTGCCGAGATACACGACGTCTACGTGGCGGTAAGTGGCGAGAGCGTGTGTGAAGAAGTACACCCCTGCAGGGTTAACATGATCTATTCGAATGGCCGGGTCCATGGTTATGGACTTCTTGGATGCTTACGTGGTACATAGACAAGTGAAAGTGGATACTCTAAAATACTCAGGACAAGTGTGAGTGCTATGGATGGCCTTCTCGTAGGAAGATGGGAGCGGATCCATAGTGGTGTATTGATTGGTGAATATGTGGACTCGTGTGCGCCACCTCAAAAGAGTTACTTGCAGTCGTAGTTCAGGATAGCCACTGAGTCAAAGCTGGCTTGCTGCAGTCAAACTCCACCACCCCTTTGCTGATACTGATGCATATGTAGTTAGTTCTGATGTAAGTCTTGCTGAGTACCTTTGTACTCACGTTTGCTTAATTTATGTTTTTGCAGAGAGACTTCAGTCTCAGTAGTAGTTCCGCGTGGACTTCGATGTTTAGCTTGTTACCTCAGCTACGATCTTGTACCCTTGGGAGGGTCTTGTAGATAGTCAGGCTTCTCAGCCTTTTTCATTTGTAGTTGTCTGTACTCAGACATGTTATGCTTCCATTGCCTGTATGCTCTGAATGTTGGGTCATGTGACCTCTGTTTGTAATAAATGTTTTGATGGCTCTTCTGGGCCTTTTATCTATATGAGTTGTTGAGGTATGTTGTGATGCCATGTTGTACAGCACATACTTGCATGTTATGCGTACGTGTAATGTGTATTGCTATGTGTGGGATCCGACACCTAGTTGTTTACCCTTGGTAGCCTATCTTACAGGGAAATGTCTCCTGGTGCTTCCACTGAGCCTTGGTAGCTTGCTACTGCTCCGAAACACTTAGGCTGGCCGGCATGTGTCCTTCTTCGTTCCTGTGTCTCTCCCTTAGGGGAAATGTCACGCGTTGTTCCTTTAAGTCCTTTTAGCTTGCTACGACTTGGGTTCATACGTTGATGACCGACACATTCGTTGCTGGGTCATGTATGCCTGTCTCTGTAATTTAGCGCCACTTTTGGTTTATAACTAGTCATGTCGGCCCGGGTTCTCTGTCATATGGATGCTAGCGACACTATCATATACGTGTACCAAAATGTGCAAACGGTCCCGGGCCAGGTAAGGTGGCACCCGTGGGGATATCGTGCGTGAGGCCGCAAAGTGATATGATGTGTTACATGCTAGACCTGTGTGACTTAGGATCGGGGTCCCGACAGCTTTGGTATCAGAGCCTGACTGCCTGTAGGATTAGTAAGCCAAACTGGTCGAAGTTGTGTATAGAAACTCTTTAGTTAAATAAGGGAATTGATTGTGGAAGGGAACGTAAGGCTCTTTTTGCTCCTTTACCTTATGACCTTCTGATCTGAGTCATCCTCTTCTTTTCTACGGGGATTAAGGAACTAGGCTTTCTCTTCTGTCTATCAGGATCGCGTTAATTGTGGATTCAACCCTCAGTTCAGTTTCTTCTACCTCCGTGTGTTGATAGTTGGTCTTGGAATCTTGTTATTGTGTTGTTGAGTGGTTATGCCACCATTTTGCAGGATCGCCCAAATCTTTTCAGCATTTACAGCCGTTATGCTGTCCGAGTCATCCCAGGTCTCTAAACAATTTGATGCATTTGCAAATCATTCCTACCTGTTCTTAATGTCCTTTCAGGCCAGATTAACCACACTAGTTGGTGTGTTGAGGTACTCAGTTGCCTCGACATATATGTTGGAGCTATTATTATGACCCTAGGTGTTTTAGGGAGTCACCTAGTAATCTAGCCATGTTTTATTTTCCCAGTGTGATGAATTCTGTCCATCACTCTCGAAAGCATCCCGTGATGCCATTTAGTTGGCATGTATTCTATCTCTGGGTCTTGAACCCAAGATTCATTCTCCTAAATTCATGTTGATAGTGTTTGCTCGTTCCTTTAGGATATTAGTAACCATTGCGATAGTCTTCGAGGTCCGTGGTATTCTCCTTCTTCCAAATACCATGAACTGCTTATGGCAGAAGTTCGCTTGAACCGAAAGATCACAACTAGAGTGCTCTTGACGAGTTCTCCATTCAAATTGTGAATCTGCCAGTCCTTCTTCTTCTGCATGGGCTACCGGAAGAAATATGTTGAACTCGTTTGACATGCTAATATATGCTTCCACAACTCAGAAAGTTATGTGTTCCTTTGAGTTGTCCCTCTCTAGTTGTATTATGATCTCGTCTATCAGTTGATAGTCAGGAGTAGTTGTGCATTCGTGTTCATTGATGCCTTTTACTCTTGTGGTCCGTCAAGCCATTCTATTTTGGAATGACTAGGAGAAACAAACTCCAGAACCTCATCCATATCCAGGACTGGATCAAAGTAGTTGTATTTCGCAGGTCAAAATGCCAATCCAGCTTTTGTTCTGTTCTACCTTGGAGTATTGCCATCTTTATGTCAAGAATGTCATGGGAATTGCACCACCTCCTATGAACTCTTGATACAGTGATGCTTCTCATCGTCATAGTTCATTTCTCGGTCTCCGTGTTGTTGTAACTGGAATACTAACAAGTGAATCATGATGTGTGTAATCAATACCCTAGCAACTCCGTTGCCTGGTAGTCGATGGACGATAATCTCATTCTTAGTATGTTGGTTACTGAATCATCATTCTAAGAATGATCGTGCTACCTAGTCCTTATTACTGGTGCACTCTTCGATCAATGAGTTAGGATTGTGTCAATCTCTCGCTCTTTTAATCATATCGTCTTGCCCTAAAAAGGCAAGATTGTTCTCGAGCTTCTTAACATATCGGCGGTTCGTGATTTTCCGAATATCTTCTCGGAAGTATAACCAGGTTGTTACCTGACCGCTATGTTGAGCTCGTGACCAAGTTGGTATTCTTGAAAACCATCCTTTCTCCAAGAATCTGAGTTGGATACCTCTGAACTAGTTGGTTAAGCTAAGCAACAACTTGGAGAGTTGGAAGATAAAAGCTTAATCCACATAGCTCACTCCAAAGGGATATCTTGTGTGTGTATTGACGATAGATGATATCTTCTTCAATGGATCCCCGTGATCATTTGTGGATCTATTGTCTTGTCCAGACTTTGATTTGGGTATGGGTCATCGCCAAGTCAAATCAGAATTAACGATATTCGTAACATTGTCTTACTCGTGGTTGATTCCTTGAGCATACACCGTTATATCTCTTGGTCTGACCAATGCTACCACCTTGTTCATATAAATTGTGGAATTCCATCTTCATGGATATCTCGATGACCCGTTGTTGATCCCATCAACATCGTTTATCTTGACCACGATTCTTGTTGAACATTTAAGTTAGTATTGGAAACTTTTCAAGCATGGCCTTCGTGTTCCGTTCATGAGGTATATGTTTGGATGAGAGAAGTGATCTCCCCTAATTCACGTGTAATAGATGAAAGCTGCCACCGTGAATTTGAGAAAGCATGTTTTTACCTCCTCTGGAACCATCCCAAGTCAGTTATGCACGTGCGAAGTATTCTGTGGCATGTTAGACTGATCATCTTCATTCTATATGAATTCCGTAGCACACCAATCCACTGACTGATTTGTTCAAGGGAAAATGAGTTGTCGTGCGAATACTAGTTCATGCACAAGACTTCAATATCATCGCTGATGGTTCCCCACCTGAACTCAGTAGTGTTTTATTATAAGACTACTACGTGGTCATGCTTGTCTGCAACAGCGTGTTCACATGTGTGTAGCAGAACCAGCTCATGTTTCGGAGCTTACTATCGCAGTTCATTCCCCGAGAATCTCGCAACATCATCTCGTCGATTTGTGTTGCAAACTTTCATTTTTCTTCCTAGACTTGATGAGCCTGGAATATCCTGACACCAACCAGAACTGAATCTCAGGCAGATATGATGGTTGGAGCATTTTCCAAGAACTATAATATTGGTCTCTCGATAACCGGTAAAGTGGATGTCGTGGCCAACACACCCAGCCGGAAGACCTATTGTTGTGGTATCTTGATTGAAGAAGTTGGCCACCTCCCAATAAGGATTTCGTAGGATTTACTCCCTAGTTGTTCCTTATGGACTTTCGTGCTCCTGAAGTCCGACCTTTTACTTGACGTTCTAGGTACCAAACCATTTTAATAAAAGGGTTGCGCTAGCACATCAAGGAGAACATTAGAAGCGGAGTGCTAAATGTCTCTCGGTCGATCATCCAGATTTTGCCCCTTGACTCCGCTAAGGTGAAATATGAGAAGGTGTTATCTTCCTTTGCATCTGCATCGTCCATCGTTATTCATCATGGTCGTATGTTGTGTTGTCAGCACCCTTGGCACGGATAATGGTAAAACCTTGATGATTATGGAAATGCTCAAGTTCCTGAGAGAACGCGCAAGAAAAATCATTCCTTGTGTTGTCTTCAACAAGGTAGTCCACATCATTCTTTCTAGTCCGGGTATGTCATTCTACCGAACTCCTCCAAATGATCGATTCTGATTTGCCTTAGGCTGGTATTGGGAATTTCAAGATCTCTATATCAAAAGTAATTCTTTTTGCCACTTAAGGGAATAACTCTACGAGTCACCTTCACTAAGGTGCCCCGTCTGGTGACATCGATCACCATCTTCTTAGGTGTGGAATTATTGCCTACCGAGTGAACCTTCATCATTTGTTTCACTCCATCCCTCTGGATGTGTGTTCTGTGTCTCAGCTCAAGAGTTGTTCTTACGTCTCACCCCATGAGTTGACCTTGACTTGCTCGATATTTGAGAACATCAAATCTTGTAGAGTATATGTTCTTTTGCCATTGTGTTGGATGATGTTTTGAAAGCAAAGATGCCAAGATCAACATGATGCAATAAATCAGCAACTTTGAGGAGGACAGTTGAATCGAGAAGATTGTGATGGCTTTGTGTCCCCTCTGTCTTCTTACCTCACGTCTTGAATCTCGGGACGAGATTCTTGTTTAGTGGGGTGAGTTGTCACAGCCCTAGATCATGCTTGTAGTTAGTTGCACTTGAGTGCATCTTGCATCATGTCTAATTTCTTTTGAAGGTTGAAATGGGGATGGTTCAAACCCTAGCACTGAATGAACTCAACTAGGTTTAAATAAAAATCTTTTTCAATAAACCCAAAAATGCCTTCATCAATGTTTGATAATTTTGGCAAGGGTTTTGATCCAAACCAAAAATATTGAACATTTTTAGGGAATTATTTGGGCTTTGAATTAAATCAATAAGTATTTGAATTGGTGCCATTTAGATGCTATATATTTTTAAATAGCTCCAAATAATTTGAAACTTGCAGAGGACCATTGGAATACTTCAGAGTGAGTCCACAAAAGGTTTCAACATTATCTAAAATGTTTTAGTGCTCTAACTAAAACAAAACAGAAGAAATAAATAGAAAAAGAAAATTAGTAAAGAGAGAGAAAAGGCCCAAGCTAATTACCTGGCCGGCCCAGCCCACCTGGTTGTGCCAGTCGTCGCCTACCTCTGCCAGTAGGCAGAGGAGGGACACCGCACGCGCGCGCGAGGCGCCCCGCCTCCTGCCTGCTCACCTGCGTCGCCGAACAGCGTGGCGATGCCTCGAAACATCTCCTCGATGCCGTCCCGATCGCTCTGACTCCCTCACTCTCCCCCATCGCCTCTCCCTCGTCTGTTCTTCGCCATGGCCGAGCGCCGCCGTTGCCGTCGCTCGTCGTTGCCGCAGCCACCACCCCTCCCTCTTCCCCTGGAGATGTCCACGACCTCCGCCACCTCATTGTCGACCTCCTCGCCGAGTTACGCAACGTCGAACGCCGCTGAACGCCACCGATGCCGTCTTCTTCAACCTTCGGCCCTCCAGATCGCCGGAGATGCCATGACGCCGTTGATGGGCCTCGAACCCCTCGTTGGTTACCCCAAGTGGAAGGTGTAAGATGCAGTGTTGTGGAAGTGTTTTCCCTTAGCAAAGATGCCAAGGATCGAATCCCCAGAGACTCCTAGGTTCAACAAGTAGGTGTCAACTGCTAACGGCGCCAGATATTAGCAATCAGCGTGGACCTGCACACAGATACAAATAACTTTGCTCCCAACGAGTACAGAGAGGTTGTCAATCCCTCCGGCCTTGTAGTTCACAAAGGATTAAAAGCACTGATAGTAGTGATAGATAATGTTTTGCAATAGTAAATAATAACGAAAAGTAAATAGCGGATGTGATCAATGATGGTAATATGGACCGGAGTCTCATGATGTTCACTACTGATGTCTCTCTCCCAAAAGACGATAAAACAGCTATGTGAGGTAAACAAATTACAGCTGGGCAATTGACAGGACCCACGAGCGCAAACCAATGCTGATTACATTGCAAGAAAGGTTGAGGTTCAAAGCATGGGCGGTACGCCAAAGTAAGTAGACCGAAATCCATCAATATCTACTACTAATCATCCACCTTGAGATATCTATCCAGAACATCTCGCTGGTATTAAGTTGCGAGTCCCACCCATAGTGTAAACTCAATGCAACAGACAACTGCATTAAAAGAACTTTGCGTAAAGTAAACAATCCTTGCGCCCGCGGGCACAAGCACCGTTGTTTTCCCCCTTGTGGCAACAGCACATCCCCTAGACTCATGTTTCTGTCACTCAAGCTAGTCATCGAGGGGCATGAACCCACAATCAAGCATAACGTTCCCTCTTGGAGTCACTACCTACTACTCGGCCAAAGCAGTAAATAACAACGGAGAACATGCAAGAATTACTTATGAACATAAATATAAAAGAGGTGAATCAAATATATTACTCAAGATCAATCTGAACATAATCTCATAATCCATCGGATCCCAGCAAACTCAACATAGCAACAGCATAAGGATTACATAGGTGCCTCGATCATGTAGGGCAGCTCACGAGGACTAATTAGTGAAGCACAAGAACGGGAGGAGAACATCACATAGCTACTGGTCATGGACTCATGGTCCAAGGGAGACTACTCACGAGTCATCCGGGAGGCGTCCATGGTGGTGGAGAAGCTCCCGGTGGTGATCTTCCCCTCCGGCAGGGTGCCAGGAAGAGTTCTCCTGGTGCTCCCGATCTTGGAAGCGGCGGCGGCGGCGGAACAGAGATGGGATCGCGAAAAGAGTTCCTGTTCTGAGGGTTTCGGAGGACGCTTTAAATATATGCCAAAGGGGGGCATCGGGGAAGCTTTGGGGGGCCCAGGCGCCCCCCTGCGCGGCCCAGGGGGGGGCCGCCAGGGCGCCTGGAGCCCTGGTGCCCCCCCCCCACCCCCCCCCCACCCCCCGGCTGTCCTTCGGACGCACGGTTGTTTCCGGAATGCTGATTTTTTATATAATTTTTCTGGATTTTTCCTGGCAGTTCTCGTAACATGAAAACCTGAAATACAAAAACATCCGAAAACAGAAACTGGCACTGGGGTGCACTGGATTAGTAAGTTAGTCCAAATATGATCAAAAGTGTATGGAAGTGTATGAATATCATAGCAATATCACCCAAAAGTGGCATGGAGCAAGCAGAAATTATAGATACGTTTTGGACGTATCAACATCCCCAAGCTTAATTCCTGCTCGTCCTCGAGTAGGTAAATGATAACAAGAATAATTTCTGTGGTGACATGCTATTAACCATATTGGACTTATTCATAGTCATATGACTAAAGCTTACTGAGACAATGAATCTATAGTAATTAAGTTGCCTCATGAGAAAATCACAAATGACTGAAAGTTTTACAACATGAAACTGAAACATCAAAAAGATTTGCAATGAACATGATGTGCAAATATGATAAAGTGATATCTAGCTTGCCCCCTTTAGTGAAGCAAAACATAAATGCAGGGGCACCTTCAAGGTTTAAGTGATGACTAGATACAATCATTTCAAAATAAACGATATCACAATCATGCAAAAGACAATGCTACTTTGGGACAATGCACATTACATTCAGAATGACAATCATGCTCTCAGTAGTTGGTGCTTTAACATAAAAGTAAAAGAATGGTTATGTGCTAGAGCTTTTTATTTTGAAAACATGGAAGCAATTTTGTCAACGGTAGTAGTACTTCATATGTGTCATGCATAAGACATCCTATAAGTTGCAAGCCTCATGCATCGTATACCAATAGTGCTCGCACCTTGTCCTAATTAGCTTGGATTTCCATGGGTTATCATTGCATTACATATGTTTCAACCAAGTGTCACAAAGGGGTACCTCTATGCCACATGTACAAAGGTCCAAGGAGATAAATCGCATTTGATTTCTCGTTTTTGATAGATCTCAACTTGAGGACATCCATACCGGGACAACATAGAAAATAGATGATGGACTCCTCTTTAATGCATAAGCATGTTCTCATAAGAAATTGAGGATTAATGTCCAAGCTAAAACTCCCACCATGATACACGGCTTTCGTTGGCGGCCCAATGTTCTTCTCTAACAATATGCATATTCATACAACCCACGGCAAATCACCCTTACTTCAGACAAGACGAACATGCATAGCAACTCACATGATATTCAACAAAAGTGTGACAGTTGATGGCGTCCCCAAAAACATGGTTACCGCTCAGCAAGCAACTTATAAGAAATAAGATACATAAGCAACATATTCTTTACCACAATAGTTTTAAGCTACTTTCCCATGAGCTATATATTGCAAAGTTAGTTCGCTTAGTACAGGTGGAGGTTAGCAAAAGACTGGGAGCGACCAACTAAGAGAGCAATGATGGTCATAATCATGCAGAGCGACAAAGCAATATTGAATCAGGCATGGTAGTTATATTGCTACTCAGAAATAAAAGATTATTAAGGCTTGACAGACTTTCTTTACAGTCTTTAAATATGCGTGAGCATACGCCAAGTCAATCAAAATAAATTCTCGAAGGAATATATTACTAAACCATAACACATCATAGGCAAACAAATCATGTTGGTACTCCAATAACACATTGGGAACCCCACAGCTATTTGAGATTAACCATAAGAAAACCTGAACTACTAAGCACCATTATGCAAGTAGCATCTTTATCATAGACACATTAACCAATGCAACGGAAGCAAACTCTCTTAATAAGGTGAGCATGATAATTAAAGAGAGTTCAAGCAACCAACTAAACAAAAGCTCTTTGAAAAGATAAGCATGAATACTAAGAGCTGAGCATGATAGTAGCTATTAAAAGACAAAGAACACACACAGCAAAGATAGACATGAAAATTCTATGTTATGTTCTAGGTAGAAGTGGAGCGTGTTCCTCTCCCACATAAAGGAATGCTGAGTTCCGACTTGTTATGAAAAACTAAAAAGAAAACTAAAAGCAAGACGCTCCAAGCATAGCACATAACACATGAAGTGATAAAAATATAGTGGAACGAAAGACGAACTGATAATGTTGATGGAGAAGGGGATGCACGGGGGCATCCCCAAGCTTAGACGCTTGAGTCTCCTTGAATATTTCTTGGGGGTGCACGGGGGCATCCCCAAGCTTGAGCGCTTGACACTCCTGAATCTTTTTTTTATCATCTTCCCTCGCACACTTGAAAACTCCCTTCATACATAATTCATCATAATCTGATTAGCGAGGTTAGTACCCTTAATAAAATAATTATACCTTGCTGGAAATAAGGATATTCTTGAAGTTCTACTGTTTCTCAAGATTGCCAAAAGGTTTTTGCAAAGAAAAAGCAAGTTCTTGATTTGCAAAGTGAAAGAAAGGCAAAACAGGACAGAATCTGTGTAAAACAGAACAGCAGGTAGTAATTGATCTGTTCGGGATACTTCTGCAACTCAAATAAAAAAACTCAGAACAGACGCACGAAATACAATTATATAGAGAACGCTGTAGAAAAAATTAAGACCAAAAAGATGATCTGGTGATTTTATACGAATTTTTCTATCCAAGGACAGAATCTGTTTCCTGGACAGCACCTCACAACTTTTGAACTTTCTAGCAATCGGAGGCTATACTTGGCACAAATATGAAAAGATACAATGATGATGCTACAGCAGTAAACAACATCAATACACAACAAAAGCAAAAAAATTATTCATGTGGGCTGCCTCCCAAAAGTGCTTTCTTTTATGCCTTTAAGCTAGGCATAATGCATAGAGGAATCAATAACCATCATAATTATCGGAGTTATAAATTGCTTCAAATGGTTCCTCAACAAGTTCATTCTTGTTACTCCTAGGAAAGGGGTACACACCTTTTGCCTTCCCGCGTAAGCGGATTTGTCCCTTACCTATATCGATGAAGCCTTTAACTGCTCGGAGGAAGTCCCTTCCAAGCACTATATTTCCTTGGTTTGGCTCCATGATGAAGAAATCAATCATTGCAATCCCTTTAAGGAATTTAACTGGTACATCTTTTATTCTTCCCTGGATTTCAGAAATATCTCCATTAGTGTGTTGATGATGAGATGATAATCTATCCATGTTAAATTTTAAAGAATCATGAACAATTTTTGGCATAGTGGAAACCATAGATCCAATATCACAATAAACAAGGAAGTCTTGATTAGAGATGCTAATCCTAACAAAAGGTTCCCAATCATTGTCTATTTCCAAAATGTCCTTCTTATTGGGTTTAGGTTTTTCTACCTTCATCAAGTCTAGAGCATCCATTCTTTTCTCAATAGTAGCAAGTCTATCTATGATAGTATCAAAGTTGTGATCATAAACAAAGTAACTAGATAGACCATGTATAATTTCAAGAGCTCTAGCTTCATCACATTCTAGGAAATCTCCCTCAGCTATAATGTCAAGGGAGTGTTTACACCATTTAAAAAGACCATGGTAAAAATTTCTAAGCACAATTTTTACAGGTATCCAAGGCATAATTCTCCTATGTGCATCAGAAATTCTGTCCCATGCCTTCTTCATATTTTCTCCATCCCTTTGATGGAAATCTAGAACTTCTGATTCCCTCAAAGCACCAAATCCTAACATGTTTGGCTAAACAGAAAGGACTACTAATAAAAAGGCAAATAATAATTTTTTTGTGATTTTTGGTAAAAGATACTAAAGCAAAAACTGACAGGTAAACTAACAACACTAAAAAGCAAAGGTAAAAGATAGCATGCAACTCCCCTATCCTGAAGAGTGGAGTCCCCGGCAACGGCGCCAGAAAATACTCCTTGATGGGCCTCGAACCCCTCGTTGGTTACCCCAAGTGGAAGGTGTAAGATGCAGTATTGTGGAAGTGTTTTCCCTTAGCAAAGATGCCAAGGATCGAATCCCCAGAGACTCCTAGGTTCAACAAGTAGGTGTCAACTGCTAACGGCGCCAGATATTAGCAATCAACGTGGACCTGCACACAGATACAAATAACTTTGCTCCCAACGAGTACAGAGAGGTTGTCAATCCCTCCGGCCTTGTAGTTCACAAAGGATTAAAAGCAATGATAGTAGTGATAGATAATGTTTTGCAATAGTAAATAATAACGAAAAGTAAATAGCGGATGTGATCAATGATGGTAATATGGACCGGAGTCTCATGATGTTCACTACTGATGTCTCTCTCCCAAAAGATGATAAAACAGCTATGTGAGGTAAACAAATTACAGCTGGGCAATTGACAGGACCCACGAGCGCAAACCAATGCTGATTACATTGCAAGAAAGGTTGAGGTTCAAAGCATGGGCGGTACGCCAAAGTAAGTAGACCGAAATCCATCAATATCTACTACTAATCATCCACCTTGAGATATCTATCCAGAACATCTCGCTGGTAATAAGTTGCGAGTCCCACCCATAGTGTAAACTCAATGCAACAGACAACTGCATTAAAAGAACTTTGCGTAAAGTAAACAATCCTTGCACCCGCGGGCACAAGCACCGTTGTTTTCCCCCTTGTGGCAACAGCACATCCCCTAGACTCATGTTTCTGTCACTCAAGCTAGTCATCGAGGGGCATGAACCCACAATCAAGCATAACGTTCCCTCTTGGAGTCACTACCTACTACTCGGCCAAAGCAGTAAATAACAACGGTGAACATGCAAGAATTACTTATGAACATAAATATAAAAGAGGTGAATCAAATATATTACTCAAGATCAATCTGAACATAATCTCATAATCCATCGGATCCCAGCAAACTCAACATAGCAACAGCATAAGGATTACATAGGTGCCTCGATCATGTAGGGCAGCTCACGAGGACTAATTAGTGAAGCACAAGAACGGGAGGAGAACATCACATAGCTACTGGTCATGGACTCATGGTCCAAGGGAGACTACTCACGAGTCATCCGGGAGGCGTCCATGGTGGTGGAGAAGCTCCTGGTGGTGATCCTCCCCTCCGGCAGGGTGCCGGGAAGAGTTCTCCTGCTGCTCCCGATCTTGGAAACGGCGGCGGCGGCGGAACAGAGATGGGATCGCGAAAAGAGTTCCTATTCTGAGGGTTTCGGAGGACACTTTAAATATATGCCAAAGGGGGGCATCGGGGAAGCTTCGGGAGGCCCAGGCGCCCCCCCGGCGCGGCCCAGGGGGGGCACGCCGCCAGGGCGCCTGGAGCCCTGGTGCCCCCCCCCCCCCCCCCCCC